>CM076569.1:487482359-487962276 GCA_034641835.2 Pinus albicaulis
TCCTATACATTTCACTAATAATAACTTGGAGAGAAAGATTATATACATTGCAATAATAATACCTTGTAGAGGGAGTTCATATACATTGAACCAATCATTCAAGAGAGAGCCATGTCAAAAAAATTCATTCAATCATACCACGAAGAACCAATTTATTGTGTTATTCCAATGATACCATGGTGAGATATCTCATTACACTTATCATACCATGAAGAACCAGTTCATATACATTACGTCAGTCATACCTCGATGAGCCAAGTCATATACATTATTCCAATCATACCTCAGTGACCTAAGTCACATAAATTGTGCCAATTATACCATGAAGTGCCAAATCAAACTTAAAAACAAAGCCATGTCAAATATTTTTCACCAAACATACAAATAAGGGTCAGGTCATACACATTGCGTCAATCATACGAAAAAGAGATATATCAAATAGAGTGTTGATCAAACTTTCACAACAGAAACTAAAAGTAGATATTCTTGAAACTATGACATCTAAGAAACTAGGACTGCACTACATCATTCATACCATGCCTTTACTTGTTACACCATGGTACACCAAATTTATTCTTACCTCATGTCATACAACCATCTCTTTATAAACATACTAGAACTATTTTTCATATGGGGCCAAGATCTACAATCTTCATGGGACCACACCACATGATCTAGTCCTAAGGGTCCATGGTAATCCTTATGTTGATGTCAACATGACATCACAACTACCATGTGGTACTCTTTGATTGGTGCCATGTGTCATCCAAATTAGGCCCTATTGTCTAACCAAAATCAACATTTCAACATGCCACATAGCAACTTCTCAAGCTACATCTTCATCACCATAATACCATGGCATCATGCTTTAACCAGTTTCATGGTACCACATGTCATTGAACTACCATCTGTCAAATATAAATCTACCACCTATCCATCCACATTAGAGGGTCATGTAAAAGTCACTTGCATTCAAGGTTCCACGTGGCATCTAAATATTGGGTGCACTTATCACCTACCATGTGTCATGATTTGATGGGTCTAGCAAGGTGGATGATGACATGGGGGAGGGAGTGACTTTTTTTAAACCTCACACATGTTATTACTGCATCCATCATTCATAAAATTTTCAACGGCCATATCTGCCCTAGGTTCAACTATTCATGAATTTTTTGGTGAGGAGATGTTTCCTAAAATAAACATTGGTTGTGAGTGTTCATACAAGTTTATGGTAAACATGTAGGTGTGCATAAATGATCATTTAAAATCATATGTCTCATATTTATAACAAATATAAAACATTTGTTAATATTTATAATAAATATAAAGCATGTATTAATGAAAACATTACCTCTATGTATATAGATATTTATTTCTTGTAGAGGAAAATTTTGCTCGATGGCATGAAGTTATTATTGCGAAACATAATATTTAACCATACATGTAAAAGTAGCTAATTCAAATAAAGTTCAAAATTGATCTTTTTTAAAATGAATGGTACACATAAAGGGGTGTATTGAGAAAGTTATCTCACTTATAGAGGGGTTTAGTGTATTGAAATATATATAACCAGTATATATGAAATATAATTTTTGTGTTATGAAAACAATGAAAATAAAGAGTATATATAAAATATATATTTTGTATTATGAAATCAATGAAAATAAGTGGAACATCATTTTAACTTATGTATAAAATCTTTAAAATCACATTCAATCAAGTTTGAACTATACATCATTTAAAAAATAAATAAAAAATAAAAAATGACTACTTTTGTTGTTTAAAAAACATATATATAAAAGTATACAACTCGATGATTTACAAGAATTCAACTCTCTTAAAGTGACACTTGATATCCCAAGTGACCTTTGGAATTTCTAACTAAATAATTTCCTAAAATAATAATGCTTTCTTTCCGAAAAAATGAGCGAGAAACAAGTTGGTACATTTTTGGATATTAAAATATTAGTTAAAATGATGTATGTAAGATTATAATAGAAATTTATCTTTATTTTATATAAATTAAAATTTTGTGTGTTTATATAAAACTTCATAATAGGTTGTGTTATAATACAATCGGCCAATATCATGGCTTATGAATATCACATGTCCAAAAAACATAACTTATTTCACAATGGAAATACTTATTTATCATTATGAAACTTTATCATGGATATTATGAACTTTCAAATATGATTTGTTACAATACCATGGGTCAATACCATGGCTTATCAATTCCACATGCCCAAAAAACATAACCTATTTCAGAATCAAAATATTTTATAACAATATGGAAATATTCTTAACTGTAACTATGGATATTATTAACTGGTAAATATGTTTTGTTACATTACCATGGCTTATTTACCCCACATAACCAAAAAAAATAACTTATTCACAATCATATAACAATATCACAATATTCTTAGCCATAGATATTGACCCCCACTTTTCAATGTTTTTTACAATCCCATGGGCACAATACCATGGGTTATCAATACCACATGTCTAAAACTCATAACTTATTTTACAATCAAAATATTTTAGAAAGACATGGCAATATTCTTAACTATGGTTATTATCAACTTGTAAATTGGTTCCCTTATTATACCATGGGCCAATATCATGGCTTATCAATACCACATACCAAAAACCATAACCTATTTTACAATAAAAATATTATAATTTAATTTAATTTGATAATTTTTTTTTAATTGAATCTAAAAATAAAAATGTTATAATTACTTTTGATATATATCTAGATCCCATATCCTCACTTTTGATAAGAGAAAACAAGGCGACTAACCATAATAGAGGAAAGAGAGGAAATAAGTTTTTTAAAGTTTTTCATTATTAAATTTAAGAGAGAGAGAGGGTCTCACAAGCGAGAAACTGAGAGAGAGGAGAAGAAGGAAGACACATAAGAGGAGAGGAGAGAGAAAGGGAGATAGACCTATGAATGATTGCTATTATTAGCTGCAATCAATGAATGTGGATTGACTCTCGTGATTGGCTAGTGGTCCATTTTACTAAAGATCCATAGGGGGTGGGCTTTCATAAGGGATGCTCTTACTAGATACATCTAATAACTTATAAATAATTTATGTCATCAGCTTGCATTGAGAGTAGTGTAGATATGTCCACATTGAATTTTAAAAGTTAGAAAATAAAGGTTAAATGTAAATTTTTTAAATTCATGTTTTTTATTGTAATTTTATTTTTATTAATCTTAATATACATATCACATTAAAATACATGCATTGTTAAGGTGCCGCAAGATCAATGTTACCATATTAATTGAAATAATTATTTGTAATATTCGTAATTAGCGATAGCTAATTGAAATATTAGACTTTGTATAGTTTTTTTGTATATGGTTTGTAAATAAATAAAAAGTGAGTAAAGAGGGTATAACTCACTTTAGTAGAATAAGACATCCTCCTAGTAGCACAATGTTGTGACTCAAGGGGGGGGGTGGGGGGGGTTGGGGGGGGGGGTCTCATGGGGAACTACAAACCACGTAGAGGAGGGGACCTACGTGCACTGTAGAAGCTTCTACACAGATAAGGATAAGGATGTGGAGGAGAGAGAGGCTACGTTGGTTTTGGAGGGAAACCAAATCTATAAAATATGGAGGAGCCTCCTCATTTAGATCATTCTATATTTGTTGATTTTGGAGTGAGGCTTTGGTCTTCTTTCGCATGCTAGCTGTTTAGCTTGTCTACAGTGCTATTTAGTGCACCGAGTGTCTCCATGCAGAGATCTCACCCTTAGCCCTGGGGGACTTCGAGTGCATGCTCGGGGAAGGTTTGTTTTCTTGCATTTTGTGAGTTTTTTCATTGTTTGGGTTTCTTGCGGAGCTAGAGCTGATAGAGATTGCGCAGCGACTAGGAAAGAGGACATAGTCCATTGTGGAGGAGCTCCGGATTGGTTTTTCTGCAGAATATTTCGCCGAGATTTCAGGCAGAGGGTCAGCCTTTTCCTGCCAGAGGGTTTTGGCAGAGTTTGTGGCAATATTTCAGCTGGTTCTATCCATCTACTGCGCTGTCCCTTGGAGGCCAGCGTAATTCACTGGGAGGTCATTTCTAGTGTTTTCGGGGGTTTTCCAGTCTTGGAATGGTTTGCAGATCTTGTCCGGGTTTTTGAGGAGAGGAGGGTTGCCAATTTTCAGCTCATTTCGGTAGGGGTATCAGCCCCTAGTTTTCTGTCCATTCCAGCAGTTGCAGCTACAAAAGCACTCACATGATGGGGGCTTAGAGTGTGCAGTAGGCAGACTCCATTTACCGACATTTGATGGGTCATCCAAGCGTTTGGAAAAATCTTGGGTGGAGAAGTGGGATACCACTTTCTAGCTTGACCAAGTATTGGAGGGGGAAACCATCAAAATGTTTACCTCGCACTTGGAGGATGAGGGCACACAGGATTGCAAGGAGTCCAAGGATACACCTAGTGTGAAACATGACTCACCGTCACTGGAGACCTCCTTGACTGTGTCGGTTGATATCATAGTGGAGAAGGTAGAGCCTACCTCAGTAGAGTCATCCATTGAGGTGATGACTAGGGTCATGTCCAAGTCTTTGGGATGTAGCAGCACACAACAGATGGGTGAGGTATCAGGAGATATAGAGGTATTGGATGATGGTCACAGACAGCGGTATCATCGGCTTTGGGAAGACCTTCTAGTTTTGAAAGGGAAGGCCACGTCTGTACGGGAGGCCATTTTGTTGTAGGAAAAGGAGCTAGAGGGCATGAGATTGGCTTGCGCCGAGTCAGCAGTCAAGTTGGCCTGCATCAGGGAACGACTGGATTCCCTGATGGTACAACCAGAGGGCACATTGGAGTGTCAGATCATTTCCCTTCAGGCATGCATGGACGGGACTAGCAACATTGTTGGGTCACCTCTTCCCATTGGAGAGAGAGAGGCGGAGCCACCTAGTCAGATCTCATACGTTGACTTGGATAGCGGTATGAGAGGATTAGAGTTGCACAGGGTACAACATCCACATGTTGAGGTTGGATGGCGAGATATTTCTAGTTGGTACCTGGTGGAGTGGGTTATGGAGATGATGGTGGACCCAGGTGTAGTTCAGCAGGAGTTCTCAGGTGCAGGGAATACAGGAACCCGAGATTGACATTGGGATCTAGGCAGGATGGCCTATCATTTCCCAGGTAGGTCGGTTGACTATGTCTTGGTGGGTACAGTTGGCGTAGTAGGAGTGCATGCGCATCCACTAAGGACGTTTTGGTCAGCTCCAGTGACCAACCAGTTTATGGGAAGACTCCCTAGGTTGTCTTCGTATGAAATTTATCCATGGGATCATAGGGTGGTCAACATACCTTGGCAGGTGCTTGTCGAAGGAGGTGGCATTGGCATGCCACTAGATGGCACCTTGTATGGGGCCAAGGATTCTTCACCTTTATGTAGGGCATAGAGGACGTAGTGGTGGTAACACTACTAACACATAGGGATATTCACTTCTCGGACCCCTCGAGGAGGGTTTGGATTGATGATCCATTCATCGGTGGATATAGTGATGCGATGGTGGAGATGATGATACCAATTGGGGGTGGTCCGACATGTAGAGGCACAACTCTAGGTCATCACATTCAAGGATGTGTGGGAGCCTCTAGCATTGAGCAGTGGACATGGAGTTGAATGGTGCTGTATCGTAGTGTGTGGGACTCCATTGTGGAGTAGGAGTACCCTACATCACATTGAGAACACAGGGGAGTGACCGATGTCTGGACACAGTCAGGGCACAAGACAGTACAGGGTGGTACAACAGTAGCATGGGGTATCCAGTAGTATACAGGGGTATGCCTCAGTGTGTAGTGCCATGTCGACGAGTATAGGGATGATCGGTGGTATGCGAGGGCGTAAGGTGCTGCACAATAGGGTCTTAGAGCATTGCTTCCAGGGAGACTCACAGACAGGGATTCCAAGCTCACCTTTGGGGGTATTTCACCCAGGATTGATGGGGAGACAGATGAGTGATACTTGACGGTATCTGTGGGAACTCACGCACCTGACCCCATTCTACATCTCTCATGGGTATAGTGGATTTTTTTGTTTTCCTTTGGCACCTTGGGAATGAGCAACGGGGTACGCGAGGCTCCCCCAAGATATTTGGATGGTGCTTAGCACACTAGGGGACAGACTTCTCAGCAGTGGCACTGGGTTAGTGCGCTAGTTGACAGCCACAGGTTAGGGGATGAGATGATCCTCTGCAGGGGTGGCACATCAGTCATTGCTGAGCCTATGCTTGGGGAGCAGGTCATGAGGGAGACATGCATCACTTTTCCCTCAGGACATATCGAGGTCATGCACGAGCAGAGGATACTGGGTACAATAGAGGTAGCATCCCAGTATTTTTCTGGGCTCTAGGCATTGTATCGACACTTTATCGAGAGGGTGGATGGCATATTCAATGCAGATTACATGGCAGAGGTAGAACAGGAGGGCATTCCTTCTGTATGCTAGGGTGAGGACCCTTTTTCATATGAGTCCATAGGATCATTTGAGGTCGCTTCTAGGGAGCGAGAGCAGTCATGGAGAGATGGTTACAGTAGACCGGAGCTTCATTCCAGTGTCTAGGGTAAGCAATCATGGGACACTGCAGGAGATACTCTGGGTGAAGAGTCACTTGTGACGATTCAGATAGAGTAGCAGGTGATAGAGCCTGAGTCGACAGAGGAGGACACTATTCACATCAGGCATGATATTCCTTTTGGGGAGAGCCAGATGGGCACCCACATTGAGTTGATGAGGGATATGTAGCTAACCGCGGGGTCAGCCATTGAGGAGGAGAAGTCAGATGCATTGACATCGAGTACGGTGATAGCAGTTCAAGATCCATATCCTCTAGAGGTGTTGGAGGTTGATGGGATTGTTCTGCAGGGGGTCAATAGATAGCGAGAGCATGAAATTCCTGATCAAGAGTGGGAGGAATTGTTGGATATGGTGGAGCATCCATCTGTGGGTCGACACATGGATGAGGCGTAGATAGATGTACTTGTATTAAGCAGAGCTATAGTGTTTTTAGTGGGTAGCACTCTCCAGGAGTACATTGATGGAGCGTGCAACATATCTTGCCCAGTTTGGCCCATTATAGAGAGAGGGACTCCCTTCTATAAGAATATTTCATTGGCAGACAGGGCAGAGCAGTGGGAGTTGATTATAGGCTGGGGGCAACACTCCGGGCGTGTTCCATATGCCGTTTTTGTTGCTACATCGGATTCTTCTTCCAGGATGGACTGGAGGGAGATCATGGGTTGGTACCCTCTTGATGGTATGGTATTCTTCACAGGGAGCACAATGGAGCAGGGGCCCTTGGACATAGCAGATGTTACAGATTCTAGCTGGCAGGGGGACGTAGGTCGTCATTTCTTCAGCACTCCATCCCAATTTCAGCAGAGCAGGATCAGCATGGGATTGAGTTAGGACTTGGATTGGAGAGAGGTGATGAGTAGGTACACAGCTGATGGGATAGCTTACATAGCCAAATATACAATGCAGCATGGGTCATGGTCTTCGTGTCTAAGAGCATCAATCATAGCCAGAGGCAGTGCGCAGTCCGAGCCATGGGACTTGGGCGATTATTGGCCAAGGTGGCGATGGGATCCGAGAGGACTGTCGGTTGGTTGGTATCGTGAGAGATCAGTATGGGATCCTGGCGTTGATAGATTCCTTCATATCAAGATGATGTATAAGACAAGGAAGAACCAGTGGCACATCTAGGACCCAGGCACATATTGCAGTGTCAATGGGGAGCATCAGCTAGAGAGGAGGCTTGTTCAGGCATCACTTGAGGACAAGTAATTTTTGCCAGATGAGGATGCCAGTTACGAGAGCGAGAAGATTTTGCAGCATCCATCACTTCAGTTCCTTGAGGGCAAGCAACATTTTTCCGGGGGGGGGGGGACTGTAATATTCCTAATTAGCGATAGCTAATTGGAATATTAAACTTTGTATAGTTTTTCCATCTATGGTTTGTAAATAAATAAAATGTGAGTAAAGAAGGTCTAACTCACTTTAGTAGAATAAGACATCCACCTAGTAGCACAACGTTGTGACTCAAGGGGGGGGGTCAATGGGGGTCACACACCACGTAGAGGAGAGGGCCTACGTGCACTCTAGAAGCTTATATGTAGATAAGGATGAGGATGTGGAGGAGAGAGAGGCTATGTTGGTTTTGGAGGGAAACCAATGCTATAAAATATGGAGGAGCCTCCTCATTTGGATCATTCTGGATTTGTTGATTTTAGAGTGAGACTTTGGTCTTCTTTCACACGTTGGTTGTTTAGCCTATATGCAGCACTGTTTAGTGCATCGAGTGTCTCCGTTCGGAGATCTCACCCTTAGTGCCGGGGGACTTACAGTGCCTGCTCGGTTAAGGTTTGTTTTCTTTCATTTTGTGAGTTGTTTCATTGTTTGGGTTTGTTGCGGAGATAGAACTGATAGAGACTGTGCAGTCACTAGGAAAGAGGATGCATTCCACTATGGAGGAGCTCCAAACTGGTGTTTCTACAGAATATTTCTTTGAGATTTCGAGTATAGGGTCAGCCTTCGCCTGCCAAAGGGTTTTGGCGGAGTTTTTGGCAGTATTTTAGTTGCTTCTATCTAGCTACTGCATTGTCCCTTGGAGGCTAGCGTATTTCATTGGGGAGGTCGTTTCTGGTGTTTTCGGGGGTTGGCCATTCTTGGAATGGTTTTACGGATCTTGTCCGGGTTATTGAGGAGAGGAGGCTTGCCGATTTTCAGCTCATTCTGGCAAGGGGAATAGCCCCTAGTTTTTTGTCCATTCCAGCAGTTGTAGCTACACAGCAGTTCCCAGCAGGTAGGATGCAGTTCCTAGAGCAGCCATTTCTGGTATTCTCTAAGAGTGTTTTCTCACTTTCCTTGTGTAAGATGAGCTTATTGTACTCCATTAAATTTCTTAGATTAATAAAATGGCTCAACATTTCTTCTATATGTTTTCTGGATGAGTTGTCATAGTTTTCGTTGTTGCCATGTACTCTTTCTATTGTATGTCTATTATTGATTTTGAGCATTCTAGTTCTATACCACTTGGTGTGTTATTTTTCAACTCTTGGATAGAGTCTGGAAAGGGCCAGGTAGCCTCTGGATCTCGTCCTATTTTACAGGCGACAAATCTGGTAAATGCCCTCCCAGTCTATCTTTGGTTGGAGTTTGTCGTGTTTTAAAGATATCCCCGAAACGAGATATTACATTATTGTAGATGAATCAATCCAAACATCAGATTTTAATTATACCTGGATGATTTTCTCAAAATTTTCTCTGGGTAATAACCTTTTAATTTTTTCCCATTCGACGAAATATTCTAATTAAGAGAAATATGTAACAATATATAAATATAATAAATAAGAACATAAAGTTTTCATATTTACAATATAACTAGATTCTTAACCATGGATATTCACCCAACTTCCAAATAGGATTGAGTACAATACCAAGGGCCAATACCATGGCTTATCAATAACACATGCCCAAAAACCATAATTCATTTCAAAATCAATATATTTTAATTTAATTGTGTAATATTTATCTAAATTAAAAATTAATACTTACGCCAAATTTACAATATAACAATATTCTTAACCATGGATATTCACCCATATTTTACAGTAAATAATATTAACTTGTAAATAGACTTTGTTAGAATAGCATTGGCCAATACCATGACTTATCAATCTTGCTCAAAAACAATAACTTATTTCAAAATCAAAATATTTAACAAATATTTTATTTTTGTCCCTAGATCTCGAGCCCAATATGGTAGAGATGTTGTATTGTAATGTTAACATTATCATTAAGTCAAATTACAAGAAAATAATAATCATAATAATAATAATAATGTAAATAATGTAATGTAAATATTTAATATGGTTAAAATTTAATAAATAAATAAATAAAACCCTATAAAAATAAAATAATAATCAAAATAAAATTAGCATCCAGTGGTATTGATCCATGGTATTCATATCGAATTTAGCCTATTTAAAGGGGGCAATTAAACCAACTTGGATTCATCTTAACTCCATGTCTACCAAGTTCCAAGAGGGATCAAATCGCTTCATAAGAAAAATTATTTTTGAGTGAAAAGATATTTGATCCCTCTGAGCTTGGTAGATAGATCCCTAGTTAAGATGGATCTAGGTTGGTAATCTATTTTCGTAACCTTTTTTAGAGTAAATCTAAAATAAAACAGGAATGTAGGAGATTGTGTAGTGGTGCAAATGTTTGTAAACATTTACATGTTGGCTCATTTAAGAAATAATAAAAAGTTTAATATTTCGATACACCTTATATGTAGAGATGTTGTAATGTCATGTAAACATTTCAACTCAGTCAAGATAAAAGAAATAAAAAAAAAATTTAAAAATGACATAAAATAGAACACTTAATTTGGATAATTATGAATAAAACATTTCCACTTCATCAAATTAGATAAAAATAAAAATAAATTAGTACTTAATAGTTATTATTATAATTATAATTAATTATAATTAATATTAAAACTATTAAATTTAGATATACCAAACCTAAAGTGGAGTCAAATCTTTTGAAATACAAACTTCATTTAGAGTGAAAAGAGATATTGATCCCTCTTGACACTTGGTAGATCTGGAGTTAAGGTGAACCTTGTCTTAGGCCAATATTATATCTTAATCCAAACATCATTTATAAAAAGAGAATTGGGATTTTAACACTTTCATTCTTTTTAGTTTTTCAAGTAATTAAATGAATAAATTTAAGTTAGGTCGATTAATTGTTTTGTTTTACATATAATATTAAAATAATTTGTAATTAGACTTAGGTGGTATTGACATAACATAATTAACTCACTTGGAATAGTTATTATTCTTTCCATATTATATAATTGTAGAATATATATATATATATATATATATATATATATATATATATATATATGAGCATTCTTGTTAGATCTAACACTTTTTTGATCCATAATTTAGATAAATGTCTTCTTGATTAATCACATCATTAGTATTAGGTCAATATGAAAGTCCATTAATTTATGCATGATGGCAGTACCATTGTCAGTTTATGCAATCACAGATAATTCAAAGATATATTCCGAATAACAATCTAGATCTTTCTACCACTTCGTATTTTCTCATCAAATCTCTTGACATGCACGAAAATTCACATCTACTGACCAAATAGATTATTGAAAAATATATAGTATTTGACTATGGTCATTGGGAAATAATGAAATAATGTAACCTAATAAATGATACAAATGGTTCTCAGTATTCTCATAGTGAACTATGAGAGATGTGGAAGCCGCAATAAATGCAATAGAGGCAACAACCACTGAAAGGACCCAAACCAAAGATGTAGATGTTTAGCATTTGGTGTCAAGCATGACTCTTAATATAATAGAATTCCAGAATATTGGAAAGAGAGCGAGGAAAGAAAAAAGACATAGAGAGGAAGAGGGATTTATAAGGTAGAAATGGAGAGAGAGGACAGGAGAGAAGACACAAAAGAAGACATGAGATTTATATGGAGAGAAGGAGAAGAGAGAGAGGGATGGACAAATATCATGGGGGGGGGGAGAGATTGAGAGAGGGATTGAGATATTGAAAAAATTGGAGATAGATAGAGAGAAATATTTGGAGGGAAGCAAGAGAGAGAGAGAGATGGGGGGAAGATAGAGGGAGGTGGGAGAGAAAGTGAGAGAGATGAAGGAATAGAGAGACGACTCAAGAGAGAGAGAGAGAAGTGAGTAAGAAATACATAAAGGGAGAAAGGTGGAGAGAGAGAGAGATAGTGACAAGGGAGAAATGGAGAGAGAGTGAGATAGGAGAACAAGTGGGAAGAGAGAATGGTAGAGAAGGGGAAGGGAGAGAGAGACATATAATGGGAAAAGAGATATAGGGAGAGAAAGAGGGAGGGAGACAAAGAGTGATAGTTGTAGAGAAATAGAGTATGTATGTTTGTGGAGTGAGATAGAGGGAATAAGAAAGATACACATAGATGCAAATATAAGTATTATATAGTATTAGATAAACATCCTAGATCCATATTAGCCCCAGATCTATGAAGGGTTTAGAGGGACCAAATATTTGGAGGTGCAATCCATTCATCAAGCCTCACACTCAAAAAAGAGGTTTCACCTAGATGGATTAAATCCATTTGGGTGCTTCATATATCTGGGATTAAGATGGATCTAGGCTGGTTAATTAATAAATATGGTAGTCTAAACTGATATTATGAAAGAAAGAGACCGATTTCATGGCTTCAACGTGAGAAGAACTAATATTCCTTGGAAAAAATAACTCCAAATTATTTTGGAAGGACCATCAGCCAATAAATATGCAAACTAAAAACAAATTACAACTTGTAAATGGTTTGACTATGCAAGAAAAATTTATGGGGAGGATCCCAAGGTTGACCCTCTTCCTTTGGTCAACACTGATACAACACTCTTCACAGTGCAAGAGGTAGATATGGGCATCAATAATTTAGGTTTTTTAAAATAAAAGGATGTTTTTGAACTCCAAGGAGAGTCTAGGGGCTTATAATTTCTTTCACATAACATTTAAACAATTTTCAATAGCATCATACAACAGTGCTTCCCCACTAGTTGGACAACTAGTTTTGTAATACCTATTTTCAAGAGTGTTGGTGTAAATAACCCTCCAACTATATGACCATAATGATAAACCCCTTGTTTGAAAGGCTATTTGGAAGCATCTTAAAAAATAAAATCAGCAAGTGGACAAAAGAAATAGATAAATGTGCTAAAGGACAAGCAAGTTGTACACCTAAAGATTCCACAGTTAATCATGGTATAACTTTAAGGCACATCATTGAGAGAGCTTGGGATAAAAAGGGAGAAGTCTTTTGTTGCTTTGTTGATTTCAAAAAATCCTTTGACACAGTTCCTAGGCATAAGGTTTGGTATATAATGGAGTAACTTGGGGTTCCGAGGCATTTGAGAGCAGTTGTGCATAGGGTGTATAGGTGAAAGTCAAAATTAAAACTTCAACAGGAATTTATGAAAATTTTAGAAGTAATATCTGGGTTGAATGATATAGATTTATGCAAGAACATAATAAATTATATTAATATACATAAACCCGAAGATGCAGTGGAAATAAAATTCATTTCATTTATAACAAATGAATAAAAGATGCTTACAGACATAATGGAAATAAACTAGCTAGGGCACTCGTAGCTTATCTTTGAGAAGAGATGTGATGACTACAGGTCTTTGAACTATGTTACAATGAGGCTTTAATGCCAATTTATTGTTGAGAAATAATAGAAAACCCTAAACATCCAAAACCTTAACCCTAGGAGATGAAGCACCAAAACTGTTTGCCCTGTTTCGGTAAATTGCTGCATCAATCTTCATACAGACATAACTTTGGCATACAATATTCGTTTGATGTGCTCAATGCATTTTTCAAAAATACATCTCCTAGTACTATAACTTTTGAATGAGAAAAAATTGCTCATAATCCATGTTGCTCTCAGTTTTCCAAAATAATGTCGTTTAGGGCCTCAAAACGACTCTGGAAGTTCAGGACCCGAAAAGCTGCTAAAAACAATAAATTGTGTTGAAACTAAAAAACTGAAATAACTGATGGTGGGGGTTGAAATGGAATAGGTGGGTGGCCACCAATATCCATCTTGACCATTAGGGCCTCAAAACAACTCCATAAAGTCATGAACCAGAAAACTCCTAAAAGTAGTAAGTTATGTTGAAACTAAAAAATTGAAAGAACTGATAGTGCAGGTCCAAATTGAATAGGTGGGTGGCCACCAATATCCATCTGGATCATTTCTCCCTCATTATGTAGAAATAGTCCCAATTCTGTTAAATTCCTCCATGAGGCAAATTCTGCTAAACTTGGTATTGGATTTTTCTAGAATGTCATGGACGTGTTGGCGGATGCATTGGATACGTTCAATAAATTTGGTTGCCTCAAACTATAGATGTGCGTATTATGTCTGTGTAGCCACATGAGGTATTGCAACATTAGGCGGTGGTGCGTCGAGGGGTCAGATCAATGGAGTGCTTGTCCTGGCAATGTACATGAACCTCTATGGGTAAGGATAAAATGTCCTCATGTTCCTCCATGACTTTGTCCATATGTTGCAGCCATGCAAGGGAGCCCTGTTTCAAGGTTGAGGCTATAGTATTCTTCTTTCCATGCGAGCGATTTATAAGGAAAATAAATTTCATGGTTTGGAAATCAATCTTATTGCGTTTTTTTCGCTATAGTCAAGGAGATGGCAAGAGGCACTACTACCTCTGGTATCCGATACAATTTATTTCCAAAATTAATAAAAAATAATGAGGCCTAGACTCATACACAACATGTCGCTTCCACAAGTATGGTTGGCCATATAATACATCAGGTGCATAAAGAGGAGAAACGTCACAAAATACCTCTCCCATAAATGACTTGATGTTGTATGAAAGGTGAAATTGTTGGCAGACGCGAAGATCTATACCAGGGTTAATCCACCCAATGGTACATGGCTTCAAGTGTGCTATGGTCGGTAAGCTCAGTCACTTCACGGCCTCTACCGAAATGAGGTTCCTTTGGTTTCTACTATCGATGAGGAATTGCAGTGGAGAACCTTTCACCCACATCTACGAATGTAAGAGGCACTGCCCTGCCTCTGGATCATTAGGATCCTCCCTCTAGAGCTTGGTGGTGGCAATAATGGCATTGGGGTCCACATCAATGGTATGCTTCCCTTTTTTATCTCCCTTGTCTGGCTCTAGCTCAAGATCAGAACATGCATCTGAGTCGGGTTCCTTCAGTTTGCCCACCAATTACTGTTTGGCCCAACACTCTTTTGTGCTATGAGTCGGGTTGTTATGAAACTCACACCACTTCCATGTGTCCTTATTTGGCTTTGTGGTGTTGTTCTAAGTCCCCCTCTTTGGCATTGCCCCCAGCTCTGTGGTTCGAGGCCACCTTTCGCTCGCTTCAGATTTGCGTATCCAAAGTCTCAGTTCTTCTACTTAAATTTCTTCTTAATCTTAGTTGCATAGCGATATGTTGTGCCAAGAATGGTAATATCTAGGAACTCCATTTCCTCTTGACAGGGATAATTTTAAGGATGAAAAATTATCTTGAAGTTTAAAAAGTTGGCGAATTTCAGTAGTCACTAATATGTGAAATATAAAATTTTATTGATATGTTTGTAAAATTATACAATTATACAATGATTTTATATATAGTATCTATATAACGTTGGCTATTTTAAAGGTAAAATAATTTTATATTGTAAAATTTGGGCGAATCATTTTTACAAAAAAATGGAAATTAGAAAATATCTTCTTTTTGGAAAAATCATGGAAAATTAGCCCACTTGCGAATATTAGCCCCTAAAATTTCCCATGCCTCCTCAACGTTTCTGTGCAAAAAGTTGCAGTACTTAAGCACCAAATTTCTTATTCAAACTTCAACAGCCAACTTTGTGCATAGGGTATGGAACAAATTTGTCAGTTCGTGCACATCTTGATCCCTTTGCTACCGTAGCGTGGTCCATTGGACGTATTTGCCCTCATAGCTCCACAATCAATAATATTGTTCCTTGATGTCATCTCGACGTCAATTCCATGTGGGTGTGGCTGAGAACAAAGAGGTTTCCCTCTTGTCCTTTTGATCCCAATAGGTTTCCTACCAGTATTTGACATGGGGGGTAGCTTTGAGGAGTGCAAAAATAATATTTTCTCGGTCAGAGAAATCATGGACTGAGAAATACCCTTCCAGAAAATTCAACCATATATCTACGACATTTGCATTTATTTGGCCTTCAAATATAGGAATGTCAAAGTTGACATGTAACTTGAAAGGAGTGGAGCCGCCAGAGTTGCTGCAGGATATAGATGTGTCAATAGTGGGCAATCGTTGAAGGATCGGGGCAAATTTATCCATCATCATGTTCCTATGTTTCTCGAGGGCCTCCTTGAGCAATATTTTGATAGGGTCTACTGCTCCCTTGTCTTTCTTTTCCTCTACCATGGGAGGTCATCGGGGTTTCTAAGGTTGATCTTGCAAGGGTTCAACCAGATCGAGCCCTAACTCCTTATACCCTGACCATGTTAGTGACATGCAAAGAAAAATAGAGAAAGAGAAAACTGCTCTAATACCATTGGTCTAGATTTATGAAGGTAAGAAAAAAAATATAGAAATAGATAAAAACACAGAGATGCAGCGGAAACAAAACTTCATTTCATCAACAACGGATGACTAGAATACACTTACAGAGATAATGGAAATAAAATAGCTAGGGCATAGGTAGCTTATCTTTGAGAAGATATGTGATGGCTACAAGACTTTGAACTGTGCTAAAACGAGTCTCAAAGGACTATTTATTATTGAGAAACAATAGAAGGCCATAAACATCCAAAAAACTAACCCTAGGAGATGAATTGCAAAAGCTATGGGCATCGTTTGGGTAAACTGGTACATAAATCTTCCAAGGGACGTAAATTTGGCATATGATCTCCGTTAGACATGCTCAATACCTCTTTATAAATATCTACCTAAAGACTACAACATTTGAGTGAGTAATTCATAGACCCATGCTTGTCCCGATTTTCCAAAAAAAGTCCTTTAGGGCCTCAAAACGGCTTCGGAATTTCAGGACCTGAAAAACTGCTAAAAATAGTAACTTGTGCTGAAAATGGAAAAATGGAATAAAAAATGGCGAGCGTTCAAATGAAATAGGTTTGAGGCCACCAATATCCACCTGGATCATTAGTTCCTCAAAACAACTCTGGAAGTTCATCACCCGAAAAATTGCTAAAAATGGTAAATTGTGCCAAACCTGAAAAATTGAAAGAACTAATGGTGCGGGTCCAAATGGAATAGGTGGGTGGCCACCAATATACACCTAGATCATTCCTCCCTCTTTAGGAAGATATTTTCCCCATTGAGTTATGTTCCTGCACGAGAGGAAAGTTCTATTGAACTTGGTATTGGATTTGTCGAGGATGTTGTGGATGTGCTGGGGGACAAGTTGGCAGACGTGTTGGATACGTTCAATAAATTTGGTTACCTTAGAAAATACATGTGTGTATTATGTTTTTGTAGTTTCTTGTGGTATGTAATCACTAGGCGGCAGTGCACCGGGGATCAGATCGATGGACTATTTGTCCGGATAGTGTACAGGAACATTTATTGGTAAGAAGAAAATTTCCTTGTCTTCCTCCACGACTTTGTCCATATGCTACAGCCATGCAGGGGAGCCCTATTTAGAGTTTGTGGCCAAAATATTCCTCTTCCCCTATAAGCGAGTTGTAAGGAAATTAAATTTCATGGTTTGGAAATCAATTTTACTGCATTTTTTTGCAATAGTCAAAGAGATGGCAGGAGGGGGTACTACCTCCGGTATTCAGTATAATTTATTTCCCAAAGTAATAACTAAAGAATGAGGCCTAAACTCATACACATCATGTCACCTCCACAAGTATGGTTGGCCCAATAATACATCAGCTACATTAAGAGGAGCAACATCACACAATACCTCATCCGTGAATGGCTTGGTGATGTACGAAAGGCAGCACTGTTGGCAGACGGGGAGATCTCTCCTGGGTTTAAGCCACCCAATGGTATACAACTGCAAGTGTGTTATTGTCAGTAGGTCGAGGCGCTTCACAACCTCTGCTGAAATGACGATATTTTGGCTTCTGCTATAAATGAGGAAGTGCAGTGGAGAACCCTTTACCCACATCTGTGAATGGAAGATGCACTCCCCGTCCTCTCGATCCTCGGGATCCTCCCTTTTGAGCTTGGTGGTGGAAAAAATGGCACTAGGGTCTGTATCAATGATTTTATTCCCTTTTTCATCGCCCTTGTCTGCTTCTGGCTTTGGATCAGAGCATGCATATGATTCGGGTGCCTTCAGTTCGACCACCAATGGCTATTTTCCCCGACACTCATTTGTGCTGTGAGTGGGGATATTAGGAAACTAATACCACATACGTGCGTCCTTATTTGGGTTTTTGGTGTTTTTTTTTGTTGCCCCTCTTTCTATTTTCCCCTTGTTCTGTGGTTTTAGGGTGCCTTTCCCCGGCTTCAGATTTGCAGATCAAAAGTCTCACTTCTTCTCCTCAAATTTATGATCGATCTTGGTGCCATGGTGACATGCCGTGCCAAGTGATGTAATGTCGAGGAACTTAATTTACTCCTAAAAGTGTCTCTGAATATAGTTGCAGTACTTGAGCACCAAATGTCTGTCAGAATATTTAATGCCCAACTTTTTGCATAGGGTATGGAAAAAATTCATCAGTTCATGCACATCTTGATCCCTTTATTGCCACAACATGGTCATTTGGATGTATTTCTCCTCATAGCTCCCCACACGGTAATATTTTTCCTTGATGTCATCTCGAAATGAATTCCAAGTGGGTGTGGCCGAGAAAAAAGAGGGTTCCCTCTCATCCCTTTGCTCACAGTTTGTTTCGCATGATTCTTTGACATGGGGGGTGGCTTTGAGGAGTGTAAAAACAATATTTTCTCGGTTAGAGAAATCATGGACTGAGAAATACCCTTCGAGAAAATTCAACCATCTATCTATGATGTCTACATCTATCTAGCCTTCAAATACATGAATTTTAAAGACCTATACCTTAAAAGGAGTGGCACCTCCAGAGTGGCTGTAGGATGTAGATATGTTGCCCGTTGGCAGCTGTTGAAGGATCTGGGCAAAGTTATCCATCCTTGCATTCCTCTATTTCTCAAGGGCCTCCTCTAGAAATATTTTTATAAGATATCTTGCTCCATCATCTTTCTTTTCATTCGCCATGGGTGGCCTTCAGGGTTTGCGAGGCTAATCTTGCAAGGGTTCAACTAGATCGTGACCTACCTCCTTATACCTGGACTGTGTTGGGGACATGCAAAGGAAAATAAAGAAAGACCATACTGCTATGGTACCATTGATCTAGCTTTATGAAGGAATTCAATAAAATATAGAGATAGACATAAACATAGAGATGCAATGTAAATAAACCCACATTTAATTAATAACAAATGACTGAAATATGCTTACTCACATAATGGAAATAAAGTAGCTATGGCACTGGTAGTTTATCTATGAGAAGATATGTGGTGGCTATAGGCCTTTGAAGTGTGTTAGAATGAGGCTCGAAGACCTATTTATTGTTGAGAAACAATAGAACACCCTAAACATCCAAAAACCTATCCCTAGGAGATAAAACACCAAAACTATGGGCCACATTTGGGTAAAATGGTACATCAATCTTCCTGGGGACTTAACTTTGGCATACAATCCTCGTTTGATGTGCTCAATACCTCGTTAGAAAGATCAATTTGAGGAATACAAATTTTGATTGGGTAGATCAATGTTTCTCATGTATTTCCAAAAAAAAATCGTTTATGGCCTCAAATGGCTCTAAAAGTTCAGGACTTGAAAGCTACTAAAAATAGTAAGTTGTGCTAAAAATGAAAAACTGAAATAATTGATGGTGCGGGTTCAAATGTAATAGGTGGGTAGCGACCGATATACACCTAGATGATTAGGGCCTCAACATGGGTCTGGAAGTTCATAACGTGAAAAACTGCGAAAAATATTAAGTTGTGTTGAAACTAAAAAACTGAAAGTACTAATAGTGTTGATCCAAATGGAATAGGTGGGTTGCTGCCAATATCCGCATGGATCATCAAATAAGGTTTCCAATTGTCTCCAACCCCTTAGGTTTATAAGAGAAAAAAAGGCAACTAACCATAATAGACGAAAGAGAGGAAATCATTTTTTTAAAGTTTTTCATTATTAAATTTAAGAGAGAGACGAGAAGAGGGAAGACACATAAGAGGAGAGGAGAGAGAAAGGGAGACAAACCTATCTATGATTGTTATTACTAGTTGCAATTTAGATAAATGTCTTTCTGATTAATCACATCATTAGTATTAGGTCAATCCGAAAGTCCATTAGTTTATGCATGATGGCAGTACCGTCGTCAGTTTATACAATCATAGATAATTCAAAGATATATTTCGAATAACAATCTGGATCTTTCTATCACTTCATATTTTCTCATCAAATCTCTTGACGTGCACAAAAAATTCACATCTACTGATCAAATAGATTATTCAAAAATCTATAGTATTTGAGTATGGTCATTGGGAAATAATGGAATAAGGTAACCTAATAAATGATACAAATGGTTCTCAGTATTTTCATAGTGAACTATGATAGACATGGAAGCATTGAAAGGACACAAAGAAAAGACAACAAACATTGAAAGGACACAAAGAAAAGATGTACATGTTTAGCATTTGGTGTCGAGCATCACTCTTAATATAATAGAATTCTAGAATATTGGAAAGAGAGCGAGGAAAGAAAAAAGACATAGAAAGAAAGAGGGATTGATAAGGGAGAAATGGAGAGAGAGGACAGGAGAGAAGACACAAAAGAAGACATGAGAGATATATGGAGAGAAGGAGAAGAGAGAGATGGATGAAGAAATATCAAGGGGGGGGGGGGGAGAGATTGAGAGAGGGAGTGAGATATTGAAAAAGGTGGTGTGATATAAAGAGAAAGAGTTGGAGGGAAGCAAGAGAGAGAGAGAGATGGGGGGGAGAGAGAGGGAGGTGGGAGTGAAAGGGAGAGAGATGAAGGAATAGAGAGATGACTCAAGAGAGAGAAGTGATGAATAAATGCACAGAGGAAGAAAGGTGGAGAGAGAGAGATATAGTGACAAGGGAGAAATGGAGAGAGAGTGAGATAGGAGAAGAAGAGGGAAGAGAGAATGGGAGAGAAGGGGAAGGGAGAGAGAGACATAGAATGGGAAGAGAGAAAGAGGGAGACAAAGAGGGAGGGAAACAAAGAGATATAGTTGTAGATAAATAGAGTATGTATGTTTATGGATTGAGATAGAGGGAATAATAAAGATACACATAGATGCAAATATAGTTATTATATAGTATTATATAACCATCCTAGATCCATATTAGCCCCAGATCTATCAAGGGTTTAGAGGGAACAAATATTTGGAGGTGCAATCCATTCATCAAGCCTCACTCTCAAAAAAGAGGTTTCACCTAGATGGATTAGATCCGTTTGAGCACTTAATATATCTGGCATTAAGATGGAACTATGCTAGTTAATTAATAAATATGGTAGTCTAAACTGATATTATGAAAGACAGAGACCAATTTCATGGTTTCAAGGAGACAAGAACTAATATTCATTGGAAAAAATAACTCCAAATTATTTTGGAAGGAGCATCAGCCGATAAAGATGAAAACTAAAAACAACATTACAACTTGTAAATGGTTTGATTATGCAAGAAAAATTTATGGGCAGAATCCCAAGGTTGACCCTCCTCCTTTGGTCAACACTGATACAATACTCTTCATAGTGCAAGAGGTAGATATGGGAATCAATAAGTTAGGTGTTGTAAAACCAAAAGAAGTTTTTGAACTCCAAGGAGAGTCTAAATTCAGGCTTAAAATTTCTTTCACGTCACATTTAAAAAAATTTCAACAACATCATACAATAGTGCTTCCCCACTAATTGGACAGCTAGTTTTGTAATACCTCTTTTTAACAGTGTTGATGTAAATAACCCTTCAACTATATACCCATAATGGTAAACCCCTTGTTTGAAAATCTATTTAAAAGCATCTTAAAAAATAAAATTATCAAGTGTGCAAAAGAAATAGATAAATGTGCTAAAGGACAAGCAAGTTGTACACCTAAACATTCCACAGTTAATCATGGTATAACGTTAAGGCACATCATTGAGAGAGCTTGGGATAAAAAGGGAGAAGTCTTTTGTTGCTTTTTTTATTTAAGAAAATCCTTTGACACGGTTCCTAGGCATAAGGTTTGGCACATAATGGAGGAACTTGGGGTTCCGAGGCATTTCAGAGTAGTTGTGCATAGGGTGTATAGGTGAAAGTCAAAATTAAAACTTCAACATTAATTTATGAAAATTTTAGAAGCGATATCAGGGTCAAATGATATATATTTATACAGGAAAAGAATAAATTATAGAAATGTTTAAAAACCCAGAGATGCAGTGGAAATAAAATTCATTTCATTAATAACAAATGAATGAAAGATGCTTACAGACATAATAGAAATAAACTAGCTAGGGTGCTCGTATCTTATCTCTGAGAAGAGATGTGATGACTATAGGTCTTTGAACTATGCTAAAATGAGGCTTGAAGGCCTATTGATTGTTTAAAAATAATAGAAAACCCTAAACATCCAAAACCCTAACCCTAGGAGATGAAGCACCAAAATTGTTTGCCCTGTTAGGGTAAATTGGTGCATCAATCTTCGTCGGGACATAACTTTGGAATACGATCTTCGTTTGATGAGATCAATACGTTTTTAGAAATATATCTCCTTGAAATATAACATTTGAGTGAGAAAAATTAGCTCATGATCCATGTTGCTCTTAGTTTTCCCAAAGAATGTCGTTCAGGGCCTCAAAACGAATCTGGAAGTTCAGGACCCAAAAAGCTACTAAGAAAAATAAGTTGTGCTGAAACTAAAAAACTGAAAGAAATTATGGTGGGGGTTAAAATGGAATAGGTGGGTGGCCACCAATATCCACCTGGACCATTAGGGCCTCAAGATAGCTCCAGACGGTCATGAGCTGCAAAACTGCTAAAAATAGTAAGTTGTGTTGAGACTGAAAAATTGAAAGAACTGATAATGTGGGTCCAAATGGAATAGGTGGGTGACCACCAATATCCATTTGGATCATTACTCCTTTATTAGGGAGAAATAGTGCCAATTCCATTAAATTCCTCCATGAGAGGCAAATTATGCTAAACTTGGTATTTCATTTGTCGAGGATGTCGTGGACGTGCTGTCGGATGTGTTGGTGGATGCATTGGATACGTTCAATAAATTTGGTTTCCTAAGACTATAGATGTGTGGGTTATGTCTGCATAGTCGCATGAGGTATGGAAAAATTAGGCGGTGGTGCATAGAGGGGTCAGATCAATGGAGTGCTTGTCCTGGAAATGTACATGAACCTCTATGGGTAAGGAGAAAATGTCCTCGTATTCCTCCACGACTTTGTCCATATGTTGCAGCCATGCAAGGGAGCCCTGTTTCAAGGTTGAGGCTATAATATTATTCTTTCCCTATTAGAGATTTATAAGGAAAATAATTTTCTTAGTTTGGAAATCAATCTTATTGCGTTGTTTCACAATAGTAAAGGAGATGGCAGTAGGCACTACTACCTCTAGTATCCGGTACAATTTATTTCCCAAAGTAATAACAAAAGAATGAGGCCTAGACTCATACACAACATACCGCCTCCACAAGTATGGTTGGCCATGTAATACATTAGGTACATAAAGAGGAGAAACGTCACAAAATACCTCTTCCGTAAATGACTTGATGTTGTACGAAAGGCGAAATTATTGGCAGATGTGAAGATCTATACCACGGTTAATCCACCCAATGGTACATGGCTAAAAGTGTGCTATGGTTGATAGGCATAGTCACTTCACGACCTCTCCCAAAATGAGGTTCTTTTGGCTTCTGCTATCGATGAGGAATTGCAGTGGAGAACCCTTCACCCACATCTAGGAATGGAAGAGGCACTCCCTTGCTCTGGATCCTTAGGATCCTCCCTCTAGAGCTTGGTGGTGGAAAAAATGGCATTGGGGTCTGCATCAATCATATGCTTCCCTTTTTTTTCTCCCTTGTCTGGTTCTGGCTCGAGATCAGAACATGCATTTGAGTCAGGTGCCTTTAGTTCACCCACCAACAATTGTTTGGCCCAACACTCTTTTGTGTCATGAGTGGGGTTGTTATGAAACTCACACCACTTCCATGTGTCCTTATTTGGCGTTGTGGTGTTGTTCTGAGTCACCCTGCTTTGGATTTTCCCCCAGCTCTGAGGTTGGAGGGCGCCTTTCCCTCGCTTTGGATTTTTGTATCCAAAGTCCCACTTCTTCTACTTAAATTTCTTCTTAATCTTAGTGGCATAGCGATATTTCATGCCAAGAATGGTAATCTCTAGGAAATCCATTTCCTCCTAACAAGGATAATTTTAAGGATGGAAAATTATCTTGAATTTTAAAAATTTGGTGAATTTCACTAGTCACTAATATGTGAACTATAAGATTTTATTGATATGTTTGTAAAATTATACAATTTTATAATGATTTTATATATAGTCTCTATATAACATTGGCTATTTTAAAGATAAAATAATTTTATATTGTAAATTTTGGTCGAATCATTTTTACAAAAAAATGGAAATTAGCAAATATTTTTTTTGGGAAAAATCATGGAAAATTAGCCTACTTGCGAATATTAGCCCCTAAAATTTTCCATGCCTCCTGAATGTGTCTGTGCAAAAAGTTGCAGTACCTGAGCACCAAATTTCTTATTCAACCTTCAATAGCCAACTTTGTGCGTAGGCTATGGAACAAATTCATTAGTTCGTGCACATCTTGATCCCTTTGTTACCGTAGCATGGTCCATTGGATGTATTTGTCCTCATAGATTCACAATGGGTAATATTGTTCGTTGATGTCATCTCGAAGCGAATTCCATGTGGGTGTGGCTAAGAACAAAGAGGTTTCCCTCTTGTCCTTTTGATCACAGTAGGTTTCCTATGAGTCTTTGACATGGATGGGTGGCTTTGAGGAGTGCAAAAATAATATTTTCTCGGTCAAAGAAATCATGGACCAAGAAATACCCTTCCAGAAAATTCAACCATATATCTATGACATATGCATTTATCTGGCCTTCAAATATAGGAATGTCAAAGTTTTCATGTACCTCCAAAGGAGTGGCACCGCTAGAGTTGGTGTAGGATGTAGATGCGCCAATAGTGGGCAGCCGTTGAAGGATCTGGGCAAAGTTATCCATCATTGCGTTCCTATGTTTCTCGGGGGCCTCCTCGAGAAATATTTTGATAGGATACACTGCTCCCTCATCTTTATTTTCTTCTTCCATGGGAGTTTGTCGAGGTTTCTAAGGTTGATGTTGCAAGGGTTCAACCAGATCGAGCCCTAACTCCTTATACCCTGACCATGTTGGGGACATGTAAAGAAAAATAGAGAAAGAGAAAACTGCTCTAATACCATTGGTCTAGATTTATGAACGTAAGAAAAAAATAATAGAAATAAATATAAACACAGAGATGTATCGGAAACAAAACTTCATTTTATGAACAACGGATGACTAAAATATGCTTACAGACATAATGGAAATAAACTAGCTAGGGCACAGGTATCTTATCTCTGAGAATATATGTGATGGCTACAAGCCTTTAAACTGTCCTACAATGAGTCTCGAAGGCATATTTATTGTTGAAAAATAATATAAATCCCTAAACATCCAAAAACCTAACCCTAGGATATGAATTGCAAAGGCTATGGGCATCGTTTGGGTAAATTGGTACATCAATCTTCCAAGGGACATAACTTTGGCATACGATCTCCGTTAGACGTGCTCAATACCTCATTAGAAATATCTACCTGAGGACTACAATATTTGAGTGAGTAATTCATAGACCCATGCTTTTCCCAATCTTCCCAAAAAAAAGTCTCTCAGGGCCTCAAAACGGCTCCGAAAGTTCAGGACCCGAAAAACTGCTAAAAATAGTAAGTTGTGCTGAAATAGGAAAAACAGAATAAATAATGGTGGGAGTTCAAATGGAATAGGTTTGAGGCCACCAATATCCACCTGGATCATTAGTTTCTCAAAACAACTCCGAAAGTTCGTCACCCAAAAAATTGCTAAAAATAGTAAATTGTGTTGAACGTGAAAATTTGAAAAAACTAATGGTGCGGGTCCAAATGGAATAGGTGGGTGGCCACCAATATCCACCTAGATCATTCCTCCCTCTTTAGGAAGAAATTATCCCCATTGCGTTATGTTCCTCCACGAGAGGAAAGTTCTATTGAACTTGGTATTGGATTTGTTGAGGACGTTGTGGACGTGCTCGCGGACGAGTTGGCAGACGTGTTGGATATGTTCAATAAACTTGGTTACCTCAGAAAATACATGTGTGGATTATGTTTTTGTAGTCACTTGAGGTATGGAAACATTAGGCGACAGTGCACCTAGGATCTGATCAATGGAGTGTTTGTCCTGATAGTGTACAGGAACATTTATTGGTAAGGAGAAAATGTCCTCGTCTTCCTCCACGACTTTGTCCATATGCTACATCCGTGTAGGGGAGCCCTATTTTGAGGTTATGGCCACAATATTCCTCTTCTCCTATGAGTGAGTTGTAAGGAAAATAAATTTCATGGTTTAAAAATCAATCTTACTGCGTTTTTTTGCAATAGTCAAAGAGATGGCAAGAGGGGGTACTACCTCCGGTATTCGATATAATTTATTTCCTAAAGTAATAACTATATAATGAGGCCTAAAATGATACACATCATGTCACCTCCATAAGTATGGTTGGCCGAATAATACATCAGCTACATTGAGAGGAGCAATATCACACAATACCTCATTCGTGAATGGCTTGATGATGTATGAAATGTGGCAAATGTTGGCAGACGTAGAGATCTCTCCGAAGTTTAAGCCACCTGATGGTATACAACTGCAGGTTTTTTATAGTCAGTAGGTCGAGGTGCTTCATGAACTCTACTGAAATGATGATCTTTGCGCTTCCGTTATCAATGAGGAATTGCATTGGAGAACCCTTTACCCACATCTTTGAATGGAAGAGGCACTCCCCCTCCTCTCGATCCTCGGGATCCTCCCTTTGGAGCTTGTTGGTGGAAAAAATGGAACTGGGGTCTGCATCAATGATTTTCTTCACTTTGAATCTCCCTTGTATGGTTCTGGCTTGGGATCAGAACATGCATCTGATTCGGGTGCCTTCAGTTCGACCACCATTGGCTATTTGGCCCGACACTCATTTGTGCTGTGAGTGCGGCTGTTATGAAAATCACACCACATCTGTGTGTCCTTATTTGGGTTTTTGCTGCTGTTTTGTGTTGCCCCTCTTTGGATTTTCCCCCTGTTCTTTGGTTTGAGGGCGCCTTTCCCCGGCTTCATATTTGCGGATCGAAAGTATTGCTGATTTTTCTTAAATTGATGCTCGATCTTGGTGGCATGGAAACATGCCATGCCAAGAGAGGTAATGTTGAGGAACTCCATTTACTCATAAAAGTGTCTCTGAAGATAGTTGTAGTACTTGAGCACCAAATTTCTATTAGAATATTTAATACCCAGCTTTTTGCATAGGGTATGGAAAAAATTCGTCAGTTCATGCACATCTTGATCCCTTTGTTGCCACACAATGGTCCATTGTATGTATTTCTCCTCATAACTCCCCACAAGGTAATATTGTTCTTTGATGTCATCTCGGAATGAATTCCAAGTCGGTGTGGCCGAGAAAAAAGAGGGTTCCCTCTTTTCCCTTTCCTCACAGTTTGTTTCCCATGACTCTTTGACATGGGAGGTGGCTTTGAGGAGCATAAAAACAATATTTTGTTGGTTAGAGAAATCATGGATAGAGAAATACCCTTCGAGAAAATTCAACCATCTATCTATGAAGTCTACATCTATCTGGCCTTCAAATACATGAATGTTGAATTTGACCTATACCCTAAAAGGAGTGGCACCTCCAGAGTGGCTGTAGGATATAGATATGTCGCTCGTTGGTGGTTGTTGAAGGATCTAGGTAGATTTATCCATCCTTGCATTCCTCTGTTTCTCAAGGGCCTCCTCTAGAAATATTTTTATAGGATCTCCTGCTCCATCGGCTTTATTTTCATCTGCCATGGGAGGTCTCGGGGTCTGCGAGGCTAATCTTGCAAGGGTTCAACTAGATCAAGACCTAATTCCTTATACCCAGACTGTGTTGGGGACATGCAAAGAAAAATAAAGAAAGACCATACTGCTATGGTACCACTGATCTAGATTTATGCAGGAATTCAATAAAATATAGAAATAGAGATATACACACAGATGAAATGGAAATAAAACCACATTTCATTAATAACAAATGACTGAAATATGCTTACTGACATAATGGAAATAGACTAGCTATGGCACTGGTAGTTTATCTTTGAGAAGAGATGTGGCAGCTATAGGCCTTTGAACTGTGTTAGAATGAGGCTCGAAGACCTATTTATTGTTGAGAAAGAATAGAACATGCTAAACATCCAAAAACCTATCCTCGAGAGATAAAACGCCAAAACTATGGGCCACTTTTTGTTAAAATTTTACATGAATCTTCCCGAGGATGTCACTTTGACATACAATCCTCGTTTGATGCACTCAATAACTCGTTAGAAAGATCAATTTGAGGAATAAAAATTTTGATTGAGTAGACCAATGTTACTCATGCATTTCCCAAAAAGCTTTTTTTACGACCTCAAATGGCTCTGAAAGTTCAGGACTCGAAAGCTACTTAAAATAGTAAGTTTTGCTGAAAATGAAAAACTGAAAGAACTGATTGTGTGGATTCAAATGGAATAGGTGGGTAGCCACCAATATAAACCTTGATGATGAGGGTCTCAACATGGGTCCGGAAGTTCATAATGTGAAAAACTGCCAAAAATAGTAAGTTGTGTTGAAACTAAAAAACTAAAAGAACTAATGGTGTGGGTCCAAATGGAATAGGTGGGTGGCCACCAATATCCACATGGATCATAAAACAAGGTCTCCAATTGTCTCCTACCCTCTTAGGTTTATATATCGAAAATATTGAAGAGTGGCTAAATTTGCAAGGGGGTGACAGTATCCATTCGGGAAATTTTGTTATAAAGCTTCTTTTATAAGCAGGTGAACTTATTCTAATTTCTAAATATTCTCTTTGTTTGCAAGAGCACTTACTTTCCCTTGATCACTTTTGTAGAAATGTGGGGATGCAAGTCAATACGATCAAAACCAAAGTAGTGGTTTTCTATACCAAAGTAAAACTTAACGAGCATAAGTTGCACTTTGAAGGAAACATTTTGAAAGAAGTTGCGTATTAAAAATACATCGGAATTGACTTCAACATAGATCTAATCTAGAATGTGAGGCCTTCAAAGACAACAAGGAAAGTTATGCACATATTTTGGCATCTATCCCTCAGGATATTATATTTAGTGTGGGCTTTGTCAAAAATTCGTGAGAGTTTATTGTGAAACTTCACTGGAAAAGGGAAGAATACAAGAGCAAGATAGAGAAGCAATT
This sequence comes from Pinus albicaulis, assembly GCA_034641835.2. Classification (NCBI taxonomy): domain Eukaryota; kingdom Viridiplantae; phylum Streptophyta; class Pinopsida; order Pinales; family Pinaceae; genus Pinus; species Pinus albicaulis. Next base: position 487,511,532 of record CM076569.1, read on the forward strand.
TGTCCCATAGGTTATATTTAGCCTCGTGGACGTTAAAATAACTTGTTCTTCTTGTACTATTTGATAGCAATTTATTATAATGTATTAATTAATTAACAAGGATGCTCTCTATTACTAGTTGCTATCTATGAATGTGGATTGGCTCTCCTGATTGGGTAGTGATCCATTTGACTAATGATCCATAAGGGGGTAGGCTTCCATAAGGGAAAAATACTCATCATCTTCTTGATACATTTAATAAGTTATAAGAAATTTATCTCATAAGAAAATTATTGCATTGAGATGGGCTCTACAACTTAGTATAAGATGTTTTGACATTAAACATTAGAAATTAGAAAATAAAGATTAAACGTAAACATTTTTTATATTTTAGGAATATTGCTTCTGTGATCCATAAATTGTGAAAAAAAATCTTTCCGTAAAAATCACATCCAAATAAAATACATATCACATTAAAATAAGTGCATTGTTAAGGTGTCCTTGCGATATATATAAATTAAAATCAATTTTACCATATAAATTAAAATAATTTTTTGTATAACTATATTTAAATTTAATCAATAAGCACATCAAAGTTTCATATTTATAATATAACTAGATTGTTAACCAGGATATTATTAACTTCCAAATAGGATTTATTACAATATCATGGGCCAATACCATGGCTTATCAGTATCATATGCCCAAAAATAGTAGCTCATTTTAATATCAAAATATTTTATAAATATTTTATCTTCATTAATTTTATAACATGTATTTAAATTAAAACTTAATACTTACAATAAACTTCCAATAGAACAAGATTCTTAACCATGGATATTAACCCATATTTTACAATAGTCATTATTAACTTGTAAATAGGCTTTGTTAGAAGACCATGGGCAAGTAACATGTCTTATCAATACCACTTGCCCAAAACCTATAACTTATTTCTATTTTTGCACGACCAGCCCACTATGGTAAAGATGTTGTAATGCAATGCTTAACATTTTTACTAAGTGAAATTACATAAAAATAAAATAAAATAAAATAATAACGTAATGTAAATATTTTAACTCGATTAAAATAAAATAACATAAATAAATGAAATAAAAATAACCCTATAAAAACAAAACAATAATTACAATAAAAATGGCCAATGGTATTGATAACCCATGGTACTGATCCATAGTATTTATATGGAATGTAGCCTATTTAAAGGGGGGAATTAAACCAACTTAGATTCATCTTTACTCTATATCTACAAGATTCGAAGAGGGATCAAACCTCTGGGAATTAAGATAGTAATTTTATTTTATTACACTTTTTAGAGTAAATCTAAATTCAAAATGACATATAGGAGATGGTGTAGTGGTGTAAATGTTTATAAACATTTACACCTGTACTTATTTTAAAAATAATAAAAAATTTAAAATAATTATTAGGCATTCTCGACCTTAAATGTAGAAATATTGCAATATTGTATAATAAAATAAAATTGAAATTATATTAAAAATAAAATAAAATAATTAATTATGATTATTATCAAATTTAACCAAAAAAATAAAAATAAATTAATAATTAATATTTGTAATAATAGTTATAATTATAATTAATAATAAAACTATTAACTACAGATCTAACAAACTTGTGTGGAGTCAAATCTATAAAAATTCAAATTTTATTTAAAGTGAAAAGAAATATTAACCATTCTTCACAATGAGTTAATATGAAGTTAAGATAAACCTTCTAATCCAAATTAGAATTCTTACTTAATAACTATGTTAAAAACCCATTAATTTACAAATAAAATAGTCAAATGGCAGAACCATTGTCGGCTTTCTACGATCAGAATAAGAGACATGGAACCTGCGCTAATCGCAGCAGAGGCAACAACCATTGATGTACATGATGAGGATTCAGAGTCTGGTGAATATGTAGATGTTGAGGATTCACTGTCTGGTGAAGATGTAGATGCTGAGCATTTGGTGCCCAGCGTGACTATTGGTACAAGGGAATTGCTGGATGTCACGGTAGAGAGTAGAGATCGGAGGAAAGTGATGAAGATACTGAAAATGAGGAGAGTGATGAAGACTATACGGTAACGCTTAGGCTGGCCGAGAATGTAATCGTCCTCAGATATATATAGGATTTTCGCCCACACAACGTCGATGAACTCTTTTATTTCGTTAGAATTCAAATTATTTGGAATTCAGAATTCACGTGGAGTGAGATCAAACAACATCTGGAGAATGATACATATCAATTCAATTTCAAATATGAAGAAGTCTGTATTGTCCTCATTGACTCTTCATACGACTCAGATAGTAGTTTTACAGACGACTCAAAAGAAGATGAAACAGAAGAGGAGGAAGTTTGGGTAAATAGCAGTGCTCGTGCAGCACTTGATGCGTTGCCCTCAGTTATATTAAGTTGCCAAGAAAACGAAAGTGAGGATGCGGTCACCTGCCCTATCTGTCTTGAAACGTTTTACACAAGTGATTCTGCAAAACAATTACCATGCAAACATAACTATCATGCAAAATGCATTTTGTTATGGTTTGATCGTAAGCATTCGTGTCCAACATGCAGATGCCAGATTGTGTTGGTCCAAGACAAGCTTGTACTTCTCAACTTAAACGAATTAACTTGAATACTAGCCGAACCAAGTAGAATATTAGTTTGAACTTTGTAGTTCTAGTTTGCTAACTTATAGAATGACAAATATTTGAATTAATTTGATGTTACAGTTTAAAATTATTATAATTTGGAAATATAGCGATAAGGCGATGTTGTTTTGTTTATTATCATTATCTAATGTTTATTTAGAATTCCCTCTAAGGACCCTAGGGTTGTGAATTGACATTTAAATAATATTTCTCTCTGCTTCTTATTTAGTATGTAATAGACAAATTCTTGTGCCTCCTATTTCCATGGGTATCTATAACCATGAGTTTTAGTCTACTTAAATATTGATTAGTTTTTGGAACTTCTTATTAGGTTAGCTCTCTGTCTAATGTAGTTAACATTGCAAGAGTGCTAATAGAATTACACAAGTGTTACTCATTAGATATCTACCTAATATGGAGTGCTTAGTCATCATAATGATACACAAAATAAATCAACTCTTACATGAGTGAAACAAAAGGGTTTGATTGTGACCTTGACGATAAAGCTATACATTGTGATTTGAAATAATTTTAGTTTCCTTTCAAGAAAAATAGGTATGTCTTAACATCAATCATTTATATTTTTGTTCATTCTTTTTTAATATTGGAAAGATTGAAAATACAATATTTAATTTAAGATAATTTTAATTTGAAATGTTTACTCTTATCCAATGAAGTACAAATATGTTTGCAAGTTTTCATTATGCAATGGTTGGATGAAATTATACCCTTCAAAGTATCCTTTAATATTTGATTTTAACTTATAATCCAAAGGTCAAGATTTGTAGTGATCCGACGGTTATCTCTCACCTCGGTATTAACGACACTTCATCTGTGACTTAACACCCGATTGGTCCATGATCTCTGTTTAAAGAGCATGGAGGGTCATTTTTTTAGGTAACCATTTATGAGAGAAAGATATGTAACTTTTATTTTATATTAATAAATTTTCTCAAGTGGCCGCGTTGGCTGAGAGCGTGGACTGTTTCCCTCTTTGAGGGTTTTAACACGTGATTATACTGGTGTACTGATTTGTGATCTGTTTGTGAGTGGTAACTTTTGGTTCTTGATCTACATTGTTTACCCTGTAAATTCCTACATGGCATCAGAGCTATTTTGAGGGCCGCATCCATTGCTGATCAAAATCCGAAGCCGATTTGAGTGCATGCGAATGTCATTTTGCAGATCTACTATTTTTGAACATTTTTGGCTTGGAGAACTACTCAGTTGTGTCTGGAGCATCTGTTACAGTGAGGAATTCCTTTTGTTTCATGCGAAAAGGTTTCCGGCTGCCCAAGTTATGGTAGTTTAGATCTTGAGGTAGAAAGCATCTATTTTGCATTTATATTTGTTGATAGTTCTTCTTTTTTTTCTTTTTTTTCTTGTATTAAGGTTTTATTTATTTGCCGGATCTATACCCTATTCTTTGTGTATGCTCTTTTTTGTGCGCCCCGTGCGATCTCGGCAAATCAGAAACAGGAGAAAGGGATTTTTTTTGCTACATCTACTCTTTCCCCTCGTATTTATGCGATCTCGGCAAATCATAAATAGTGAGAAAAATGATAGTTGTGAGTAAGGCTAACAGAGAATCTAACATTCTACCATAAGGCTTTTCATTTCGATTTTTTGCTCATTTTTTGTGCAAGAAAAGGCACTCACACCTCCCATAATAATAATAATAATAATAATAATCATCATCATAATCATAATCATAATCCCCCCTTCCTCCTTCATAAAATAACATAATCCTTTTACTATCTCACTTGGTGAGGGGTTAGTTTATGAGAATAGAGGTCTTGGATTCAAGTCTCCTTCTCAAGCTTCTTTTGTAAAAAAAAATTTGTTGAAAGTCGTAGAATTTTTTTTTTTAAGAGCCGCACTTCATCCCATTCCCGTAACTATTCGATATCTACAACTTAGTTTTTTTTCAAAAGGCATAACTTCTTCATTCGGAAGTTGTTTTTTAAGCCGTTTTTTTGAAACAGCCTAATTTTTTGAGATATTTCCATTGGAGCAATTAGTTTAAGCTTTTCTCAGCTTTAGATTAAAAAAAAAGAAGGAAAATGCATGCCTAGTTATTCTTAACAGCACCAATTATTTCCAATGGCTACCTCAAATGGTAGATATACTTAGAAGTAAAGGGCTTTATGAAATATCCACATGGCTAGAAACTAAACCTTCTGATGATGAAAAAGTTGCTAAATGGAAAAATAAACAAGATCAAGCACAAGGGTTGATAGGAATTTCCATTGCTCAAGATGTTCGATTTCATATCCTTGACATTGACACCCCTCATGAAGCCCTAGACAAGCTAAATACTGTCTTTGGCATTCAAAATGAAATCAGGGCCCATCAACTTGAAAATGAGTTTCCTACTTTGGAACCCAATAATTTCTCCTTTGTTGAAGATTTTTTGTCCAAATTCAAGACCCTCAGAGTTCTTTTAGAAGGTCGTAAAGTCAAAAACGAAGATGGTAGCCTCATCTATTGCATTCTTACTAAGCTTGGCCCTACATACTCTGTATTTGTTTCTGCCTTCCATTCCATTAGAGAAGCCATCATTGCTTTAGGAACCACCTACAAGAATCCCTCTTTTGATGCCTTTTGCGATTCTTTGATAAGAGAACAAGAAAAAATTTTACACCTTGTTCTTATCAGTGCTGGAAATGCTTCTAAGAAAGCCTTAGCAGCCCAACATCAATCATATCAAAAGAATCCCAAGAAGAAATATCCTAAAAAGTATGGTCCGAAACCAAACAAGGGTCCTAAGAAATTTCAGCCACAAACTGAAAAAGAAACTCACCAAAATGATAAGGCATATAAAAACAAAGGAAAGAAGACAGATAGACATTGCAACTTTTTCAATCGTGATGGCCATTTAGAGTCCAAATGTTTTAAGAATATGGAAGCCTTAGAAGAAGCAATGAAGAAGCACAACATCAATTTGGAGCACTCTTCACCTTCATCTTTAGGCATGGCACTTTCTGCTTGTGGTTGTCAAGCATCAAGATCTGGCTATGCATTAAATGTATCTTCTTCTTCTTCTCCTTCTCATGAGTGGCTCATTGATTCTGGAGCTTCTTACCACATGGCTAAAAATAAATCCATGTTTTCTTCTTTAAATGACTATAACACCAAACATATTTATGTTGGTGATGATAGATGTCTTATTGTTTAGGATCTTGAACCATTCATCTAGATAATGGTCAGTTTAATGATGTACTATGTGTTCCTACCTTGTCATGCAACCTTTTATCTATTTATCAGATAACTCATTCAGGTGAAGGGAAAATAGTAGAATTCTCACCTCATGATGTTTTAATCAAGGACCTCAAATATCCTAAACATATTTTAGCTACTTGCATTGCTGATGATTCCACAAGGTTGTGTAAGTTTGACGACTTTGGGTCATCATCTCTTCCCTCTATTTTTGTTGCTCATAATGACGATGTGAGCAAACTTTGGCATGAGCGATTTGATCACTTAAACTATCACTCTCTTCAAACTCTATCTATGGAATATATGGCGAAGGGCCTTCCTATGGTATCTTTCTGGGATGGTGTTTGCTCCGAATGTGCACTCGGAAAACATCATCGGGATAGTTTTGACAAACGTGCCTCTTCGCACACTTCAACCCCTTTGCATCATGTGCACAATGATTTATGTGGTCCACTTCCTATTATTTCTTTATCTTGTTGCAAGTACTTCTTAACCTTCATTGATGATTTTTCCAGACGCACTTGAGTATATTTCTTAAAACTCAAGAGGGAAGTTTTTAACATGTTCTTGGCCTTTAAGGGTTGAGAAATAATCTGGACATCAAATTCTTAAGTTAATATTAGACAATGGTGGAGAATATGTTAACAACAAATTTATCAACTTTTGCACTAAGAATGGCATTCAATTGGAACATAATGTTCCATATACACCACAAAAAAATGTTGTAGCTAAAAGGAACAATCACAACTTAAAATAAATGGCTAATTGTATGCTTAAATCTAAAGGACTTGGTCTCAATTTTTGGGAAGAAGCCATTAACTGTGAAAATTACATAGTAAATCGCACTCCTACTAAAGTTTTAAAGAATATAACTCTAGAAGAAGCTTGGAGCTCAATCAAACCAGATGTAAGTCACTTTCGTGTTTTTGGAAGTGATGCTTCGACCCATATTTTAGATGCGAAACACAAAGCCTTAGAACCTAAGAGTGAAAAACGTGTTTTTGTTGGATATTCTAAAGATGTCAAAGGATATAGACTTCTTCCACCCAAAACCAAAAATATAATCATTAGAAGAGATGTAAAGTTTGATTAAAATATATTTGCCTGTGAGCCTAGTTCGGCGGGTGTGCCACCTTTGGCCTATGAGCCTGATTTGGCATATGTGCCACCTCTTTCTCTCTCTTCTATTTTTAATATCATTCCTTCTAGTTCATATGATGACAACGAGGATGAAAATCCTCCTCTAGCTCATGAAATTGTTCCTTGTAATCCACTGCTTCCAAGATAGGTCCACTCTACTCGTGATGTAGCAGGTTCTCTTGCAGGTGACCCTGTTGATTGACAATGTACACGTTCTCAGTTCGAAAGAGCCTTTTCCTTATTAGCTCATGTTCCAGAAAAAACTTGATCTAGAAACCTTTGAAGAAGCCTCCATTCATCCAGTTTGGGATGAAGCTATGAATGAAGAGTATCATTCCTTATTGGAAAAAAATACTTGGGATCTTGTTCCTCTTCCAAAAGGAAGAAAACTTGTCAGATGCAGATGGGTTTACAAAACAAAATTTGGACTAGATGGAAAATTGGATAGACATAAAGCTCGTCTTGTTGCTAAAGGTTTTTCACAAGTTGAAGGCATTGACTATACTGAAACTTTCTCCGTTGTTGCCAAAATTAATTCTATCCCCCTTGTTCTTTCCCTTTCTACCTCCTTTAAATGGGAAGTCCATCAGATGGGTGTTAAATCAGCCTTCTTACATGGAGATTTGCATGAACAAATATACATGGAACAGCCCCATGGCTTTACCCAAAAAGACACCAACCTTGTTTTTCGCGTTAGGAAGTATCTCTATGTTGTCAAACAAGCTCCCGAGGCTTGGTATGTAAAAATTGATAGATTTCTCTTAGACATGGCTTTTCTAGGTGTCATTCTGACAACATTGTCTACACCAAGAAGGTGGGTAATTCCTTCACCATCCTTGTTCTTTATTTTGATGATATTATCCTCACTAGTAGTGATCCAAATGATATAAACCATGTGAAGTCTAGCCTCAAAAAGAAGTTTGAAACTACAAACTTAGGACACTTGCTTTATTTCCTTGGTCTTCAAGTCTTGCAATCCAAGGAAGGCATTACCCTCTCTCAATCCAAGTATGCTTGTGATCTTCTACACCACTTTCACATGGAAGACTGTAAACTTGCCCCTTATCCCTTTTAGTCTGGATTCAAGCTTTCAGTCAACTGTACTACCCCTAAAGTTGATGTTACCTTATACCGTTAACTTGTTGGTAAACTTTTGGATCTAACCCATACCTGCCCTGACCTTTTCTTTGCCGTTGGTCTTGTCACTCGGTTTATGCACCAACCTCATGAAATTCACTGGAAATAAGCTAAAAGAATACTTCGATATATTTAAGGTACAGTTCAGTTTGATATTCATTACAATGCAGAAGCATGTCCCTTGTTGATTGGTTTCAATGATTCTGATTGGGTTAGTTACCCTGATGATCGAAAGTTGACTACAGGATATGTATTCACTCTTGCTTCAGGACCTATTACTTGGTCTTGCAAGAAAAAAAGTTCGATCTCCCTTTCTTCAGTAAAATTAGAGTATTGTGGTGCAGTTGAAGCCAGCAAGGAAGCTGTGTGGCTTCATCAGATCCTGTCTGAATTTGGTCTTCATTAGCAACATCCAACTACACTTTGGTGTGATAATCAGAGTTCCATTCAACTATGTAAAGATCCAGTTCAGCATCAATGTATGAAACACATTGAACTCCACATACACTTCATCAGAAAGCTCATTCATGATCGTGTTCTTGAAGTGCAGTATTGTCCGACCAATGATCAAGTAGCCAATATCTTTACGAAGGCTCTCACAGAAGTGAAGTTTACCAAACTTCGATCCATGCTTGGAGTTCAAGAAAGTTTTCATTGAGGGGGGATAGGCTCTAATGCCTCCTTCCTTCTCCTATTATGTCACTTTTGTAAATCCCTCAATCCTATCCCATTTTTTTCTTAAGGGGGGATGTTAGGATATTTCGACACATAGGAAATAGGCTCCTTTTGTGACACGATTGTAAATCCTTCAATCCTATCCCAAGTTGTTCTTAAGGGGGGGTGTTAGGATATTCCAACACATAGGAAATAGTTAAGAATAACTTAGTCTAGTGTATAGTTAGGTAAAGAGTGTTTCTTTACCATGTACATTTGTAACTTATAATCCGATAGTCACGATTTGTAGTGATCCAACGATTATCTCTCACCACGGTATTAACGACACTTGATCTGTGGCTTAACACTAGATTTTCCATGATCTCTATTTAAAGAGCATCGAGGGTCATTTTTCCGGTAACCGTTTATGAGTGAAACGTATGTAACTTTTATTTTATATTAATAAATTCCATGAAGTGGCAACATTGGCTCAGGGCGTGGATTGTTTCCCTCTTTGAGGGTTTTAACCACATGATTATAATGGTGTACTAATTTGTGATCTGTTTGTGAGCAGTGAACTTTTGTTCTTGATCTACAAAACTTACCCTGTAAATTCCTATAATCTTCCAATTAATACATGAAAAGGAGAATATGGATGATGGCTTACATTGTTGTGGGAGAACAAGCCTAATCATAATCAATGCCTTGTTTCTATGAAAATAAATTTTCCATCCACCTTTCTTTGTGCTTGTCAAGTGAGCCATATAATTTGTACCTTTTATTGTAGACACACTTACATATAATTTGTTTAGTTACAAATAGAGAATCCACCAACTTCCATACACCATTATTAATAAGACCACCATAATTATAGCTAGATGTGTCTTATTTCAAAGGAATTTGGTTCAAAACTAGTTTATAAATTCAATTTGAAATCATTTGAAACATTTGTTTCATCTACATCAATTAAATTATAGATATCTACATAACCTCTATTGATTTTTCAAGTACAATTTATACAATAAAAAATTTCTGAAATACTGATAATTACTTCAAATGATGTATATCTTATTTTAACAATTCATGTTTATCATTAAGAAATTACACTTTAGATATTCAACCATATAACCACAATGATAGTATATATCACAATGCACAAAGAGAACACAATATTTACCCTCAAAAAACCCTTTTGGGGGAAAACCCAACAATCGTTTTCTTAGTGAAACTCTTCATTTCAACAAGAGATACATCTAATAAAGCAAGTCAATTATGAGGTCAAGATAACCAATAAATTATGATCAAACATGTTCAAGTAGTCCTTTATTCAATTCAAGTAAATTCAAACTTTTTCCCTTTAAAATTGACTCTCTATTGTTTTCAAATTTTGACCTCCCAAAATATTCCCATAAACTCTACCTCCCTAGAATTTCCCATTGCCCAAATTTTCAGCATATCTAGAATGTTACTCAAAAGTTGTGCAGAAATAAATACACAAGTATGAGGTCTAGAGAGATATAAGTTAGAGATGAATTCATCCTTCTTGTCCTTTGTTCTTCTTCTCATTAGCTTATATTCAAAGAAATTATCTTTTCTTGTCTGAGGTCTAATGGTACCTTGAGGAGGAGGTCTATTTCGGAATATATAGGGGTATTCCTATCCAAATGGGTTTGTCTCTTCACTTGGGATGAATTGACGAATTGACTAACTCACGAATTGATCAAAAAATTCAAAATTGAAATTTTGAAATTTTCTCTTTTAAATAGGGCATTAAGAATGTGTCTCACAATAATTATTTCAAGGGCTAATCAATGAAAAATACATGAATAACATGTCTCACAATTACATTATGTATTTCAAGAGATAAAATATAAATTGTAAAAAATGACCATAGTTACAAAAATCAACAACCTCCATGGTGTATGATTGAACCTATGGTTCTCATCTGTCCAACATCATTATAATGAACAAATTAAAGTATTATGTGGTGGTTGGAACTTCATGAGGGAGATATTGTGATTTAAAAGGAGATTTTATGTATTCATTAAAGATATGGATCCGCCATCCAATATTTGGCATTGCAATATCAAATTCATCATATCTAAATATGTTTTGGATAAAGTTATCATTGATGTCAATGAGGAAACATTTTTGAAGAAGCCTTAGTTGAAGAAAGCTCTAATATTCTCTAAATAAAAAAATTATATGATGGCGTTAAAACCATAGATGCTTAGAATAATCCCTATGTATCAACCCCTAGAAATTAGTGGTATAATCATAGTTTTTTCATGGTAGAAATGGAAAATGGATCTATTTTATGATTTGATATACCTAAATACCTCCATTCAATATGTTTTATCTCCACTAGGGCTGATTGGAAAGGCTGTGAAGAACTAGGAATTTTATTATACAATTACATTATACATAAGGAATTTAATTGAGGGCTCTGCGCATAGGAAATAAAACAAAACTTGAAGAATCTAAAGCAAATTAGAAATTTGGATTGCAAGTTGTGGAGAATCGGTGTGATTTTTTTTGTAACCTGTGATTTTGAGATTGTTGAATACCTCTCAATTTGTACCTAATATCTTGATCAATACATAAAAAATTTCTTATAAGAGACTGACTTGTTGGAGACTTTGTGAATTATACAATGATCCTACTCTTCTCTTGTCAACATAACTTGTTAGAAACATAGTCTTTGGATTATTTTACCATGTTACTATTTGGAAGCTTTTCTTCACTAAATTTTGTTGGAAGTTTCAAGAATAATTAAGCATATTTTCTAAAGGAATTTTGATGACTTTTTTGTAAAAAATCCTGTGGGGAAATTTGGATTTGAAGGTTACCTTTGGAGCAGAATGTATACATTTATTATAGCATGTACAAAAAAACTGCTGAAAAATAATTACCTCTATCAAGTATCGTTTCATGAAAGTAGTCTTCACATCCACTTTACGAAATTTCCATCCATTTTTTATGGTTAAGGAAAAGAGGATGTGAACGATGGCTCAGGTTTTTGTCAAAGAACAAGTCTCATCATAATCATTGCCGTATTTGTAGGAAAATATTTTTTCTATAGGCCTTGATTTGTGCTTGTCAAGTGAGCCATATAATTTGTACCTTTTCTTGTAGACCCACTTGCATCCAATTGGTTTAGTTCGAAATATAGCGTCCACCAACTTCCATGTCCCATTATTAATAAGACCAACATACTTATCATGAAAAAATATTATTCCAAGGGAATTTGGTTCAAAATTATTTGATAAATTCAATTCACAATCATTTGAAACATTTTTTTCATATACATCAACTAAATTATAAATATCTACATCACCTCTATTGATTTTTCAAGTACAGGATATAAAATACTAATAATTACTTCGAACGATGTAGATCTTATTTCAATAATTCATGTTTATCATTAAGAAATTACACTTTAAATATTCAACCATAAAACTACAATGAAAATACATATCATAATCCACAAAGAGAACATAATATTTATCCTAAAAAAACCCACTTGGCCGAAAAACCCAAAAACCTTTTCTTAGTGAAATTCTTCATTTCAACAACAGATACAACTAATGAACCTAGTTAACTATGAGATCAAAATAACCAAAAATTTATACTCAAACCTATTCAAGTAGCCCTATATTTAATTCAAGTCAATTCAAACTTATTCACTTCAACGTAGGCCCACTTTGATGTCCTTAATCTTCATTTTGACCTCTTAGAATAGTCTGAGAAACTCGACCTCCCTACAATTTCACCATGCCCAAAATACCGGGCTATAGAGAATGTTAACCATAAACTACCCAACATAATTCTTTGTGAATTCCTCTCTCATCTCAATAAAATTTCCTCCCACCTCGAGTTCACTATGGATCTTGAAGAGAACTTATCCCTTCCATTCCTAGATTTCCTAGTCTCATTCCTTTCTCAGGGTTCCCTTACCCACCAAGTATTTTTAAAGACCCACACTGATAGGTATCATCATGCTAATTATCACAACCATAATCCTCATAAATATGTCATTCTTAAAGCCTTCGTAAACCTACCCATTCAAATCTACTCCTCCCAATCCTTTCCCAAGGAAATAACACATCTCAATAAAGCTCTTAAGTATAATGGTCACTCAAACATCTAGATGAGCAAAGCCTTCCATTCTTGCCTCCATCCCTACCCTAAAAACTACTCATGCACCCCTCCATTAGCCAAAGTTACCCTTCCTTAAATTCAAGTAGTTATGAATCAATTATCTAAGATCCTTCCTTAAAAGAACATAAAAACCTTTCTCAAACCCAATAAAACTACCAACCCGCTCTTTACAACAACCAAGGATAAACATGACCCTACGACACACCTCAGAGTCTATGAAATCTCCTTATCCTGCAGCAGTTCTTACATAGGACAAGTGACAAGGTCCTTCAAATCCCCACTAAAATAACACATGGGTGATACCATCCACAACCGCACTTCAAAATATGCCATTTTTGAACACTCCCATTCTACCAAACACCTTATTTGTTTTCACCAGAGCAAAATCTTTGTCTCTACTCCATTTCACACCAACCGGGTCACTAGAGAAGCCCTCGAAAAAAAATTAAAAAATCCTATAAACAATTTTAATCATGATGCTGATTATCATTTAAGGTGGTCCTCACAACCCACCACCTATTTCTAATCATTTAAGCATGGTTCTTATAACTCAAAATCCAACTCTCCTTAATCTTCCCTTCCCCTTAACAATATTCCTTCCCCATTACCTTAGATAATTCTTCCCTAAATTAATATTTTATATTTATATTTCTATATTTCTATATTTTTATTTACTAATTTTCATAATGAAAAATCCTTCCCCTTTTTCAATAATATAAATTCTATTGATTTCCTTTACCAACTAAAAATGTTTACCTCTACATCAAAAATTTTAGATTCAACTTACTTTACATCAAAAATTTAATATATTCCTTCCTTTGATCTTACTTTAGAAATTTCTGCCTATATTAACAAAACCATTTGTTAATACATATATTTATAATTCTCATTTTATGGTTTAACCCCCTTTTTGAACTTTTATCAAAGATTATGTAATTTTTAATTATAATTTTATTTTATTCTAATTTTAATTTGAGTAACTATTTATTTCTATTCTTCTTACCTTAGTTAACTAATAATGAATGATTACTCCAATAACAAACATTTTAGTGAATGTTTTATTTAATTATTTAATTAAGTGGAAATTTTCATTTTTTCTAACCTTATTTAATTCATTTCTTATTCAACATTTATATAAAATTAATTACTTCCAAAGGTTAATTCCATTTTATCCTCCTTTTATCGAATTGTGCACAAATAATTATAAGAAAAATCTATTTATTTCATTCTTTATAATATCCTCAAATATCTCCAATAATAATTAGTTTCTTTTTCTATTTAAATGTCTCAACATTCCCTTTGGTCTCCAATTCTATAACGACTAATTTATCCATTCCCTATATATAATTTATGGTCAAGCACTACTCCTATCATCGGTTAAGCTTCTTTCCCCTGAAGATGGTTGAATTTTCAACCTAAACTTCAAGCTTTTCTAGAAACATACACAGGTTTCTAGAAGTTCTTAACACCATTATATAATACTATGATAAATTGTTTACATTCAACCACAATATGGAAAAGGTTTGCATCTGTTTCACTTTTGGTGAAGCCCAACCTGATGAAATAGTTTTTGATCTTCATGTACCAAGCATGTTGTGCTTGTTTCACTCCATATTTCACTCACTTGAGTATGCACACATGTGAATTTATGTCGAAGCACTCAAATCCTTTCGACTGATCTATGTACACCTCTTCCTTAATCAATCCATTGATGAATGTTGTCTTTACATCCATGAGATGTATATTCCATCTCATCTACATTCAAAGTGCAAGAATAGATCTAATTGAAGAGTACCTTTATACTAGAGAAATTGTATTCTTGTAATCTACTCATTGTACCTGAGAGAACCCCTTCACCACAAATCTAGCCTTGTATTTCTCCACACTCCAATCTGGTGCTTGCTTCACCTTCAGATCCACTGGATCCTACAACCAAATTGTCCTTCGGTCTTGGGACAACTTCCAATGCATTGCTTCTCATAATGGACTCACCTCCTCAGCCATGGCATCAACCCATACTGGTTCCTCCACTACTTCCTCGAATGGTGATGGTTTAATCTCTACACTCTCTCTCATAAGAGCCATGTAGCCAGTGTATTTATCCTGGGACCTTCTCTACCTGCAGTATGATGTGGGTGCTCCCACATCCTCTCTAGCATCATGCATCAATATGTAAGCCTCTCTTATATGCTTCCTTCCATATGTATTTTCCTTTCCATGGAGGTTTGAGACAATATTATCGTGAACACTTTCCAATAGAATCCTTCTTGCATTTTGTATGTTCTTCTTCCATGCCACTAGATCTTGAGAATCTATTTTTTAATGTTTAGCAATATCATTGTCTATGAATTCCTTTAGCCCGTTGTCTTCCAAAACTGCTTCCATTTTGTCTCTCCAAGGTATGTAATTTGAATTAACGTCAAGGACATATTTGAGTCTCAATCCATAGAAAGACATCTCGATCCTGCTGCCAGCCATGAAATGTAGACCTACAAATTCAATTCACCTACACAAAACAAACTCGTATTCTTCTCTTATAGAATAATTCCTATTTTAATACCATGTGTATTCAAATTATAATTCTAATATGGTAAAACATTATACTTAAATATACTCTACCAATTTTGGAAACCAATTTAGATCTTGAAATCAGAAAACCTAAAAGAGAAAGAATTTTAATTTCACAAGAAAAATATTTTCCTAGGAAAAGCCTCAGTTAGAAACCCTAATATCTGTATATTTCATAAGCCAAAGAATATGCTAATATTAAAATTATTTTCCCATGTTCTTATATCTCCAATTTTTGAGGTCTTCCTTGGGGATCGATCCTAGGTGTTTCATTGTTTGCAAGGTTTTTTCTTTTTTTTTCCCTTTTTAAATCTTAACATCAGATCTTTGACAGAATCTAACATTAAAATTCAATGGATTCCACCAAGTTTACAATTTCACTTGTGATTCATCTCATCATATCATCCATGTTCATTATGTCCTCTATGAGAGAGCCAAAACATTCTCCTTATCCTTTGCTCGAACTTGACATCGACGGAGCTCCCATTTCCTTCACTCATGTAATGGCTTCACCGCTATTTTTTGTATCAGTGCATAACTCTCTTAGTTGGGATGATAAGTGGTAAATTCTTAGGGTTTGAAGAGGTAGATGCTGATATCTCAGTATTCTCATAGCGAACCATGAGAGACGTGGAAGCTATAATAAAGGAAATAGAGGCAACAATCACTGAAAGGATCCAAATCAAATATGTAGATGTTTAGAATTTGGTGATGAGTGTGAATCTTAATATAATATAATTCCAAAATATTGGAAAGAGAGTGAGGAAAGAAAAGAGACACAGAGAAAGAGGGATTGATAAGGGAGAAATGGAGAGAGAGGAGAGCAGAGAAGACACAAAAGAAGACATGAGAAATGTATGGAGAGAAGGGGAAGAGAGAGAGGGAGGAAAAAATATCAAAGGGGGAGAGAGATTGAGAGAGGGTGGGAGATATTGAAAAATTTGGATAGAGAGAGAGAGAGAGAGAGTTGGAGGGAAGTAATAGCGAGAGAGAGAGATCGGGAGAGAGAGAGGGAGGTGGGAGAGAAAGGGGGAGAGATGAAGGAATAGAGAGAGGACTTAAGAGAGAGAAGGGAAGAAGAAATACATAGAGGGAGAAAGGTGGAGAGATAGAAATAAAGTGACAAGGGAGAAATGGAGAGAGAGTGAGATAGGAGAACAAGATGGAAGGGAGAAAGGGAGAGAAGGGGAAGGGAGAGAGAGACATAGAATGGGAAGAGAGACAAAGGGAGAGAAAGAGGGAGGGAGACAGAGAGAGATATTTATAGAGAAATAGAGTATGTATGTTTGTGGAGTGAGATAGAGGGAATAAGAAAGATACAAATAGATGCAAATATAGGTGTTATATAGTATTGTATAACCATCCTAGCTCCATATTAACCCTAGATCTATTAAGGGTTGAAAGGGACCAAATATTTGGAGGCACAATCCATTCATCCAGTCTCACACGAAAAAAAGAGGTGTCACCTATATGGATTAGATCCCTTTTAGCACTTGATATATCTCGGATTAATATGGATCTAGGCTGGCTAATTAATAAAGATGGTAATCTAAACTGATATTAAGATAGACAAAGACCGATTTCATGGTTTCAAGGAGAGAAGAACTAATCTTCCTTAGAAAAAATAACTCCAAATTATTTTGGAAGGAGCTTGAACCGATAAAGATGCAAACTGAAAACAATATTACAACTTCTAAATGGTTTGACTATGAAAGACAACTTTACGAGCAGGATTACAAGTTTGACCCTCCTCCTTTGGTCAACATTGATACCAAACTCGTCACAGTGCAAGAGGTAGATATGGGCATCAAGAAGTTATGTGTTGGAAAATAAAAATATGTATTTGAACTCCAAGGAGAGTCTAAAGTGGGGCTTAAAATTTCTTTCACCTTACATTTAAACAATTTTCAACATCATCATACAACAACGCTTCCCCACTGATTGGACAACTAGTTTTGTAATACCTCTTTTCAAGAGTGTTGATGTCAATAACCCTCCAACTTTATGACCATAATGATACACCCCTTGTTTGAAAATCTATTTTGAAGCATGTTAAAAAATAAAATCAGCACGTGTACAAAAGAAAGAGATAAATGTGCGAAAGGACAAGCAAGTTGTACACTTAAACATTCCACAATTGATCATGGTATAAATTTAAGACACGTGATTGAGAGAACTTGGGATAAAAAGGAAGAAGTCTTTCGTTTCATTGTTGATTTCAGAAAATCCTTTGACATTGTTCTTAGGCATAAGGTTTGGCACATAATGGAGGTACTTGGGGTTCTGAGGCATTTGAGAGCAGTTGTGCATAGGGTGTATAGGTGAAAGTCAAAATTAGAACTTCAACAGGAAATTAGAAAAGTTTTAGAAGCGATATCGAGGTCAAATGATCCATATTTATGCAGGAACACAATAAATTATAGAAATATACATAAGCATAGAGATGCAGTGGAAATAAAACTTCATTTCATTAAAAACAAATGACTAAAATATGATTACAGACATAATGGAAATAAACTAGAAAAGGTGTTTGTAGCTTATCTCTGAGAAGATATGTGATAACTACAAGCCTTTGAACTATGTTAAAATGAGACTCAAAGGCCTATTGATTATTGAGAAACAATAGAAAGCACTAAAAATCCAAAAACCTAACCATAGGAGATGATGTGCCAAAACTGTTTGCCCCTTTTGGGTAAATTGGTTCATTAATCTTCCTACGGACATAACTTTGGCATACAATCTTCGTTTGATGCGCTCAATATGTTGTTATAAATATCTCTCTGAGTACTATAATGTTTGAGTGAGAAAAAAGTTGTGCTCAAAGTGAAAAAATCAAAGAACCGATGGTGGGGGTTTAAATGGAATATGTGGGTGTCCACCAATATCCATCTGGATTATTAGGGCCTCAAAATGGCTCTGAAAGTTCATGAATCAGAAAACTGCTAAAAATGTAAGTTGTGTTGAAACTGAATAATCGATAGAACTGATGGTGCAGGTCCAAATGGAATAGGTCGATGGCTACCAATATCCATTGAGATCATTCCTCCCTCATTAGGAAGCAATAGTACCAATTGCATTAATTCCTTTATGGGAGGAAAATTCTACTAAACTTGGTATTGGATTTCTCCAGGATGTCATGGACGTCCTAGCGGACGTGTTCGCGGATTTTCTGGATACTATCAATAATTTTGGTTACCTAAGACTGTACATGTGTGGATTATGTCTATGTAGTCGCATGAGGTATGGAAACATCAGGCGGTGGTGCGGCGAGGGGTCAAATCAATGGAGCGCTTGTCGTCACAGTGTACATGAACCTCTGTGGATAAGGAGAAAATAAATTTCCTCGTAAGGAGAAAATGTCCACGTATTCCTCCACAACTTTTTCCATATCCTGCAGCCCTGCAAGGAAGCCCTTTTTCAAGTTTGAGGCCATAATATTTTTCTTTCTTTGTAAGGAAAATAAATTTCTTGGTTTGAAAATCAATCTTACTACGTTGCTTTGCAATAGTTAAGGAGATGGCATTATCAAGTACAATTTATTTCCCAAAGTAATAAAAACATAACACTCTAGATCTATAGCTTCATATTTCTTTATCAGATCTCTTGAAGTACGTGAAACTTCATATCTCATCGATTGTTGAAAATTTTATCGTATTTGAGTTACGTCATTGGGAAAGACTGGAAGAAGGTGACATAAGAAATGATGCAAACCATTCTCAGTATTTTGGCAGAGAAATGATTCTCGATTTTCTGGGAGACGTGGAACCCGCAGTAATTGCAGTAGAGGCAACAACTACTAATGTAGATGATGAGAAATTTGTGCCGGGTGAAGATGTAGATGTTGAAAATTTGGTGTCCAGCGTGACTATTGGTACAAGGGAATTGCAGAATATAATGGAATTGAAGGATATTGGTACAAGGGAATTGTTGGATGTCACAGAGAATGTTAGTGCACATGAGTTGGACAAAGAGTGGCTAGAAGAGAGCATAGATCGAAAGAGAGGCAGAATCAAAGATACTGAAAATGAGGAGAGTCATGAAGACTATCTAGTAACGCTTAGGTTTGGGGAGAATGTAACCTTCCTTAGATATATAGAGGCTTTTCACCCACATAACCTCGATGAACTCTTTTATTTCATTATAATTCAAATTATTTGGAATTCAAAATTCACGTAGCATGAAATCAAACAATATCTAGAGAATGATACATATAAATTCAATTTCAAATATGTAGAAGTCGGTATTGTCGTCATTGACTCTTCATACGACTTAGAAGAAGAGGAAAAGGAGGAAACAGATAGTATTTTTACAGAAAACTCAAAAGAAGATGAAACATAAGAGGAGGAAGTGTGGGTAAATAGTAGTGTTCGTGCAGCACTTGATGTATTGCCCTCAGTTATATCAAGTTTCCAAGAAAATGAAAGTGAGGACGTTGTAACCTACCCTATCCATCTCGAAACGTTTTCCACAAGAGATTCTCCAAAAAAAAATTACCATGCAAACATAACTATCATGCAAAGCGCATTTTTCTATGGTTTGATCGTAAGCATTCATATCCAACATGCAGACGCCGGTTTGTGTTGGTCCAAGACAATATTGAAGTTCTCAAAACTTAAATGAATCAAGTTCAATATTAGTCGAACCGAGTAGAATATTAGTGTACATCATATGCCTAGCCAGAGCCTAGCCAGATAGGTACAAGGTAATTGCTGGATGTCACAGAGAATGTTAGTGAACATGAGTTGGAAAAAGAGTGGCTAGAAGAGAGCATACATCGGAAGAGAGGCAGAATCGAAGATACTGAAAATGAGGAGAGTGATGAAGACTATCTGGTAATGCTTAGGTTTGGGGAGAATGTAACCTTCCTCAGATATATAGAGGATTTTCACCCACATAACCTTGATGAACTCTTTTATTTCGTTATAATTCAGATTATTTGGAATTCAAAATTCAAGTGGCATGAGATCAAACAACATTTGGAGAATGATACATATAAATTCAATTTCAAATATGAAGAAGTCTGTATTGTCCCCATTGACTCTTCATGCGACTTAGAGGAAGAGGAAGAGGAGGAAACAGATAGTAGTCTTATAGACGACTCAGAAGAAGATGAAATAGAAGAGGAGGATGTGTGTGTAAATAGCAGTGTTCGTGCAACACTTGATGTGTTGCCCTCAGTTATATTAAGTTTCCAAGAAAACGAAAGTGAGAATGAGGTCACGTGCCCTATCTGTCTCCAAACGTTTTCCACAAGTGATTCTGCGAAACAATTACCATGAAAACATAACTATCATGCAAAGTGCATTTTGTTATGGTTTGATCGTAAGCATTCATGTCCAACATGCAGACGCGGGTTTGTGTTGGTCCAAGACAAGCTTCTAGTTCTCAACTTAAACGAATTAACTTGAACATTAGTGGAACCAAGTAAAATATTAGTTTGAACTTTGTAGTTCTAGTTTGCTAACTTATGGAAATACAAATATTTGAATTAATTTGATGTTACAATTTAAAATTATTATATTTTGGAAATATAGTAATAAGGCGATGTTGTTTTGTCTATTATCAATTATCTAATATTAATTTAGAATGCCCTCTAAGGACCCTAGGGTTGTGAATTGATATTTAAATAATATTTCTCTCTGCTTCTTATTTAGTATGTAATAGATAAATTCTTTTGCCTCCTAGTTCCATGGGTATCTATAACCATGATTTTTATTCTACCTAAATACTTATTAGTTTTTGGAATTTTCTATTCAGTTAGCTCTCTATCTAATGTAGTTAACATTGCAAGAGTGCTACCAGAATTACAAGACTGCTACTAGAATGTAATTCTAGGTGAAGCTTCTAATGTCTCCAACTCTATGGTGTCTACATATTTTGAAATGATAGGTTGCATAGAAACTTGTGCTTCCTGACTTAATGATCATAATGGGCAATTGAAGGAAGGGATTGGTTCAAACTCAATATTCTAGACTACTAGATGAAATTCGTGATATGTGATATTACCTTTATTTAAGTTATCTTTACACATATTATCTGGAAATCCACTTTAACATTCCATTTGATAGACACTTATGGGAATAATTCCTCTATCCTCATTTTTATTTGTTGGGGCTTGAGAATTTTACTAGATGAGTTCCTCCTCCCATAGTGGTCATTTACTTGTGAGAGAATGTGGGATTCTTTTGTAATATATGGATAAGGTAACATAATTCATGTTATCATGAGATTTATGCAATAGGGATTATTCTCTAAATCCACTAGGAATAACATACTTAGTGTTCTAGATGAGATATTTTCTTCTGCTATGTGTTTGTATTTACTTTAGAAGTTATAAAGGAATTAGCATATATAATAAAAAATGAATAGTATCACACAACTTTTTCACCTACCAAACATTAATATGGACATTGATGGATGTTTTAGCTATCTAAAATCCCTCATACATGACCTAAATAATAATGAAGAACCCTCCAAATTTTCATTAACCACTTATTTACACACAGTTGTTACATCCATTGCAAATTCCAAATATCCATTAACTAAAATTTATAATTATAAGGCTAAAATATTTGAATATTATAGGAAAATTCTCAATAAAACACATTTTAAAAACCTAAACATTTCCATAGAAGAACCGATGACATTTTTTATTGACTTGAGAATCCAATTATGTGTTGGAGTTGATTATTTGTACTCATTTCCTTTGTCCCCATGAAAATTAAATCAAAATATGAAATCAAGACGAAGTCATCTAAATGTGAATCCTTCACAATATTTTTACATAACCTTGGAAGAATCCAGCGACAAATGAAATGTTTGGTCTCTTGATGGTAAGATATATATTGTTTCCCAAAACATATACATCTTGGATGGTTACATTCCAAAATTCATTGCAGGTGAACTTCAAATTTTGTTTCTTTACTCTCGGAGGGTTACATTCTACCAAACCAAACCTTGTTCATAATTATTCAACGTACTTAATTTGGGAGATAAACATGTAGGGTAATTGTTGATTCACTTCAATTTTGAAGTAGTATGAAAGATGTCCCAAACGTATCATCCCAAATCCGTTATTCAACTCATTATTTTTGGATGCAATATAGATTCTTTAATTGTTCCCCGTCATCAACGTACACTACAAGATATAGAAATAGTTTATCCGACCATATTAACAAATAGAGTTGTATCATAAAGATTAAAATGTTTGATATTAAAATTTTAGAATATTTTCAATTAACTTTTAACGCCGTGCTAATGATCATTGCATTAGGCCATATAAGAATTAAATGAGTTTTCACACTTTTTGTTCTTGTCCCTTTACAACAAAATCTTCCAATTAATACATGAAACATCTTATTTCAAGTATCATTTCATGAAATTAGTCTTCACATCTATTTTATGAAATTTCCATCCATTTTTTATAGTCAACTAAAAGAGAATATGGGTGATGGCTGACATTGTTGTATGATAACAAGTCTAATCATAATCAATGCCTTCTTTCTATAAAAATAATTTTTCCATTGACCTTTCTTTGTGCTGGTCAAGTGAACCATATAATTTGTACCTTTTCTTGTAGACACACTTGCAACTAATTGGTTTAGTTACAAAGAATGAATCCACCAACTTCCATGTACCATTATTAATAAGACCACAATAATTATAACTAGAAGTGTCTTATTTCAAAGGAATTTGGTTCAAAATTAGCTGATAAATTCAATTTGAAATCATTTGAAACATTTGTTTCATCTAATGCAGCAAGTAAATTATGAGGTCAAGCTAACCAATAAATTATGATCAAACATGTTCAAGTAGCCCTCTATTAAGTTCAAGTAAATTCAAAATTCTTCCCTTTAAAATTGACCCTCTATGAGATCAAATTTTGACCTCCCAGAATATTCCCATAAACTATACCTCCCTAGAATTTCAGCCCGAATTTTCAGCATATCTAGAATGTTACTCAATAACTGTGCAAAAATAAATTCACGAGTATGAGGTCTACAGAGATATAAGTTAGAGATGAATTCATCCTTCTTGTCCTTTGTTCTTCTTATCCTTATCTTATAATCAACAAAATTGTCTTTTCTTGTGTGAGGTCTAATGGTACCTTGAGGAGGAGGTATATTTCTCAATATATAGTGGTATTTCTATCCAAATGGGTTTGTCTCTTCACTCCTGATGAATTAACGAATTGATCCAAAATTTCAAATTTTCTCTTTTAAATCAGATTTGAATAATGTGTCTCATAATAATTATTTCAAGAGCTAATCAAAGAAAACTACATTAATAACATGTCTCACAATTACATTATGTATTTCAAGGGATAAAATATAAATTATCAACAATGACCATACCTACAAAAATCAAAAACCTCTATGGTGTGTGATTGAACCTATGGTTCTCATCTTTCCAACCCCACTATAATGAACAAATTAAAGTATTATGTGGTGGTCAGAACTTCATGATGGAGATATTGTGCTCTAAAAGGAGATTTTAGTATTGATAAAAGATATGGATCCTCCATTCAATATTTGGGATTGCAATATCAAATTCATAATATCTAAATATGTGTTCGATAAAGTTATTATTGATGTCAATAAAGAAACATTGTTCTAAAAGCCTTAGTAGAAGCAAGCTCTAATATTCTCTAAATAAAAAATTATATGATGGTGATAAAACCCTAGGTTCTTAGAAAAATCCCTATGTATCAAACTCTAGCAATTAGTGGTATAATCATAATTTTTTCATGGTAAAAATGGAAAAGAGATCTATTTTATGATTTGATATGCCTAAATACTTGCATTCAATTCGTTTTATCTCCACTAGGGTTGATTGGAAAGTCTTCCAAAAACTAGGAATTCTATTATACAATTATACTATACACATGGAATTGAATCAAGGGCACTGCACATAGGAAACAAAAAAAAACATGAAGAAGCTAAAGTAGATTAGAAATTTTGATTGCAAGTTGTGGAGAATCAATGTGATTTTTTTGTAACCTATGGTGTTTATGGTGTTTGTAGTTTTAATTCTATGAGACCTATTTGTGAATTCCCTATTGATGGCAAACCAAATAAACTATTGGAGTCTAATAATCCTTGAAATGGATGTTTAAAATCGGTGCCTCTTGGTGCTTGCAAGGAAAGATTCACTATACATATAATGAAGAGAATTGTTCTATATGGTCTTTATCTTCCTGTAGCTGAGACCTAAAGTTGATAGTTCTGGATGAATACAGTCTTAAAACCTTCAGACTTATATATTGAAATATATTGGACCTGAGCCGTGTCATCTTCTGCAGAGTGTGGAGGACATCCATTCAACCTA
The DNA here is from genome assembly GCA_034641835.2 of Pinus albicaulis. Lineage (NCBI taxonomy): Eukaryota > Viridiplantae > Streptophyta > Pinopsida > Pinales > Pinaceae > Pinus > Pinus albicaulis. The sequence goes on from CM076569.1 coordinate 487,536,386, forward strand.
TGGAACCATCTTAGAAGACATATTGAATTACTTTAAAATCTTATACTAGGTTGGAGACTTTTGGAAAGAGTAAATTTTTTGAGAGGATTGCAACCTTGACACTATAATTTTGAGATTGTTGAATACCTCTCAATTTCTACCTAATATCTTGATCAATACATAAACAATTTCTTACAAGAGATCCACTTGTTGGAGACTTTGTCAATTATACAGTGATCCCAAACTTCTCTTGTCAACATAACTAGTTAGAAGCATAGACTTTAGATTATTTAACCGTGTTACCATTTGGAAGCTTTTATTTTCAAATTTTTGTTGGCATTTTCAAGAATAATTGAGCATACTTTCTAAGGGATTTTGATGATTTTTTTGTAAAAATTCTTGTGGGGAAATTTGGATTTGAAGGTTAACTTTGGAGCAGAATGTATGCATTTATTATAGCCTATACAACAGAACTGCTGAGAAATAATTGCCTCTATGAGGTATCCTTTCATGAAAGTAGTCTTCACATCCACGTTACTAAATTTCCATCCATTTTTTAGTCTTAAGGAAAAGAGAATGTGGATGATGTCTTAGGTTTTTTTCAGAGAACAAGTCTCATCATAAGCAATGCCTTCTTTGTATCAAACTATTTTTTCCATGACCCTTGATTTGTGCTTGTCAGGTGAGCCATATAATTTGTACGTTTTCTTGTAGACCCACTTTCATCCAATTGGTTTAGTTAGAAATATAACATCCAGCAACTTCCATGTCCCATTATTAATAAGCCCATCATATTTATTTTGAAAAGTATATTATTCCAAAGGAATTTGGTTCAAAATTAGTTGATACATTCAATTCGCAATCATTTGAAACATTTGTTTCATATACATCAACTAAATTATAAATATCTACATCACCTCTATTGATTTTTCAAGTACAGTTGATAAAATACTAATAATTACCTAAAATGTTGTAGATCCTATTTCAACAATTCATGATTATCATTAAGCAATTACCCTTTATATATTAAACCATAAAACTACAATGACAGTACAAATCATAATTCACAAAGAGGACACAATATTTACCCTGAAAAAACCCACTTGGCTGAAACCCAACAACCTTTTCTTAGTGAAATTCTTCATTTCAACAATAGATACATCTAATGAACCTAGTCAACTTTGTGATAAAACTAACCAAAAAGATATAATCAAACCTATTCAAAGAGCCCCATATTTAATTCAAGTCAATTCAAACTTATTCACTTCAACATAGGCCATGTTTGATTTCCTTAAGCTGAATCTTGACCTCATATAATATTCTGAGAAACTCAGCCTCTCTACAATTTCAGCATGCCCAAAATTTTAGGTTGTAGAGAATGTTACCCATAAACTACCCAACATACTTCTCTGTGAATTCCTCTCTCATCTCAATAAAATTCCCCCCCACCTGGAGCTCACTATGGATCATGAAGAGTACTTATCCCTTCCATTCCTAGATCTCCTCGTCTCATGCCTTTCTCACGTATCCCTTACCCACCAAGTATTTTGAAAGAATATCCCCACTGATAGGTATCAACATGCTAATTATCACAACCATAATCCTCATAAATATGTCATTATTAAAGCATTCGTCACTCTACCCATTTAAATCTACTCCTCCCAATATTTTCCAAACGAAATAACACATATCAATAAAGCTCTAAAGTCTAATGGTCACTCAAATGCCCGTATGAGCATAGCCTTCCATTCTTGCCTCCATCCCTACCCTAAAAACTACCCGTGCACCCCTCCCTTAGCCAAATTTACCCTTCCTTAAATTCAAGTAGTTACAGATCAATTATGTAAGATCCTTTCTTAAAAGAACATAAAAACCTTTCTCAAACCCAATAAAACCGCCAACCCACTCTTTAGAACAACCAAGGATAAACATGACCCTATGACATGTCTTCAAAATATGCCATTGTTGAACACTCCCATTCTACCAAACACCTTATTTGTTTATACAAGACCAAAATCTTAACATCTTCCACATTTCACACCAATCCGGTCATTACATAAGCCCTGGAAATCAAAAGGAATCATATAAACAATTTTAATCATAATGATGGTTATCATTTAAGCTAGTCCTCGCAACCCACCACCTATTTCTTATCATTTAAGCATGGTTCCTATAATTCAAAATCCAACTCTCCTTAATCTTCCCTTCCCCTTAACAATACTCCTTCTCCATTACCTTAGAGAATTATTCCCTTAATTAATATTTTTATATTTATATTTCTATATTTCTATAGTTTTGTTTACTATTTTTCCTAATGAAAAATTCTTCCCGTTTTTCAATAATCTAAATTCTATTGTTTTCCTTTATTGATTAAAAATGTTTACTTTCAACGAAATTTACATCAAAAATTTTAGATTCAACTTACTTTACATCAAAAATTTAATATATTCCTTCCTTTGATTTTACTTTAGAGATTTCCGCCTCTATTAACAAAACCCTTTGTTAATACATATATTTATAATTCTGATTTTATTGTTTACCTCCTTTTTTGAACTTTTATCAAAGATTATGTAATTTTTAATTCTAATTTTATTTTATTCTAATTTTGACTTCAGTAACTATTTATTTCTATTCTTCTTACCTCAATTAACTAATAATCAATGATTGCTCCAATAACAAACATTTAGGGAATTTTTTATTTAATTATTTAATTTAGTCAAAATTTTCATTTTTCTAACCTGCTTTAATTCTTTTTTTATTCAACATTTATATAAAATTAATTAATTCCAAAGGTTAATTCCATTTTATCCCCTTTTATTGAATTGTGTGCAAATAATTTTAAGAAAAATCTATTTATTTAATTCTTTATAAAATCTTCAAATATCTCCAATAATAATTAGTTTTTTTCTCTAGTCAAATGTCTCAACGTTCCCTTTGGTCTGCAATTCTCTCACAACTAATTTTTCCATTCCCTATATATATTTCATGGTCAAGCACTATTCCTATCATCAGTTAAGTTTCTTTCCCCTGAAGATGGTTGAATTTTCAATCGAAAATTCAAGACTTTCTAGGTTTCGAGAAGAACTGAACACCATTATATAATACTACGATAAAATTTTCACCTTCAACCACAATATGGTAAAGGTTTGCATCTGCTTCACTTTTGGTGAAGCCCAACCTGATGAAATATTTTTCGATATTCAAGTAGCAAGAATGTCGTGCTTGTTTCACTCCATACAACACTCGCTTGAGTATCAGACATGTGACTCTCTGTGGAAGGTCTCAAATCCTTCCAGCTCATATATGTACACCTCTTCCTTAATCAATCCATTGAGGAATGTTGTCTTTACATCCAAGAGATGTATATTCCATCTCATCTGCATTCAGAGTGAAATAATATATCTAATTGAAGAGTACCTTTATACTAGAGCAGAGGTATCCTTGTAATGTACTCGTTGTACCTGAGAGAACCCCTTCTCCAGAAATCTAGCCTTGTATTTCTCCACAATCCCATAATTATAACTAGAAGTGTCTTATTTCAAAGGAATTTGGTTCAAAATTAGTTGATAAATTCAATTTGAAATCATTTGAAACATTTGTTTCATCTACATCAACTAAATTGTAGATATCTACATAACCTCTATTGATTTTTCAAGTACAATTGATACAATAACAAATTTTTGAAATACTAATAATTACTTCAAATGATGTATATCTTATTTTAAAAAATCATGTTTATCATTAATAAATTACAATCTAGATATTCAACCATATAACCACAATGATAGTATATATCACAATGCACAAATAGAACACAATATTTACCCTCAAAAAACCCTTTTGGGGGGGAAACCTAACAATAGTTTTCTTAGTGAAATAATTCATTTCAGCAAGATATAAATCTAATGCATCAAGTCAATTATGAGGTCAAGATAACCAATAAATTATGATGAAACATGTTCAAGTAGCCCTCTATTCAATTCAAGTAAATTCAAAATTCTTCACTTTAAAATTAACCCTCTATGATGTTCAAATTTTGATCTCCCAGAATATTCCTATAAACTATACCTCCCTAGAATTTCCACATGCCCAAATTTTTAGCATCTCTAGAATGTTACTCAAAAACTGTGCAAAAATAAATTCACAAGTATGAGGTCTAGAGAGATAGAAGTTAGAGATGAATTCATCCTTCTTATCCATTTTTCTTCTTCTCCTTAGCTTATATTCGAAGAAATTGTATTTTTTTATGTGAGGTCTAATGGTACGTTGAGGAGGAGGTATATTTCTCAATATATAGTCGTATTTCTATCCAAATGGATTTGTCTCTTCACTCAGGATGAATTCATGAATTGATCCAAAAATTCAAAATTCAAATTTTGAAATTTTCTCTTTTAAATCAAACATTAAGAATGTGTCTTGTATTAATTATTTCAAGGGCTAATCAATGAAAAATACATGAATAACATGTCTCAAAATTACATTATGTATTTCAAGGGATAAAATATAAATGATAAAAAATGACCATAACTACAAAAATAAAAAAGTTCCAGGGTGTACGATTGAACCTATCATTCTCATCTTTCCAATGTGACAGCCTCATTTAGAGTTAATTAGCATGAATAAGCTGGAAAGACAATTTGTTTACTTTTATTATTTGTTTACTTTATTTTGGTGAAATAAACTCAAAAACACCATTTTACTTTGCATTACTGAGTTAGTGAATAAAAAGGGAATGTCTTAAACTGTTCGAAAAGTTTCTAAGAATAGAGGGTGGTTGGGAACAGTTGGAAGATAGTTACCTACCCTCCAGGGATAAAAGAAAATCCCAGGAGAGGGATAAGGGTTCTGTGAATTTCTGGGAAAGGGTAAGTTGCGGTAATCTCTAGAGCTGGGTGAAGGACCAGTGGAGAACAGTTTCTGCAAACCATATAACTAGAATTGTCTGTCTGTGGCTGGATAGGCCATCCAGAGGTCACAACATAAGGATTATTATTTGTTCCCGTGGCACTGACTGATATTCTGGAGCTAGGGGGCAAGAGGAGGACGTCATTGCCTCCCTTGATGGTTGGGAGGACCACAGTTTAAGAGTTATTATCTCCTAACAGATAAGTAAATCAGAAAGACTTTAATTTTATGCTACATGAAGTTTGTTTATTGTTAGTAGTTATTCAGAGAACGCTTAAGATAATCTGAGTTTTCTTTATTGTGATAGTTAAGAAATATTTGTAAGCATAATTTCTGTGTGTGGGAATACTATTCTGGTTTTGAACTAAGAAGTAACAGATAGCCTACATAGTGCAATGTTATGTAAAAATTTTATGCTTTCTATGATCAAGACATTATCTATGGAATAGTTAACAAAATATTGGCACAGGAAATGTTTACGTCTCAATTTCTTGTATGGGAAGTTGGTAAAACATGAAATCTGAATGACATGGTATAACGAACAATAGACCCCGTAGTTCAAATGAGACATGGACGCAAACTGACAAATGTGCAGACTTTATTGTCCAAACCACTGTTAAAAGCAAAGGATTGAGAACCTTTTTATTCTTCTATTAGAGACATATTATTCCCTAACGAGCTTGTAAAGCTCGGAAGGGTTAGAAACCCCATCCCGCTTCAGCTCTCTTATCAAACAACTATACTCGGCCATGTTTTGGCGGCCGGTGCCGAAAACCTAGTAGTATAGTTAAGTAGACATTTATAACAGGAATCGAAATGAGAAACAAGAAAACCCATAATATCCATCTATACTCAGAATGTATGCAGTACCACCGATTACCCGAAATCAGGAGCAAACATCTCTACGGAGAAAATTAAGACAGAGTGTTACTATGATTATAGCATATGAAAAGAAAATAGCATTATATAGAAAGATGATCACCCATACGCAACAGTAACAAAGAAGTTCACGACCTGTAGAACCTGGCCGGGAGCCAGATATTTTATTCCAAATCAAAACATTAACTATTAACCAGGTCCATATGTAAACCCCGGGCGGAAAGACCGAGAGCAGACATACAACTATTTATACATTGCTTAAACTCGATATGAACAAATTCTGAAAAAACAAGATTCATTTTCCAGCAACTTGGTGAACATATATAAATTAAACAATAGAGCATGTACAGTTCCTAGTAATCTTATCGGTCAACAGACGATGAATCGAAAGGAAAAAATCTTTTAGATTATTGTCTTCTAGTACATCAAAGTTTAGCGCCATGGGTCACAACCATAATATGATTAAGAGAGATTAAACTTATAGCCAAGGAAAAAAACAGGGTGCATGCCCTGAAACATGTAAAACTCCTTTGAGTCGAGGCTCAAAAAGAAAATTTCTGAAAACCCTGTAAGACCAATTAAAACCGTAAGCTAGGTGATCCTGTATGCAGGTTAACTCAAAGCCAAATCATGCCACGATTGCATTATGGTGAGAGCGGTGGAATACCTATAGAAAAGGAAACATAATCACTGCAGTTGCCTGAACAAACTGAGTTTCGCATGGAAAGAGATATGGTTCAGCGAGAGCTTCCTCACCTGTAGAAGTAAATCAGAAGCTATTAGAAAACCTCGGAATGAATAAATGGAATAGAAGTATTTGGGCGTAAGGAGTATCAAAGTAAATAGAGGGCTTGTTTCTACACACACCTGGTAGACGATATTGAATTCGTTAACCGGACCAACTTTTCCTGGAAGGAAATGGAAAAATGGAGTTTAAGCAGACGTAGGACATAGACCGGAAGCTTGAACTTATGCAGTGAACGCCTTGTGGTTTGGGAGGCGAATTCTTACCTCCGATAGCCTATGGTGGGGTGGAACTGCAGGCTTAAGGCAAACGAGTTGAAGAGCACGGACTTGTGCTAAATATGGCAGAGCATGCCTGCATAAAAATATATATATATAACCCTTCTTCCTCAGGACCTATTGCAATAGAAACAAATAAAAAATTCAGGTGTGCTTATAGAAAAGTAACTGAGACTTCAACAGTAGAAAAACAAAATGATGGCTGGCTTACCTCGGTCCAGAGAACGCCGGAAAAACCAAAAGGAGCCAAGCTGTGATGCACGCCATGGAAGAGGAACCACAGAGTAAGAAATGGCACATTGGCAGAATGTCATCTGGTGGTCGTTCACTCGCATTCCTCCGAGTAAGTCGAGGCGCAATAGCATAATAAACACCCGGATTAATCTCTTGTACAGTAGATAACGCTGGAGGATGACACATGGCTCTGGCAAGGAGTGCGAGGAGCCAACCAGACGGATATTTCAATATTCTAATTAATGAACAGTTTTGTTAGGGATCGCCGAGATTTCATCCGGCGGGTAACCGGAGATCTCGAACGATCGATCATTAAATTCCCATATGCAATATTAAATTTTAATGGTAACGTGTTTGTTGTTAAGTCTGTTAACAAGTTGTTCTATGTTAAATATCAATAACAACCCAACGTACTTTCCCTTGTGTTTAATTGCATTTCGAACTGTGATTAAAATCATAGTCTCGATGAGATTTTAAGGTTGGTTGATGGATAGTTTATAGAGATATGATTTATAGTTAGAAGTCTTGTTAAATGGGTTGTATAAAAAATTTTACATCTATGTTGTTCTATAGTAAATTTGTAGATAGACGTGACAAGTGGTATCAGAGCTAGTTACTACACTGGCAACCTAAGGGTCTACTAACAAAGCTGTGTGTGTATTAGTGCACTGAGAAGAGGAAAAATATATGAGGGAAGATATAGCATCTCAGTCACAACCGAACGAGACTCAAGGTCCAACAGTTATGGACCCAGAAATGTGGGTTCAACTAACGGTGGAGCAGCATCAAAAAATGAGTAAATTGCTGGAAGAACAGCAGCAACAAACTGTTTTTCTGCTAAACACAGTACAACAGTTACAAGAGGAGATGATTAGAGTCCGGAAAGACAATGAAAATTTGTTGCAAGACCAGGAAAATATTCTGAAGAGTATATCTGATAAAGAAAATCATGAGATGCGACAACCCAGTGCAGAAAAAGAATTATCAACGGAAGCAGAAGACCAGCAAACCAGAAACAACACCACTGGAAAGACTGAAAATATTTTCTCCCACAGGAGAAAAAACCATAATGATAATGAGGCAGAATCGGAAAATCTGTCTGATCAGCAGGATCATAAGAGGCAGAAAGTTGAACTGCAGGGGGAGTTCCGCAAGATTAAGCCACCAATGTTTGATGGCGAGGCGGAGGAAGCAGCTGAAGCATGGTTGATTAACATCAATAAATATTCTCAGGTATATGAGTATAGCAGCAATCTGAAGGCCAGATTGGCTATATACCAGCTGCGAGAGAAAGCCACCCTATGGTGGGAGGAGGTAAAGAATGTTCGCAGTATTGATGAGCGGGACATTACCTGGGAATCATTCCAGCAGTACTTCAAGGATAAATATCTAACAGAAAGATTTTATGATGATAAAGCCAAAGGTACAGAGATTTCTGAGTAGCTTGCGTGCTCCCATGAGGGAAAGAATAGAGTTTGTTAACCCCCAAACGTTGGATGAAGCTGTCCGGAAAGCACGCATGTGTTACCAGTACTATAAGACCAAAGGGGATGGTGGAAAGGGTTGGCAGCCCAAGAAAAATCAGAAGAATTCCTCTACTTTTAAAAGCAGCAAAAGCAGCCACTTTAAAGGGGTAGGACGGAACGTTGGTAGCAAACAATTTAACAGGAACCATCAAAGGATCAGGTTGCCAGCTGAAGAGAAACCCACAGAAGCATCAAGCAAACTAGAGCAAGGGTAGAATTCTAAGCCTCCCCTACAGTGTTGGGGATGTGGGGAAGCACACTACTATAAGAACTGTCCACAACGGAAAAAGAATGAATATGTGGCAAACTTGCAAGAAGCATCAACAGTGGGGGACGTGGTGCAGAATATACCACGTATAAACACAGCCTTGGAGGATCGACAAGCTGACTTTCAACCCACAATGATTGAACTGGAAGGTACTATACTTTCTAAACCTATCTCGATTTTAGTAGATCCTGGAGCTAGTTTAAGCTATGTAATTCCTAAACTAGTAGAGATGTGTAAGTTAAAAGAGCAGAAATTTAAAAACTCCTGGTTAGTTCAACTAGCTATCGGAGCAAAACGTAAACTGACTGCGAAAATTGGTGATTTCATACTGGAAGTTGCAGAATAGCAGCTGCAGGTAGACTTAAATATTCTACCATTGGGATTGTATGATGTGTTACTCAGAATGGATTGGCTGGAAAAACACTGGACCTTAGTGGACTGTAAAGAAAAGACAATTTATTATAGAGTGCTAGATGGTATGCGTAAGGAAATTAAAGGAATTAAAAAGCCTGTGCAATTACGCCCCATAATAGCATCTCAGATGAGCAAGTGTATCCGAAAGGGATGTCAGTTGTAAGAAATTCAAGTAGGGTATGCTGAATCTAAGGGAAAGGTAGCAGATATAAAAGACATTCCTGTAGTATAGGAATTCCTGGATGTGTTTCCAGAAAAAATTCCAGGGTTGCCGCCTAAAAGAGATATTGATTTCACTATTGAGTTGCTACCCGGAGCCTCTCTTGTGTCAAGAGCACCTTACAGAATGAGTATACCAGAATTAACAGAGTTAAAGATGCAGTTGCAGGAGTTGTTAGATAAAGGATATATCCGCCCAAGCGTGTCACCTTGGGGAGCACTAGTCCTCTTTGTTAAAAAGAAGGATGGAACCTTACGTATGTGTATGGACTACCGACAACTCAACAAGCTAACAGTTAAGAATAAATACCCTCTACCCAGAATCGATGATTTATTCGATCAGGTGAGAGGTGCCAAAGTGTTCTCTAAAATAGATTTGAGGTCTGGATATCATCAGATTCGAATCAAGGATGAGGATGTTTGCAAAACAACATTCCGCACCAGATATGGGCATTATGAATTTGTGGTATTGCCCTTCAGATTGACAAATGCACCAGCAACCTTTATGAGGTTGATGAATGGCATTTTCCATCAGTTTTTAGATCGCTTTGTATTGGTCTCCATAGACGACATATTGATCTACTCAAAGAGCGAGGAAGAACATAAGGAGCATCTGAGAATAGTATTGGAAATACTGAGGAAGCATCAGCTGTACGCTAAATTCAGCAAGTGCGATTTCTTTAAATCATAAATCCAGTATTTGGGTCATGTAGTGACAGCTGAAGGGATAGAAGTGGACCCTGAAAAGATTAAAACTATCATGGAATGGAGAGTACCACAGAATGTGGCAGATATCAGATCATTTATGGGTCTGGCCGGATATTACAGGCGGTTCATCGAAGGGTTTTCTAAGATTTCCTATCCTATTACATCCTTACAAAAGAAAGGAAAACCTTTCAAATGGACGAATGAATGTCATAACAACTTTGAGAAGCTGAAACATCTCTTAACCACAGCACCAGTGCTGAAGGTTGCTGACCCCAGCAAAGACTATGTGGTGTGTACGGATGCCAGCAAGGAGGGAGTTGGTGCATTATTAATGCAAGAAGGCAAGGTAATAGCCTATGAGTCCAGAAAATTGAGAGAACATGAACAAAAGTACTCTGCTTATGATCTAGAACTCACAGCCGTAGTGCATGCTCTCCGAATGTGGAGGCATTATCTACTGGGCAAAAGGTTCGTACTTAAAACAGACCATAGCAGTTTGACTAACTATTTTAAGCAGGCAGATTTAAACTCTAGGCAAGCAAGGTGGAATGCCTTTTTGAGTGAATTTGACATGGACATACAACATGTTAAAGGAAAATAAAATCGAGTTGCAGATGCCCTCAGCAAGAAATTGCATGGGATTTATGCAATGTACTTCAGTCAACCTGTAAGCCAGCTGTCGGAGCAATTAAGAGAAGAAGCACGAAAGGACCCAGAATACAAGTTTTTATGGAAACATATGGAAGCGGATAAGGAGAAAGGTAAGCCATCTGAGTATGGAAGCAATGAAGAACAGATGTTAACTTTTCGCGGCAGAACCTATGTTCCTAACCGTGAAGGTCTTAAGGAGTTAATCCTGGACGAGTACCATCACAGCAACTATGCTGGCCATCCCGGTTACCAAAAGATGCTTTCAGCAATTAGAAAGATGTATTACTGGCCAGGTATGCGCAGAGACATTGCGGAGTACTTAAGCAAGTGTTTAGAGTGCCAGCAAGTTAAAGTGGAGCATCGGCACCCGGCGGGACTATTACAGCCCATACCCATTCCTGAATGGAAATGGGAAGTGATCTCTTTAGACTTCATTACAGGATTACCTCGAACCAGGAAGCAGAATGACTCAATCATGGTAGTGGTGGACAGATTAAGTAAGTCTGCACACTTCATACCCGTGCAATCCACTTACAAGACGGTGCAGATTGCGGACATATTTATGAGAGAAATCTTTAGGTTGCATGGCATACCTAAGACTGTGATTTCAGACCGGGATGTTAAGTTTACCTCTGCATTTTGGAAAACCTTATTCTCAGGTTTAGGTACTCATATACACTTAGCACAGCCTATCACCCTCAAACGGATGGGCAGACAGAACGGGTAAACCAAGTTTTGGAGGATATGTTGCGCATGTATGTAATGCGGCAACCAGCTAAATGGGAAAACTACCTGCACCTAGTGGATTTTGCGTATAACAACGGATATCAGGAGTCTCTGAAAATGAGCCCCTTCGAAGCGCTTTATGGATGACAGTGTCGTACACCAATTAACTGGAGCAGTCCGGAGACAAAATTAATGTTGGGACCCGAGATGTTGGCTGAGCTAGAAGCTGAGGTAAAAAGAATAAGGCAGAATTTGAAGGCCGCGCAGGACCGACAAAAGGTCTTTGCAGATAAGAAAAGATCTTATCGAGAATTTGGAGTGGGTGACCACGTGTATGTCAGGATTAAGCCTAAAAGAAGTACCTTAAGGTGGACTTCTTGCGCCAAGTTAGCCCCTCATTACTGCGGACCCTTCCAAATTCTGGAAAGGGTGGGACCAGTAGCGTATAGGCTGGCTTTGCCTAGTCATATTAAAGTGCACAATGTGTTTCATGTGTCCTTGTTAAAGCGATATGTGCATGATGAAAAACATGTAATACATTGGCAAAACATTCGGAGTAGAACCAGACGGAGAATTTCTGGTAGAGCCGCTACGCATACTTGATCGTAGGGACATTGAACTCCGTAAAAGAGTGGTTACTCAGGTGAAAGTGCAGTGGAAGCACTTTGGACCTGACGAAGCTACTTGGGAGGATGAAAAATTTGTGCAGGAAGCTTACCCGAAACTCTTTACAGAGTTGGGCTGAAAACACCGAGGACGGTGTTACTTCCAGGGGAGGGAGATGTGACAGCCTCATTTAGAGTTAATTAGCATGAATAAGCTGAAAAGACAATTTGTTTATTTTTATTATTTGTTTACTTTATTTTGGTAAAAGAAACTCAAAAACACCATTTTACTTTGCATTACTGAGTTAGTAAATAAAAAGGGAATCTCTTAAACTGTTGGAAAAGTTTCTAAGAATAGAGGGTGGTTGGGAACAGTTGGAAGACAGTTACCTACCCTCCAAGGATAAAAGAAAATCCCAGGAGAGGGATAAGGGTTCTGTGAATTTCTGGTAAAGGGTAAGATGCAGTAATCTCTAGAGCTGGGTGAAAGACCAGTGGAGAACAATTTCTGCAAACCATATAACCAGAAATGTCTGTCTGTGGCTGGATAGGCTGTCCAGAGGTCACAACAGAAGGATTATTCTTTGTTCCCGTGGCACCGACTGATATTCTAGAGCTAGGGGGAAAGAGGAGGACGTCATTGCCTCCCTTGATGGTTGGGAGGACCACAGTTTAAGAGTTATTATCTCCTAACAGATAAGTAAAACAGAAAGACTCTAATTTTATGCTACAGGAAGTTTGTTTATTGTTAGTAGTTATTCAGAGAACGCTTAAGATAATCTGAGTTTTCTTTATTGTGATAGTTAAAGAAATCTTTGTAAGCATAAATTCTGTGTGGGGGAATACTGTTCTAGTTTTGAACTAAGAAGTAACAGATAGCCTAGATAGCGCAATGTTATGTGAAAATATAATGCTTTCTATAAACAAGACATTATCTATGGAATAGTTAACAAAAGATTGGCACAGGAAACGTTTACGTCTTGATTTCTTTTATGGGAAGTTAGTAAAATGCAATCTATGAGACTTATTGTTCAATCCACTGTTAAAAGCAAAGGGTCGAGAGTTTATTTGTATTCTTCTAGTAGAGACACATTATTCCATAACGAGCTTATAAAGCTGGGAAGGGTTAGAAACCCCATCCCGCTTCGGCTCTATTATTGAACAACTATACTCGGCCATGATTCGACGGCCGGTGCCGGAAACCTAGTAATTTAACTAAGTAGACATTTATAACATGAATCGAAATGAGAACAAAGAAAATCCATAACATCCATCTATACTCAGAAAGCATGCAGTATCGTCGATTACCCAAAATCAGAAGCAAACATATCCACGAAGAAAAGTAAGACAGAGAGTTACTATGAATATATCATATGACAAGAAAATAGCATTAAATAGAAAATGATCACCCATACGCAACAGTAACAAAGAAGTTCACGACCTGTAGAATCTAGCCGAGAGCCAGATATTTTGTCCCAAACAAAACATTAACTATTAACTAGCTCCATATGTAAACCCTGGGCGGAAAGACCGAGAGCGGCCATACAACTGATATACTTTGCTTAAACTTGGTATAAACAAATTTTGAAAGAAACAAGAATCATTTTCCAGCGACTTGGTGAGTATATATATATATATATATATATATATATATTAAACAGTACAGCATGTACAGTCCCGAGAAATCTTATCGGTCTACAGACGATAAATGGAAAGGAAAAAATCTTGCCAAATTATTGTCTTCCAGTACATCAAAGTTTAGCGCCATGGGACGCGACCAAATATGATTAACAGAGATTAAACTTACAGCCAAGGTAAAAATTGAGTGCATGTCCTGAAATATGTAAAACCCCTTTGAGTCGAGGCTCAAAATGGAAAAGTTCTAAAAACCCTGTAAGACCAACTAAAACCCTAAGTTAGGTGACCCTGTATGCAGGATAACTCAAAGCCAACTCATGCCACGATTGCATGATGGTGAGAGCGGCGGATTACCTGTAGAAAAGGAAACATAATCACTGTAGCTACCTGAACAAACTGAGTTCCGCATGAAAAGAGATATGGTTCAGCGAGAGTTACCTCACCTGTAATAGTAGATTAAAAAGCTATTAGATAACCTCAGAATAAATAGATGGACTAGAATTATTTGGGCAAAACGAGTATCAAAGTAAATAGAGGGTTTGTATCTGCACACACCTGATAGAGAAGATTGAATCCGTTAACCGGACCAACTTTTCCTGGAAGGTAACGGAAAAATGGAGTTTAAGCAGACATAGGACAAAGACCGTAAGCTTGAACTTATGCAGTGAATGCCTTGTGGTTTGGGAGGCGAACCCTTACCTCCGATAGCCGATGGTGGAGTGGAACTGTAGGTTTAAGGCATCCGAGTTGAAGAGCATGGACTTGTGCCAACTATGGCAGAGCATGCCTGCATAAAATATAAATATAACCCTTCTACCTCAGGACCTATTTCAATCGAAACAAATAAAACTTCAGGTCTGCTTATAGAAAAGTCACTGAGACTTAAACAGCAGAAAAACAAACAATGGTTGGCTTACCTCGGTCCAGAGAACGCCGGAAAAACCAGAAGGAGCCAAGCTGTGATGCACGCCATGGAAGAGAGGAACCGCAGAGTAAGAAATGGCCCATAGGCAAAATGTCATCTGGTGGTCGTTCCCTCACTTTCCTCCGAGTAAGTTGAGGCGCGATAGCATAGTAAACACCCGGATTAATCTCCTGTACAGTAGATAACGCTGGAGGATGACACATGGCACTGGCGAGGAGTGCGAGGAGCCAACCGGACGGATATTTCAATATTCTAATTAATGAACAGATTTGTCAGGGATCGCCGAGATTTCATCCGGTGGGTAACCGGAGATCTCGAACGATCGATCATTAAATTCCCATATGCAATATTAAATGTTAATGGTAACGTGTTTGTTGTTAAGTCTGTTAATAATTTGTGCTATGTTAAAACATCAATAAAAACCCAACGTGCTTCCCCTTGTGTTTAAATGCATTTCGAACTGTGATTAAAATCATAGTCTCGATGAGATTTTAGGGTTGGTTGACGGATAGTTTATAAACATATGATTTATAGTTAGAAGTCTTGTTAAATGGGTTGTATAAAATTTTTTACATTTATGTTGTTTCTATAGTAAATGTGTAGATAGATGTGACAAAATGATGGTGACTTGCCATGAGCAGTGGTAAGGAGGTCCTCCAAAGCGGGGCCTAACTTTTGCAGCGAAATAAATAACTCGGTCGTGTTGGAGATGCGGCCATGGTTAGGCGGTAAACCATCAGGAATAGACAGAAAACGAAATCTGCACCCTTGCTGCTCCAAATCTAGATCGCCTTTGGAAACAGGAGATTTAGCTTTCTTTGAAGTTTCCACCATGCGTTCATGTATCCACTCAGTATTGACAAAAGTGACAAACACTCCCCTAATAGCCAACTGCTGCGCCAAATTCATAAGAGCGTTAACATGACCCTGTGCAGGAAATGGCACAATAACTGCATGCAGATCATGTTTCCCCTTTTGATTCATCATATTCATACCAATAATGCCAAACTTTATTCGTTTGATTTCTTCCCTTAATCCAGTACCAGAGGTTCCTGCTCTGGATTTGAGCTGCGAATTATGCACCTTCTAAAGCGGAGGTCAAAACTATATCAATCAATTGACAAACAAAGCTTCTACTTTGTGCATATATGGTTCATGTTTTTCCATAAGCATCTATGGCAAACTGATTAGATGCCCATGGTTGGCTGTCTCACATATCTCAGCAAAACAAAAAAAAATATATATTTAAAATATTTAATTTAAAATAAATATTAATTTAAAAAATTTAAGATTTGTTTAAAAATTATAAAATAAGTAATATCTTTTTTTATTTCAAGTTAAGGTATATTTCATCCATATTTTAGACAAAAATTGTAAATATATCAATATTTGAATTGATAAAAATATACCAAATAACTTTCGAATAATATTTTCGAACTTTACCATGTTCTAAATTAATAAACAAAAATAAAATGAATGAATATCTAGTTTTATTTATTTTCTTCAACTAAATTTCAAAGTATTTAAAATGACAATATAAAACTTTAAAAACAAGGTTATAATAAAAAAACTTGGTGATATCCATATCAAAGAGGATTTGTTTTGTGTATTTATATGATGATTGAGCACTTGATTTTAAAATAACATCTCATGTGTATAAAAAATATGCTTAACCATAGAAGTCATGTTTATTATAAATTTCTTTAGAAAATAATAAATTGTCATAGAAATTAAGGTCTTTTATTGAATGGTGGTAATTCTATAGAAACACTATAAGAGCCATGACAATAGCCTTATCTTTTTATAGATTTCTAGGAATGTGGAAATCTAATATGATTCCATTAATTTCTAATTATGTAACCTAAAACATTTACAATTTCTAATGTCATTACAAACACAAAGAAACAATAAATTACTCATGAGGACCACCATGTATATTATTCTTATTGAGGACAATGATTGTTCACTTTATCTCTCAAACCATGCAAAAAAAAATACATGAGATAGTGGGTTTGTCCTTATTTCATAAATCTGGTGATAACATTAATTATGTTAACTTCTCTATATCTTACATAAGAATCTAAGGAAGCATACAAAATATTGCTTCAAGCATTGAGGTTGTAAAGCATACATCTCATTGCTCTAGGCTTGCATTAAGGTAGAGAGGAGATGTGAGGAGCATTTCTCAAATATCTCACACTTATAATGACACTAATACCAATGTCTCTATAAAGAAAAAGAAGTAAGTGAAGGGTGTGATAGATAAATATGCATAAAATTGGGAAAATGAGAATGAACATACTAAGGAATTAATGATGTAAGAAGATCACACTTCCTACTATTGCAAAATTTTGGAATTAATGACGTAGAAGATCACACTTCTTACTATTGCAATCCCAAATTTGTGCATATTCATACTTAATCAAGAATATACAAGTTTTTTTTCAGCATGAAAAATACGCCTGGTTTATATTAAGTACCAATTCAGAAAATCAGGATGGACTAAGCGTCCAAATTGTTCAACAAAATTTCAAAATACATTTTGGGAATGCAATCCCCATTCAGCTCAAAATATGAGAGTTAAAAAACATCTCCACTGCAAGTATAGCCATGTACACATACCATATTTATAGTTGTCAAAATAAAACGTGAGGCTAACCTCGAACTAGTCCAAATTTTAAAAAGAACAGAACTAATACTCCAACCGAAAAAGCCTAGTCGATGAGTATCAACAATAGTTCCATGAACTATTCAATGTCATATGCAAAATCCAAAAAACTATTCGAAGCTAAAAACAAGAGCAAATCAATAACATTGCAGATGAAAGGAGTGACTGTTTAGGCGACAAATGCCCAGCAATCCTGCTATTAAAGAGGACATAAGAAGTCAAAAGGATGAGGAGCACATCTGTAGAGTTAACCTTAGCAATTAGGCGACAAACGCCCAAGCCAAAACCATGAAGCATGAGACAGGAACTCTATAGTAGGGGTGAGTGATCCTCCTGTTATGTAAAGTTAATCACCCCTTCAGAATTTGGACCCTGCATATTAATGAATTCATATTTCATGTATCCAAAGGTGCCCTCCAATCCTCTCTTAGATAACCGATCTGCTTCTTCGTTTTTATCCCTATAAACATGACAAAAGGAAAGAAAAGTGAAATTGTTCTTTAAAACCTGAATACGCTCAATCCAGTGGGTGACTAATCCTGGATTTAGATTTGACTTGTTCTTCAAACGATCAATGAGAGTTTTTGAGTCCCTGTAAATCCATATCTTATCCACACACAGATTTGTAGCCACCCATAGTAGTCCCCATAACTCCATGAATTCGGCCCTCATATTCCTACCAATTCCTCCATTCCAGTAGAATTTGTATTGGCAAGTTGGGGAAAGTATTAGCCAAACCCCACACCCACAGTTTTCATTTTGTGTTGCCCCATCGAAGTATCCTGCGGGTAATTTTAATTCATGTGGTCTTACTCTCTTGGATAAATCCAAAGCCGGTTTCTGTGTAGTCTTCTTCCTCTCCCAGCTTAAATATATTTGCTTTGCCGTGATTTTTGGATTGCATGGTCTCCCCTCAAAGAGCTTTCTATTCCTGTCACCCCATATATGCCAATGGACAATAATAGGGATAGATCTGAAATTTTTCCCTCTTCTAAACCACCACTTAATGCAATCCAATGTATTCGAGAACTCTGGAGCTGAAAATTCTAGTTATAGCACAATAATTCTAGGACTTTCTTAGAATAAGGACACAAGTAAAATAGGTGTTGGTTATCCTCACCTTCTTTACCGCATAAGAAATAGTAACCCGGTCCCTGCCAGCCCCTTTTTTGCAAGTTTTTCCAAGTGCTATTATTGTTCCTCCACACTAGCCATAGAAATATTATCATTTTTCATTGTACCCTTTCCTTCCAAATTAACTTAAACCAGCTATCTGCCTCCAGATCAAACTTGGTTTCAATGAGTGCTTGATATATTTCTTTGGCCTTCAGACTGCTCTCTGAAGTTATATTTCTCCAAATAAGTCTATCACCCACATGTATTTTGCAAAGTCCCAAATGTCTGAAATAATTCATAAGATTTATCCATGAAAGTTCCCACCTGTTATTCAAGCCAGTCTCCTTAAAAGTAATCCAATGTGGAGTCTCGTTGTCCCATTCAACTATAATTTGACTAATAAAAAAAAGACCACCTTGGTTTAGAGCTGTGATTAAAGCTCCATCAATAGCCAAAAAATTGTCATGTCCCAGCATTTGATTGCTTCCAATTAAAATTCCATCCCCAAAGCACCAATTTAGGTTTCCAATTAAAGACGGCTAGATAGAACCAAATCCCTTCCATATGTTTGACTGTTTCTTATATTTTTTCCATCCCCTTGTGGCTATTACCTCCACTGTCTCCTGTCCCAAATATTTTCCTTTAATGATATCTTGCCATTTACCTTTATGAAATAGGCATCTCCACAATGATTTCGTGAGCAATGATTTTCCAAAAGTCTCCAAATCCTTGATTCCGAAACCCCATTTTTCCTTTGGAATTGTGATAGACTCCCATCTAGCGAAGTGCATACTTCTCTTATTACCTCTGCCTCCCCAAATGAAACAAGCCATTATCTTTCTTATTTCATTTAATATATGTTTTGGGATTACAAATAGATGTGCCCAGTACACTGTTTTTTGTTGAAAAACAGCCTGTGTTAAAATCAATCTACCCCCTCTTGAGAGCCATTTTGTGGTCCAAGCACTAAATCTCTTCCTGTACTTTTCTAGTATCAATTTCCAATCGTTAGCAGTGTATTTCAACAGTTTCATCCTGAAACCCAAGTATACTAATCCCCCGGAAAGAGGAGCTCTACCGAAATTGAAGTGTGTGATGATTTCCTGAATTAAATCTTCCTCACCACCTGCACAATATAAGCAAGACTTTCCTTCACTGATCAACATGCCAATAGCCTCACAAAAAACGTGGAAGATTTTATGAAATTTTTTCCAATTAAGTCTCTGAATCATTTCAAAAATGAGGATATCATCAACGAAGAGGCTATGGGAGGCTGTAATATTTGTTCCAATATCAATCCCGTGGAAGGAACCATCTCCAACAGCCTTTTTCAGATTTAGACTCATCGCATCCACCATGAGGATAAATAAAAGAGGTGAGAGTGCACATCCATGGCGAAGCCCCCTACTTGGATTGAAGAAATATGAAGCTGATCCGTTGATTATCACCTCCATGGAAGTATTAGTGATACAACCCATCACCCACTTGACGCCTGCTCTGTCCATACCGATTCTATAAAGAATGAGTCTGAGAAAAATCCAGTCCGTTCTATCAAAAGCCTTATTGAGATTAATTTTAAGGAGCCCAGCCTCCAGCTTCTCAGCCTGAATGGTATGAATGATCTCCTGTATGGATGCCACTGCGTCATGGATACTACTCTGCTTTAGAAACCCAGATTGTTCTGGCTTTATAAACTTGGAGAGGACCCCTTTCATTCTTTCCGCTAGAACCTTGGAAATGATTTTGTAAAGAGTATTTCATAAGGAAATAGGTCTGTACTCATTAAAGGTATTAGACCCTTTTTTCTTGGGGATAAGGGCTAAAAAAGTGGAATTAATGGAATCTTTTATCCTTCCACTTAATCTTTCTTCCTCAACCATATTAGTCAGAACCTTAATAAATCTGCCACGAAGTGAATAAAAAAGTCTGGCGTCCAGCCATCGGGGCCCGGGCTTTTATTAGTACCAAAATATTTAATCACAGTAGTAACCTCCTCTTGAGTAACCTTCCTATGGAAGCGTCTCAAATCCTCATGATTGAACATAATCGGGTATAGATGAATCATTTCCATCTGTGCTTCAGTGACCTACTCTTCTCTCTTTTTGTATAAATCTCCAAAAAAATTTATAGCCGCCCTCTTTATCGCTTCCGTAGTATGGACAGTTGAGCCTCCATATTCAATCTCCCATATGGCATTCGTGTGATGCCTCCCAGAAGAAAAATTATGAAAGAACTTGGTATTTTGGTCACCCGCGTCCAGCCAGATGGGCCAACTTTTCAACCGCCGGGTCTTCTCCTTCCTTATTAGGTAGATTTTATATTCTTCCTCTAAATTTTTTAGCCTTTCCCAGTAGTCATTAGGATGACTACCTTCCTCCACCTCAGATAGAATCCTATCTCTCTCCACCTGTATTATCCTTAACCTTTCATTTGTTTCCTAAATTTTTCCTTTTTCCCATTTCCGAACAATCTTCTTGAGGTCCTTCATAGTTTTTGAGAGATAATCCATCACAGAAACTTCATCTTGCCTCGGGTTTCTTTTAAGAAATTTTTTAATCAGAGCATTAAAACTCTTGTCTTCCAGCCAAGTTCTATTGAACTTGGAAGGGTATCCCTTCGGCTTGTTCTCAAACTCCCAGACTAGAGAAATAGGCCTGTGGTCGGACAGAGTGAGGTTGTCAATTGAAGCTGAAACTCCCCCCATGTGCGATTTCAGTTCGAAATTGATCACGAATCTCTCAATCCTCTTTCCTATGAAATATTTCCCTCTTTTGCTGTTGAACTAGGTAGGGGATTTTTTGTGCATTTTGAAATCAATAATGTCCGCCTGTGCCATAATTTCTTTAATGGCTTTGGAATGTGGATCAATTCTCCTCTTATCCCCCCAGCTGTCCTCTGCATCCAATGCCACATTGAAATCTCCAGCCAAAATGGCGTTACTCAGTTCTAAGAAACCACTTCGTTCCATTTTCACCCAAAATGAAAGCTTATCAGAGTAAGGAGCGTATAAATTTACCACATGGATACGTTGACTGAAACCCTTGCCATAACCTGTAAGCAGCATACCACCATAAAAACTAAAGGCTTTTAGAGAAAACCACCTTGGATCCCACATTGTTGCGAGTCCTCTGGATAGTCCATTCGCACTTTTAGTAGTGATATGCCACTCTGGTAACATATTACGCAAATACTTAGTCGAACAATCAACAGAGTTCATAGTTTCTTGAAAAAGAATTAAAAATGGCTTAGAAAGTAAAAAATATTTTTTTTAAAGATAAGAATTTTCCAAGATCCCCCAAACCCCTGAGATTCAAAGAAATGATTTTCATGGAGGAACTGCAGAAGCCTGGGTCAAAGCTCCAAGGACCCTTCCAATAGCTAAACTAACCGGTACATCCCGAAATGAACCCTCTCGAGAATTATTAGGCAAACTCAACACGAGAGCCAATTTTTTCTTTCTCTTAGAACTTACTTGCCCACGTCTGATAGTGATGTTTGGCCTCCGGGTTTAATAATAGAAATTCGGTGTCTGAACCCACAAAGTTATGTGGTGACATTGTCTCGGAAGGATTTTCATTAAATCCAGGAGGACCACGCTCTTTTACATGTGATTTTTACCAAAGAATTTCTACTAAATTAATGAGTCATTGAAAATATCTATTTTCTTTAATATTTTATAATAATTTTACTATTATTTTTTTATAAAATAATTTAAAGATTTACATTTAAAAAATGTTTCTAAATAAATATAAAAAAATAATATCGAAGTCAAAGGAAAAAAAAATAGATATATAATCTTAAATCCATTTCATGATACACATCCATTTCTTTTTAATATTAAAAATATAGTATTTATTAAATATTTAAAAATTAACAATTAATGATACGTTTATTTTTTTAATATTTTATAATATTTTTACAATTAAATTTTTGTAAAATAATTTAAAAAATTTACATTTAAAAAAATATTTTTAAAATAATTTAAAAACATTCAATTTAATCATTACCCACATATTTATATATTACACATAAATAACTTAATACCCTCAATACAGGCGTTCCAAATGCCAACGATAATCACCATACAGAATTATGTATTACCCATGAATGACTTAATGCCCTCAATACAGACGTTTCAAATGCCAACGATAATCACCGTGCAGAACACCAGTAATATTAATTATGAAATTTTATTGTTTGATTTCATTCATGATTCTCGGCTACAAGGATTTCATTCTTTGTTTCTCTCATTTTAAATTTATATTTATTTTAGATAATAAAAATAATTTTAGTTTAGATTGACTAAACAAAAATTAAATAATTATATAAATAAACAATTAAAAATTTATTAATAAAATAATTAACTTAATTTTTTGGATGTTTTATTTTTATTTTTCAAATAACAAATATAATATTAGATATCTATATTAAATAATATAATTTTACAAAAATAAAACATCCAATTTAATTTATAAATAAAATATTTTAACATAAATTAATATAAAATAGCTCAATAAACATGTTATGTAATTTTTATAACATTAAAAAATATAATATAAACAATAAAAAAATTAAGCATTATTATTTACAGGCTAAAATAAATTTAAAACCAAAAAAATTTAATTTCTTTAAACTCACAATTAAATCTCTATTTTAAATAAATCTATACTAATATAATATTATATATAAATATTAAATAAGTGCATCGCCCCTCATTTCGCATATAAGCTTCTAATATACGCTTCTAACGTAGACTTATTCATTCCTATTTACACTCTTCATTCCTATATTTTATGTGGAGATTCATTCCTATTTGTACTCTTCCTGCAAAGCAAAAGACCATTTTCCTATTGTGCTCGTTGTTGCCTATTGACTATCCAAAGCAACAGATCATTTTCCGAACTGGATATGTTTCGAATCTTATTTTATAATATATTTTTCTATAATTTTATTAAAAATTTGGTAAGGATGTGTTGAAAACAGTTTCATAATTTCAATTCTACTCAAACACTAATTTTAAATAATTAAAAATTTAAAAAATCAAAATATAGAATAATTAAATTGTACTTTTATTTAATCTGTTGAATTCTATTTAAAAAATCAAAATATAGAATAATTAAATTGTATGCATAAAAATGTTTTCTTAATAATTAAATTATTAGTACAGTTTCATAATTTCAATTCTACTCAAATACTTATTTTAAATAATTAAAAATTATAGTCTACTCAAAATCATATTGAATTTTATTTAAAAAGTCAAAATATAGCATAATCAAATTTTACTATTGTTTAATGCATAAAAATGTTTTCTTAATAATTAAATTATTAGTAATTTTTCTCACAATTTTTTATTTTATTTTTTTATTAGTTTATAAACTAGCTCAACCATATAAATTAAACTAGCTTACTTTCATTTTAAGTATTTAAAATGATCAAATCTCTTATATTTTGCACTCTGAAAAAAAAAAAAATTTAACATCTTGAAATATTTGGCCTTTCTTAGCACTTGATAAATACAAAGCTAAAGTAAGTATAATTGAGTATTCTTATTAATTTCATTATAATATCATTTACCTATTATAAAATTTAAAATTTATATTAATTTTTTACTTATTTAGTTCACTTTCAATATAATTAATACTAAGAATATAATTGTTGAGATATTCACATAACCATATATAATATAAATATTTTCAAAATCTTGTTATAATAATTTATTAATAAAAATTAATAACAATAGTATTATTAATTAACAGATTATGTTCAATCACTTATAATTTCTGTAGCAGCTTCCTTTTAAACCTTTTATCATTAGTTTTATTATAAGATTCAATATCATTCTTAGATAGTTGATGAAATGTGGTAACCTCCAATCACAATACTAATTGAGTTAGAAGTAGTCTTTAAGTGGGGCTTTTTGGAGTTTGTGATACATTTCTGGAAAAAATATTTGTGGTCAAATCTTGATTTGTGTTGTTTAAACTAGTTTTTTTTACTACATATATGGATTTCACACCTTTCATTATGAAAAAATCACCTTTCAAACTTGTGATTTCAGTGAATCCTATCCGATTTTAGACAAATTAAATGAGAAAATAAATTTGCAAATTTCCAAAAAGTTGCACTTAAAAACTACTGGAGTTCTAATTATTCATAAATTATTTATTGTAGTTAATTAAATATTTCCTTCATCTAAGAGTTAACCTAATTATTATTTTTAATCTTTTTTACATTTTCATTTTTCATTAAAAAAAGGATTATAGATGATGGCTTGTCCACTTGAAACATTAGTCATTTAGTAAAAATTATACAATTGATTCAAAGAAACTTTTCAACAATATGATCTCCAACATGATTTTTGTAACTTTTCAAGAATATATATATATATATATATATATATATATATATATATATATATATATATATATATATATATATATATATATATATATATATATATATATATATATATATATATATATTATTTGTCAAGTTGTTTGTGATCCTCCAGGATTGACATGTGGCTTGAGGAGTCGCGATCCAGGGGCATCTAACCAGTTAAAGTCTCCTGGGGATCACACTCGACCTCGG
The DNA here is from genome assembly GCA_034641835.2 of Pinus albicaulis. Lineage (NCBI taxonomy): Eukaryota > Viridiplantae > Streptophyta > Pinopsida > Pinales > Pinaceae > Pinus > Pinus albicaulis. Next base: position 487,561,461 of record CM076569.1, read on the forward strand.
CCACACCAAAATTAAGTTGAATGGACTTTTTTAGCATGTCTCCTCCCCCTATCATAGGGAAAAACCACCCTCTGTGAGGTTTGATCCTGGGTCGCCTTGCTAATGAGGCCCATCCTCGTCTGGTTGTGCTAGTGAGACTTGACATAGTCTTTTTTTGTCAATCAAGAAGCTTGCATTATATTATCGAAAGGAAACTGAGTACAAAATTTATCTCCAAAGAACTTTTCTTATGATGCAAAACTAATTTAGAGAGCATAGGGCCTAGAGGAAAACAATGACACCCACTACCAAAATTTATTTACGATTCGACTACTAACCATACCATACATTGCTAAAATTGAACCACATCTACAACAACAAAACAACCTCTCAAGGAGTCAGATTGGGCGGAATGACAGGAGGGGAAACAAAGAGACCTGTGTGTTCATGCTTGTGGAATAAAATGTGTTCTACCCTCGCCTCTAGATTGTGAAGGTGACCGTTGGTGCGCTGGTGTTGTCGCCAAAGGCATTCCAAATTGTCCAGGATCTAATTCTGGACATGTTGAACATCATTGATGTAAGCCATCAGTTCATTCTAGTCGTCGTAGCGCTGGTCCCTCATAATATCTATATTCAATTGGACATTGTGCTGTTGGTCTGCGATAGTATCTAGGGTGACTTGAGCTAAAACATGCCCCGAAGAGCAAGGAGGAGAAATGGACGCCTCACCATCTGTGCCCCTACTGGTGGAATCATCACAGGATGAGTGGATGCCCTCATTATGTTGTTAATTCACTTCTTGATGTGGAGCTTCTCCCCCCCGATGTGAATGACCCTTCTGGCACGAAATTAACGAGAGCCAAGGGGAATTGAGGATGAAAAATGACAGATAAACAAACACACACTGACCAGAGCAGAACCTTCCTGGGGTCTTGTAGTTTAACCACCCTTTTGACAGAAAATACAAAATTGAACAAAGATGAGCGGTGAATAAAAAATCACAATAACAATTACCAGACCATGTTGACCCAGGAATGGAGGCACTTCTCTTCAAATTCCAGATACCCTTTGTGCCACCCTATTTCGAGCTCGCGCAAATTGCACCCCTCCCTACGAGAGGTGCGAAAATCACGAAATCAAAAGAGCATCAGGAGACATGCATCATAGAACCCCCCCTTCCAGAAACAATGAAAATAAATTGAAGAAACTCCCACCTCGAAACCAAACTGGAGCCGAACCATAGATTGAGGGGCTAGTGACGTGACCATGAATGACCATCACCAATCAGAGGAACTTGACTATGAGAGCACGATTCGTCTTCAGTGGAAAGAGTTGAATGCACTAAAAAAACTAAGAAGACCCGTGCAAAGCCACAATTCCTTGACCACCTTCAACATGCCAGGATCCCACGTACATCCCCTAGTCGAGACCTCGCCCTGCTCCTAGATAATCCATACCTTACATCCCTTGCTTGCCTAGGGCAATGACCACTGCCGGGAAAACCAAAAATCAAAACCAAAATTCTCTACTGACCCGCACTTCATCACCCAACACAACTCATTTATTTCCTTCCCAAAGAAAGATAGATATTTAACGAAACTGCAAGCCAAAAGAATGTCCTCCTGCTGATTATTAATGATGACCATAGACATTAGGGGGCATTCAATGGGCGCGTGCAAGCCGGGCGGGCTCCACACTCCACCATATCACCACACGTTACACTGGTTCTGTCACCCCCATCGTAGACTCTTGATTCTGCTTCTAGTAGATCCTGTAAATATTAGAGATATCCTGGATCGAGGTTGGCCTTGATCTTGACCTCTCACCAAGCTATTGAAAAATTCTTGTGAGTACTAAATGTTCCCTTGTTGGAAAGCCAATCCGCCAATTTGTTCCTTGCTCACAACACATGCCCTATTGAGGCGTAATCGAAGCCAGCTAGAAGATGTTGGAGACATTCAAGTTGGGCTCCCAAACACCAACTTATGGCTAGTTTCCAAGAGGCCGAGTTGTTTGTGATCTTCTGTGGCATTTGAATAATCAATCAAGAATCTCCCATAATGTGAATCGTATGCCAATTCTCTTGTTGGGCAAGGATAATACCTTTCTCAAGTGTAGTTAGTTCATCTACATTTTAGTTGTGTAGCCACAATAGCCCGAGAGAACAACCCATGGAGTTCCTTTTGAGTCACGAAGGACACCGCCATAGCCTTCCGGACCTAGGTTTCCTTTGGAGGCACCATCGAAGTTGATTTTCATGCAGCCATCTAGGGGCTTGAGTATGTAACAACCCCTTCATACATCTACCCAAGTAACCGACCAATCAAGGTAAACATGTGATGGGAGGGTACTAAAATGAGATTTGAATTCCCATGTTAACTTAAGGATGTGGAACCAATGGAAAACACAACCTACATACCTTGTACAACATCAAGAACAACACCATGAGGTAACCCAAACTTTCAGAGCTCTTACCCCTAGGTCACATTGAAATGTTGACCCCTTTTGAGCAATAGCCGCAGGCAGAAAACTGCATTCTAGGGACTAGAATTCTATAGACATAGGCATAACAATGCATACTAGCAGCTAGGGCCCAAAATGTTGAGTTCTGTGCCTACAAATTCAGAATTTGAGCCACCTTTTCACGCCCAGAGCTAAGGTCACTACCCAGAACTTCATGAAAACTTAAGGGATGATAAATAACAATAGGATAATGATACAGAAGCAATCACATCAACAAGAACTCATCTAGAGCCCTCCTAGCCATGATAGGAATTTTATCAAGCATGTCATAAACATTGAATCCACAGGTGTAAACAAAAGATTTAAGCATAGGGGTCTCATACTTATCTGAGAATCGCTAAGAAGCATTTCTCCCTTACATCATTAGATTCAATACTATCTATTTGACAATAGATACATTGTGCATTCATTTACAAGTAAAGAAATTGATAGAGCCATACATCATCGCTGATGAAATATATGCTTATAACCAACATAATAAAAATAGAAATACAGTCGATACAACAAAAATAAAAATCCATAAAGAAACTAGTACATTTGCATACCAAATACCAAAGGAATGAACTCTTCATTACTGAATGTAAAAACCAGCTAGAGATGGGACTTCCATGTTCCACTCAACCATAAATTGGCTGAGAAAAGTCTCTCTTCAGCCAATCACCCCTATGCCATATTCCAAGAATGAATGTGGGACTCACACCGAAAGAACCAACCAGGGCATGTCGAGGCTAAACCACCTCACCCACATCAAATAGAAATCAGGCTTTACCGTGATCTACACTTGATCACTAGGCCAACACAATCAGGGATATCACTGGATTCTCTCCACCTAAACTGTGATAATTTTTCATGTCTCCTAGTATCTCAGTATTTACCTCAACCCACAGTCCAAATCAGGGGCCACTAGGCCCTAGACTGAGACATACTCTCCAATATTTACCATATATCGCAAACCTAGGATTCCTAGGCCTGAATGGAGAGAAAACCACCTCTTATGCTTTACCTCAATATAAACCCGATTACTAGGCCCTATACTAAGGCAACACATGAACCGGTTCTATAATCATTTAGAGATCCACCCCACTCAACTCTAAATCCATCTAGAAATACAAATAAACCAAACATGAAAACTCCACAACACCATGGCTATCCGAAAATGGAAAGGCTAGGCTAAATACACTGGCACACCTAGAAAAAACCCATGCCAATATAACAAAGAATCACATGCAATACCATGCATGCCAAATATAGTAAGGAAATCATAAAAGAAAATTAATACCTACAAAGAATCCTGATGTAGCTTCTTGGTTCCTATTCCTCCTTGCTTGATTCATCCTCCTTGCTTTCTTTCCTTTCTTATTCCAATACGAAAGTGCTCCAAAAAACTCTAAGTGTCCAAGGGTGAGTGAGAGAGAGAGAGAGAGAATAATGAGAGCTCCAAAAATACACTGAAAAAAGGTACCGGCTGATCCTCAAAAGCATTTTTTTATAAAAGATACCTCTATTATGTTCATTTTCCATTATTTTCCTTCATTTTCATCCTCACATGCAACCCATGACCTTTATTTTCCCTTTTTTCCTAACTTCCATTATTTTCATAAATAAATGTGCCAAAAATTCCATTTTTTCCTTTCCAAAACCTTTCCCTTTTCCTTTGCCAATTTCCTTAGCCATAATATACCAAATTAACACCCACTAGGATTTTTTTCCCAACATTCATCTTGGAATAAGTGTCCCATCTGTTATTTCCTAAATCTACCTCAAGCTGAAAGAAGGCAGAGTCTAGGGTAACATCAAACCACGCTTAATCTGGTAACTAGCCCTACCAGATCGAGAGAGGGCTCCCTCCTTGTCAATCTCACAAAAAAATGATCAGTGAAGCTTGAGATGACTTGAATAAAGTATGTAAAAGAGTTTGATTTTATTTTGAAGGTGTTTTTGTTGGAATCAAAGGGAAAGGCAGATTTTGGGTTCGGGAAATGATTAGTTTTGCAGAGGGCTGAATGGGGCAAGAAAAGAAATTGTTTTGATGCTTTGAATTTGAATGAAATGGATAGCTCAGATCAGTGATGGGTTGAAGAGGGCAAGAGGCTTTCAAGAATCCTCTTTAGACAGTTGAAAACATAGAAAATTAAACAAAACTTCAAGGTAGAGCACTGCAAATCAAATGAATTCCACCTTTATGAATTTTTTGTTTAAATTAAGAAGAAATGAGAAGGAAGATGATACACATGAAACATCAGTAAAATTATAATCATAGAGAGAAATACATCATAAAAAAAAAGAGCCACATGGATCCCAAAGAGAGTTGCAAACCTTGGTCTATTCCTTTGCCAAAATGCAGAGATGAAATGTACAATGAAGCTCAAAGCAATCCCAAGTGTCAAACCTAAGCTAATGACTGAAAAAACACATGATATAGACAAGCCTAACTCATCCCCAACCTCTAGGGGTCGAGCTCACTAGTATAGGAGTTGTTTCAACAAGATCTAAACTAAGAACTGGAAAATAGGCAATGAAACAACTTGCCTCTATAAGATAGGAAACTGGTTCATTCAGTTACATTTCACTTTTTGGTGAATGAATCTACTTACATGAGTAAAATTTTTGCAAGAATTACATCAAGAGCCATGAAATTACATCAAATTACATCAAGAGTTTCACATTTGGAGATGAAAAAGTCAAACTGGCCAAAACTAGGCGAAAAACAGAGTTACTGAGTGAAAACTAGGCCAAAATGCCCAATGCATCACGCCACTTTGGAGCCAATTTTGAAGGCCTTACCTTTGTCCAAATTGAGCGCAGGATAGCTCGTTGGAAATATATACCTGTCTACTTTCCAACCTAAGTGGAATTTATGAATTTGGTTGCCATTTACCCCTCAAAATATTAATTCTCCCAACACTTCTTCCCGTGTGTCCAAAAAGTGACAGAAAGGCCATTTTTAAGGTGTTTTTGACCCTTCAGGTAACCCAAAAATTGTCAAAATCCTTAGATAATGGGTAGGAATGCATAAATTTTGATGAAAATTCCAGAAATACAAAGTTTTCTTCAAGAGGAGCTGCCAGTCATAAGCGCATGCCAAGTGGCACGACGCATCGGGCAGGGAAATCTGTGTAAAGGCCAAAAAATTCAACATTGACAAAATGTGTCCCAAATTTCTTGAAATTTGGGCTCAATGTCCACCATCAAGTGCTATGCTGAGACAAAGAAGCTTCGGCCAAAATTTTGAGGTTTGTCATACTTTTTACGTTGCCTTAATGCCTTCTTGGTGCATGCAATTCAGTTGTAGAGTCACTGTCTTGGTCATAAGAAGTATCCGTCTCCATGATGTCCAGGGTCTATATTGTATTGAATGAAAATGAGAATTTGGTGTCTTTGATATATTTCCAAATATGTGGTAATATGGTGGGCAATATGGAGGAATAGGGTAGTAGGAATAATGAGCTTTTATCAAGTGAAACTTGCCATTTGAAGTCTGTGATTTAGGGAGAGCCATTTAAGTTTGGAGAAATTTCACAATTGGGATGGGGAGGGAATGGAAATGGGTAGGAATGAGTAACTAGGGATATAAGGTGAATAGGAAAAGGGAACTGTGGTGAGAAGATAAATAGTGAAGAGGGGAAAAACAAGGTGGAGAAATGGAAATATTTGGTCCAAAACAAGTTTCAAAACCCTAAAGGAAGCAAATCCTAAAACAAGATAATAGGGTTTGGTTTTTGTGTTCAATTCCTCACAAACAACACCAAATACCTATTCATGGAAATGGAATGATTTCATGGACTTACTTGGATAAATATTGACCGAATTATTTTGATGAGTTGGAAGAAATAGCAAAAAATTTGTTTTCTGCCATGTGCGTCGCGCGCCTAACCCAACGCACCACACCTCCCTGATGCATCGCTCCAGTGTACTTTTTACACTGTGGAGGCCGGCCCAATGCGCTGCGATTGCCTAATGCGTCGCGACAGTCACCTAACGCGTCGTGCTCGGAAATTTGCACAATTTCACCTTGAAACTATTTTCTTTGCTCCTCGTGGTTTCTCCTTTGGTCACTACTGTCTCTTGGCATACAAATGGAAATCTCGAAACATAAAATGACTTGTATACCAAAGATTTTAATTTTCTATTTTAAAACCCACTTTGTAATGTTGCAAACTTTGACACTTTTTCAAAAGAACTCTGTATTGTTTCCTTTGTGATTTTGAACTGAATAATGAGCTTTTGTTTGTCTTGCAGGGAATGAATGGCATGGAACTTTGGCAAAGGTGACCAGGGCTGCGAATGGAGGATTATTAAAACTGAAAAACTTGAAAATTACATTGCATTTATTACAGAAAGATGAAATAGACAATTTTTCTACAAAACATAGTTTTGAAGAAAAATTATTATCAAGCATTATGATGATGAAATTTTTGCACTGAAACCTTATTTGAAGCTTCCTCATGTGCCTGCTGGCCATTATTAGACAGTTTGAGACAAGATTAACAAAACCCTAGACCTAATGAGACTAGAAAACCTAAAATGACTCTTTGCCAATTATGAGACCAAACATGATTGTACATGATTTTAATGAACAGAAATAAGCCAGCAGGTACAAGACATGAGGAATATCAGTGAAAATAACCTACTGTCATATGATCCATGCTCCTAATGGAATGCAACTGACTAAACTGAGTGAGACACCTAAAATGAAATGCAACAAGAGAAATTTGATCTCTGATGGAGGGATGAAGATACCGACTCTAACATTGGCTCCAATGGGGATGGTAGCTCCTTGGAGGTGCCAAGAACTACAGATTTCTGGAAAGTAGACAGTGACTTCATTCATTTGGTAATGGAGTCAAAACTCAAGCTGAAATGCATAACTGAAAACTGATGACTTGACGACACAAAATGAATCTCACTCAACTAAAAACTGACTCGATACTTAAACACAATCGACAAACTAGAAAATATGCTCAAAATGGATCTTATTCATCAAAGCCTACTCTAACAGTTTCATTCATCAACTGATCAAGTGAAATAAAACAACCAATGCAACCAAGTAAGTATTCCAGCTACTGTTTGACTTCTCCACAAGTGCTCGCTTATGAACAACAAGAGAGAACTACTGAAAGGCAACTCCCATGAAAACTTGTGAATAGATCCGTTGAATACTATGGATTCTCTATCAGCCTCCAAAAACACTGCATAAGGATCTTGAAGTTCATGCACACTCGGACTTAGCTCATCCAATAGATTATTTCTCTTCTCTTTATACCATGAATGCAAAACTTGATCTGAGCTTTGTGATGAGACTCCTACTAAAAATGACAAAGAGACCGGCTGTCGGATCAAGTTTATATCAGCACACGTTTCAAGATCACATATAGTCAATGGAGAAATATTTTGACTGCAGACATCATCCAACACATCGGCTATTGGATCGTCAAAAACTTGAAAATACTGCTACAACCCATTTTCTATTGGTTCCGATGAGACTACATGATTTTCTACAAACTGCTCATTTGAAGATATATTATGCAATTTACCCTTCAAAAACTGAAATGATTCAAAAAAAAATTGTACGGAATCATCTTGTATCATTTGATCATATGTGTCAGCTTCCAAGTCTTCATCTACAACTTGACAATCAATGGCATTCGGGGACTGCACATCTGGATATGAGAAGTCTTGAACAAGGTTTTCATTGCCCTTAAGATGGTCCAGATCAAGACTTGTCGATAGTTGATTTCTGATTGCATGGAAGTTTTCTCTGATGAATTGAAACGAATCAAAACAAAAAGGCAAAGATCCTTCACTTACTTCAAAATTTTCTGCACTTTCCTCATCACTTTCATAGCTGATATGCATCAATTGATCACTGTACTCGAGCTGCTGAAAGTGAACTTCCTCCTTCCAAAAACTAGCTTCTGATTTGTCTGCAATATTAGCTTCTGTTTGGGGAACATAATCATCATCATACTGATCAAAATATGGAAAATCATCAGTATAAAACACATCATCAAGCATACATGTCATATCAACAGATCTCTCTTCTCCAAGATGATCTATAAAACAATCATTATCAGATCTATGATAACTGGGATAAGAAACAAAATGTTTTGGATCAGCAACTTGTTCTTCTTCAATCAGCGAGCCATGGGCTTGAACATTATACTCATTCCTTGTGATGATCCTTTGCATCATCTCTTCCACTGCACTTACCAACATGTCAAGCTTTACCTCTAGAGATGTCGATTTCTCTGGATATATATTTTTCATCTCTTCTTCCTTCAACCTTGCCCTTCGGATCCGCAAATGAGCCTCTACATTTATTGCACTTTTCTGCATCTCTTCAAGTGTTGCAAGATTCCTTTCTCTTAGCTGTAACTCCATTTCTGGATCAAAGGCACCTGGGTAGTGCAAGAGATCAGATCCAGGAGGAGGTCTTATATTTAGTAGCATCGAATAATAAACTTGGTTAAATCTGGCAGAAAATTGTTGTACTGTCTACCCTGGCTGTCTTTTCAACTGGTTATACTCTTCTATGATCAAGAAAGGGTTCTGTCTAACCACCCACCTGTCGAAGAAAACTTTGATAAACTGCTGGAAATATGAGATGCTCGCATTAGGCAGGGTTTTGAACCAACTCTTGAATTTGCCTTGCAAATAAAGAGAAAAAGGCCTAATACTGACATCTTCTTCATCAACTTCAAAAAGATCAAGAAAAGACTCAAAATTCAGAACATGTCTCTCAACAGTGATGTTGTCGCGTTCACCATCAAATCTCGGCAAGTAAAGATAATAATTTGTAGGGAAAGCATGGAGCATAGGAGGTAAAATCAAAGGCTTGTATCAATCTGGAAATTTACAAGGTACAGGGGTATGTACAAATGCTGCAAAATCAGTCTTGGTCTCTTGAGGCTCATCATTTTGAAGATGGTCATCACAAGATTCAGAAAAAGGGTCTTGATCAAGCTCAAAGGAATGAAAATCTTTGGTATTTACAATCTTCAAAGGGAAGGAATCAACTGTAGGCCAAGGGTCTTTTCTCAAACAAAATATACTTTGCAAAGCCTTCTTGACATTCTCGGGAAAAGAGAAGAAATAATTTATGACAAAGAACAAAATTTCTTGGATGAAATTCCAACTTGAATACCTGATCTTTCCATATTGTCCTTTCATGTTTCTGTTGGTCAGGTTCATCCTCCAGTGGAGTCCTTGGATCTGATCTAGAAGCTGATTTAGAGTCGCCAGGTGAATGATTTCAGCCTTGCGGTGTCTGATTGTTTTCCACCATCAACAATCAAATCTGAACTTGATTACATTTTACTAAGGAACTAGATGTTCATTTCATAAACTAGACCAGAGATTGAGTGAAGCAGCATTCATCTACTTTCGCTAATGCAAAGCAAGAGAGTTTCGAAGGCTACCTGGCTAACTTCAGGCTCCGTCTGTAGTTTATAATGCAAACAAAAAAGTTTTCTTCCCCAGTATGGTCTCCACTATGTTATGGCCTAAATCTACCGCAGGCTGAAAGAAGGCAGAGTCTAGGGTAACATCAAACCACGCTTAATGTGGTAGCTAGCCCTACCAGATTGGGAGAGGGCTCTCTCCTTGTCAATATCGCAAAAAAATGATCAATGAAGCTTGAGATGACTTGAATAAAGGCTGATTTTAGGCTAGGTATATATGTAAAAGAGTTTGATTTGATTTTGAAGGTTTTTTTGTTGGAATCAAAGGGAAAGGCAGATTTTGGGTCTAGGAAATGATCAGTTTTGCAGAGGGCTGAATGGGGCAAGAAAGGCAATTGTTTTGATGCTTCGAATTTGAATGCAATGGATAGCTCAAACTGGTGAGGGGTTGAAGAGGGAAAGAGGCTTTCAATAATCCTCTTCAGACAGTTGAAAACATAGAAAATTAAACAAAACTTCAAGGTAGAGCACTGCAAATCAAATGAATTCCACCTTTATGACTTTTTTGTTTTACTTAAGAAGAAATGAGAAGGAAGATGATACACATGAAACATCAGTAAACTTACAATCACAGAGTGAAATACATCATCAAAACAAAGAGCCACATGGATCCTAAAGAGAGCTGCAAACCCCAGTCCATTCCTTTGCCAAAATGCAGAGATGAAATGTACAATGAAGCTCAAAGCAATCCCAAGTGTCCCACCTATGTTGATGACTGAAAAACCACATGATATAGACAAGCCTAACTCATCCCCATCCTCTAGGGGTCGAGCTCACTATTTTAGGAGTTGTTTCAATAAGATCTAAACCAAGAGCTGGAAAATAGGCAATGAAACAACTTGCCTCTATAAGATAGGAAACTGATTCATTCAGTTACATTTCACTTTTTGGTGAATGAATCTACTTACATGAGTAAATTTTTTTCCAAAATTACATAAAGAGCCATGAAATTACATCAAATTACATCAATATTGTCAAATTTGGAGATGAAAAAGTCAAACTGGCCAAAACTAGGCGAAAAACTGAGTTACTGAATGAAAACTAGGCCAAAATTCCCAATGCGTCGCCCCTAATTTCTCTATGTGTCGTGCCACTTTGGAGCCAATTTTGAAGGCCTTCCTGGTGTCCAAATTGAGCACAGGATATCTCATTGGAAATATCTACTTGTCTACTTTCCAACCCAAGTGGAATTTATGAAGTTTATTGCCATTTTCTCCTCCAAAAATCAATTCTCCCAACACTGCTTCCTGTGTGTCCAAAAAGTGACAGAAAGGCCATTTTTAAGGTGTTTTTGACCCTTCAGGTAACCCAAAACTTGTCAAAATCCTTAGGTAATGGGTAGGAATGCATAAATTTTGATGAAAAATCTATAAATACAAATTTTTCTTCAAGAGGAGCTGCCAATCATAAGCGCGCGCCAAGTGGCGAGACGCATCAGGTAGGAAAATCTGTGTAAAGGCCAAAAAATTCAACATTGACAAAATGTGTCCCAAATTTCTTGAAATTTGGGCTCAATGTCCACCATCAAGTGCTATGCTGATCCAAAGAAGCTTCGGCCAAAATTTTGAGGTTTGTCATACTTTTTACGCCGCCTTAATGCCTTCTTAGTGCATGCAATTCAGTTGTAGAGTCACTGTCTTGGTCATAAGAAGTATCCGTCTCCATGATGTCCCAGGTCTATATTTTCTTGAATGAAAATGAGAATTTGGTGTCTTTGATCTATTTCCAAATATGTGGTAATATGGGGGGAAATATGTAGGAATAGGGTAGTAGGAATAATGAGCTTTTATCAAGTGCAACTTGCCATTTGAAATCTGTGATTTAGGGAGAGCCATTTAAGTTTGGAGAAATTTCACAATTGGGATGGGAAGGGAATGGAAATGGGTAGGAATGAGTAACTGGGGATATAAGGTGAATAGGAAAAGGGAACTGTGGTGAGAAGATAAATAGTGAAGAGGGGAAAAACAAGGTGGAGAAATGGAAATATTTGTCCAAAAAAAGTTTCAAAACCCTAAAGGAAGCAAATCCTCAAACAAGATAATAGGGTTTGGTTTTTGTGTTCAATTCCTCACAAACAACACCAAATACCTATTCATGGCAATGAAATTATTTCATGGACTTACTTGGATAAAGATTGACCGAATTGGTTTGATGAGTTGGAAGAGATAGCAAAAAATTTGTTTTCTGCCATGTGTGTCGCACGCCTAACCCAACGCGCCACGCCTCCCTGATGTGTCACGCCAGTGTATTTTTTACACTATGGAGGCCGGCCCAATGCACCGCGCCTGCCCAATGCATCGCTACAGTCACCCAATGCGTCGCGCTCAGAAATTTGCACAATTTCTCCTTCAAACTGTTTGCTTTGCTCCTCGTGGTTTCTCCTTTGCTCACTGCTGTCTCTTGGCATACAAATGGAAATATCGAAACATAAAATGACTTGTATACCAAAGATTTTAATTTTATATTTGAAAACCCACTTTGTAATGTTGCAAACTTTGACACTTTTTCAAAAGAACTCTGTATTGTTTCCTTTGTGCTTTTGAACTGAATAATGAGCTTCTATCTGTCTTGCGGGGAATGAATGGCATGGAAATTTGGAAAAGGTTATTAGGGCTACGAATGGAGGATTATTACAACTGAAAAACTTGAAAATTACATTGCATTTATTACATAAAGATGAAATAGACAATTTTTCTTCAAAACAAAGTTTTGAAGAAAAAATATTATCAAGCATTATGATGATGAAATTTTTGCACTGAAACCTTATTTGAAGCTTCCTCATGTGCCTGCTAGCCATTATTAGACATTTTGAGACCAGATTAACAAAACCCTAGACCTAATGAGACTAGAAACCCTAAAATGACTCTTTGCCAATTATGAGACCAAACATGACTGTACATGATTTTAATGAATAGAAATAGGCCAGCAGGTACAAGACATGAGGAATATGAGTGACAAGACCCTACCATCAGATGATCCATGCTCCTAATGGAATGCGGCTGACTGAATTGAGTGAGACACCTAAAATGAAATGCAACAAGAGAAATTTGATCTCTGACGGAGGGATTAAGATATCGACTCTAACACCATCAACATTGGTTATTATTTTTAACTTTATTACATGGAATTTTCACTAGGGATTTTACAGAACCACCCCCCCCGTTGGGGTACACACTTCTCGGTGTTGAACCAAACATATACCTCAGAAAAACTACTAAAAGAAACCATAGTTCCCATGGAGATTTATAACTTAGCTCGATGCACTATTTACAATGATAAACGTGCTAAAAAGAAACACAACATGACTCCATAACAACATGTTAAATATACTGACATGACACCCATACCTCTTATTGGAGCTTTATAAGATATCTCATGACAATATTTACATCCATATACATATGTATATATACTTGAACACAACATCAAAACATATATCAAAATATCACCAAAACATATGCGAAACAAAACCAACATCACACCAAAACTACTTTGCCTCAACTGACAAACAATGAAGGATACATGTCCCGCATTTGATCCGTTATCTCCCATGTGGCTTCATCGGTCCCAAAGTGCTTCCATTTCACTTTAAGTTGCTTTATTTCTCAATTCTAGACCATGAGCACATTTTTTCTACAATATAAACTAAGGCTCCAACTGGAATTCTCCATGGGGTTCCACCTGCAATACAAACAAGTCAATCACATGATCAACATGTTTAAAATACCTTTTAAGAAATTATATATGAAAAAAATCATGTAATTTCACTGTGGGAGGGAGTGAAAGTCAATAGGCCACTGGTCTGATCCTCTCGATGATCTTGAAGGGTCCAAAAAACTGGGGTGCCAGCTTGGCACATGATCCAATTCAGAAGGATGTCTTCTTGGGATTGATGCATAAGCACACTTGATCCCCAACCCGAAACTCCTTGAACAACCTGTACCTATCTACATAAATCTTCTTCCTATCATGTGCTGGTTTCAATTTGTTCTTGATCACTTTCATTTCCTTGTTCCATTTCTGCCAACATCTCTAGTCCAATCAGTATCCTGTTGATCATATCCCTCTAACTGATAGGAGTGTTGGAACTCTTCCCATACATAGCCTCAAATGGAATCATCTTAAATGAATCCTGATACTCATTGTTGTACGTGGAATCTACCAGTGGAAGATATTCTTCCCACTTGCGCTGCTGATGCATCACATACATCCTCAAAATATCCTATAATACCCTTTTGACCCTCTCAGTTTGTCCATTTTTCTACGGATGATCAGTTTTTCTGGAGGCCAAATCAGTGCCCAAACCTGCAAATAACTCCTTCAAAAACTTGGAAGTGAACTTTGCATCCCTATCCAACACAATATTATTTAGAAGACCATGCAATCTGACTATGTCTCTAATCAGCACTTATGCTACATCACTATCTGAGTATGTAGTCTTCATCGAAATGAAACGTGCAACCTTTGTCAACTTGTCCACAAAAACCATGATGGAATCATGTTGTCTACCTATCTTAGGAAAACCTGTGATGAATTCCATGGAAATGACCTCCCATTTCCAGTTGGGAATTTCAATCGGTTGTAGTAGTCCACCTAGATGTTTACACTTTGCATTAAACATCTAACAATTGAAACATCTGACTACAAACTCTGCCACATATCTCTTTATATTTGGCCAATAATAGAATATTTTAACTACATTCAATGTATTCTAGTAGCCTAGGTGACCCGAATATGGTTTTGTGTGAAACTCCCTCAAGATCACCTTATTGATCTCACTTCTGTTTGGTACATATATCCTATCCCTAAATCTAATCATTACATATACTATGAGATGGTAGTCCAAATCCTGTACACCTGCACCTGCACCGATACCTATATCTTCACCACTACCTACACCTATACTACAACCTATACCTATACCTGTACTACCATCTATACCTCTGCGCACTGCTACAACCTATAGAAGATCTCCATATACCTCTATTCCTGCTGACTTGCCTGCAAGATCCTATTCTTTCAGTCTATCCCATAGGATCTCATTGCTGCTAAGTGATTTACCTATCCCTGCCTGCTAAGAGCATATGAAACCCTATTCTCCTTTCCTTTGATGTACTTGATCTCGAAGTCAAACTCACTGATCATTCCCAACCATCTAGCCTTCTTAGCATTCATATTTGGGTGGTCAAACAAGTACCTCAACCTAATGTGATCACTCCTCAATACAAAACTTCTTCCAAGAATATAGTGCCTCCACAGCTTCATTGCATGAATGATCGCTACTAGCTCAAGATAATGTGTCAAGTAGTTCTTCTCGTGCTCATTTAGTTTTTTTCACTCATAGCATATTACATGCCAATCCTACATAAGGACTCCACCAAGTCCTCTTTTGCACGCATATGTACATACTACAAACTCCTTTTCTGTATCTACAATCTTTAACAATGGAGCATGTGTCAACAACTACTTAAGCTACTCAAAACTAGCTTAACACTCCTCTGTCCAATCAAACTTCTTACCTTTCCTATGTAATGATGTAATATGATAAGCAATATGTGATAAGTTCCTAATGAACGTCTTGTAATAATCTACCAATCGCATGAATAATCTCACCTCATCTACATTCTTAGGAGCTACCTACTCCATGATGGCCCTTATCTTTTCTGGATCTACTACAATTTCCTCCTTGGAGACAACATGTCCCAAATAATGCACTTAAGTCTAGAAGAAACTGCATTTTCTGAGCTAGCATACAACTGATACTCTCTTAACAACCTCAAAAATGATGCCAAATGCTCGACATTCTCTTCCTCATTTTTAGAATACACCAATATGTCATCAATAAACACAATCACAAACTTGTCCAAATAAGGACACAACACATATGAACAAACACATAAATGTGGCGGGAGAATTAGTCAAACCAAATGAAACTACAACAAACTCATAATTTTCTCGTACCTAGTCCTGAATATGGTATATTAGATGTCCTGCTCTTTGATGCATACCTAATGATATCCCGATCTGAGGCCGATCTTGGAGAACACTGCTGCTCCCTTCAGCTGATCAAACAAATCATTGATACTTAGTAATGGGTACCTATTCTTGATGGTCACTTTGTTCAAATTGTAGTCAATACACAATCTGAGAGTGCCATCCTTATTCTTCATGAACAACACTGGTGCACCTAGCCTAATGTACCATTTTTCAAGCATCTCTTTCAGCTGTAACTTTAATTCTACTGACTTAGGTGTGCTCATCCTGTAAGTTTCTTTTGATGTTGGGGCTTCCCCTCACACAAACTCAATAGAGAATTCTACCTCCCTATGAGGTGGCAACTTTGAAATATTTTTTGGAAATAGATCCCGAAACTGCTACAAAACTGGATACCTTATCAAAACATATACATCCTCAACCTCCTTATCCTTGTCACTATAGATATGAATTAAAAATAGCACACACCCTTTCCTACAACTACACTTGTCCTGCATGGATGTCACCATCATAATTGATGTGTATTTATTCTTTCCTTGTAAAACTCTTGGTTCCCCATTTTCATGTAAGCATTCAATGTATTTTTCATAGCAATAAACCTTGGACCTATGAAGATACAACCAATCCATACCCAATAACATACTGTATGAACCCAATGAAAATATGCTCAAGTGCATTGGTGTATGCATACCATTTAACTCAAATACACAAGCTCTTACCCAATGGTGAACTATTTTCTTCCTAGTTGTGGTCAACTACACTAACCAAGATTATGCATGCATTTCCTTACTAAAACCACACTTATCCACCAAGTTGGGACTAAAAATCTATAATTAGATCCATATTCAACCAACATAAAATAAATTAATCACAAATCTCACCTTCCATCTCAATGATAGAAGCTTGGTGATCTGCATGCTTGTTGTCCATGACTGCATAAATATGAGGAATGCCCTGACCAACATCCCCAGTAGTTCATGCCTCATGTGTGCTATATATCTTAGGCCTACCACCCTAGTTCTATGGAAAATATCTCTTAATATCCTCCTCACCACATGTCCAACACTCCAACAGTCCCATACCATTACCTCCATGTTGCTATTGTGATCTGTGCTGCTTATGTGGCCTATGTCCCTGCCCACCTGCATTAAAATTCTTTTGCGGTGCCACATTTTATTTATCTTTTGCATTATAAGGCCTTACTCTTTTAGGTTTCCATTTACCTCTTCATTTTTCCTTCCCTTTCCATCCTTTTTGAGACTAATTGTTGCGCTTTTACTGTTCATAGCAATGCTTCAACTTCCCATTGACTTCCTCAAGTGTATGAGGTTCATGAGACTCAATCTGATCTCTAAATGCTAATGGAAAACCACTGGAAAATCATTGAAAATTAGCCTTATCATCCTCAATATATGATACATACCTCAATAGATCCAAGAAATTTGTCATATAATCCTCATGTGTCATTTATCCCATCTTTAGCTCATAAAATTCTTTGGGCTTGTTGCCCTGGTACCTCTCTGACAAGTATTTCTTCTTAAAAAATTCTTTCGAACTCATGCCAACTCAAGCCATATGTCGTGATGTGTCTAACCCACCTCACATCTTCCCACCAGATGTCTGCTTTACCTCTAAGGCCGAAGATAGCAATCTTGACTTTCATGTTATCCGAGTACTCATGCAATTCAAAGAAATTATTCATCCCAAGTATCCAAGCTTCTTCCTCTTCTAGTTTCTTCAAGTCCCCATCGAAATTAGGTAGATTTTATTTCTTAAATTCATATAGCATGTATCCCCTGTCACTCCTCATGTAAGGATGGTACCGATGATGATCATGATGTCTATCTAAACTAGCACTAGAATGGTACCTGTACTCATCACCCCTCCTATCTAGAGTGTCCAACAACCTACCCTCTCTCACTGTATCAGCTTTATCTGACCCATGTCTACTAGGATACCTACTGCCATATGTCCCATTAGTTTTTTCCACTTTTCCATAACTGATCCAAAGTGGCCCTTGTTTCTGCAAAACTGAAAAGCTTTTAAGAAGTATTGCATTCACCTCTACTTGCTTCTCTTGTGCCTGTATGAGTCTTTCATTTTCTTCCTTACAACTCCTTATACTTCCTTTAGGCTTCTCAATGTGTCTGCCAAATCATAAGAGTGCCCACCATGCTACTCATATCGCTCATAAGGAGAGTACTTGCAGTATACCATATTTCTATCGATGTTGATATTTCTCTTGCAAGATATAATATATCAGCTAAACCAAATAATAATAAATAGACATACGTTAGTTTAATTTGGGGAGGATAACTCATCTGCAAGATCGTCCAAATCAGCATGATACATGTATATACATAATCATAACATCATATAGATTCATAACACATGGTATAATAGCGCATAAACATCATTCTAGTTAGAGTCTAGTCATCAATGCATGCCCCTACCAAATACACAACATGACCTAATGCATAACCATACCAATGAAACTTCACCACACAACATCACAAGCATGGACGATACACCAACATAAGCAACATGTAACCAAGCATGAATGAATAATGCATGTTCAACATATAACATCACATAAGAAATATTACATGGAAAAATCACAAGCATAACCAATATGTGACCTAGAATAAGCAAGCAATGCATATTCAACATGTAACAATATGTAAGCTAGTGTGCGTGCACAATGCGCAAGCATGAACAAAACATAATGAGTCATACACTCATGAAAACATGTTTACAACAACATCATCAGTCCTCCCATTGAAACACCACTGCCACCATGGCCAACACAACATATATGCAACAAACACATACACCATAGGTATGAGAAAATCATATGTAAACAATAGAAAAGCATGACCAACACACCACCCATCCATTCCAAGGGTTGAACCATGCTTTGAAACCACTGTGTAACACCCCCTTCCCACATCTGCCCAAGTAACTAGCCATCCAGTGTAAACATGCAACGAGAGGCTACTATAATGAGATTAAACCTCGCATGTGACCTTAAGGAAGTGTAACTGACACAAAACATAACCTACAAGCCTTTTACAACATCAACACCACCCCTAGGAGGTAACCCAACCTTTCAGGCCTCTTACCCCTAGGTCACACTGAAATTTTGACCCCGTTTGAGCCATAGCCGGATGCATAACACTCTATTCCAAGGGATATAAGGCTATAGACATAGGAATAACACTACATGCCAGTGAATAGTGCCCCAAATGCTTAGTTCTATGCCTGTGGATCCAAGATTTGAGCCACCTTTTTAGGCCCAAAGCCTAGGTCACTACCTAGAAATTCATGAAAACTTAAGGGATGATAATAACAACAAGAAAATGATACATAAGAAATCACATCAACAAGAACTCATCTGGACCCCTCCTAGCCATGAAATGCATTTTGTCAAGCATGTCAAAAAAATTGAATCTACAGGTGTAAACAATAGATTTAAGCATAGGGGTCTCATAATTATTTGAGAATCACCATGAAGCATTGCTCCCTTACATCATAAGATGCAATACAATCTACTTTACCATAGATATATTATGAATTCATTTACAAGTAAGAACATGGATAGAACGATACATCATCACTGATAAAATACATACTTATAACCAACATAATAACAACAAAAATACAGTGGATACAGCAACAATAGAATCCATATAGAAACTAGTACATTTTCATACCAAATAGAAAATGAATGAGATCTTCACTACTGAATGTGAAAACAAATGGGATATGGGACTTATACGTTCCACCCGACCATAAATTGGTTGGGCCAAGTAACTCTTCATCCAATCACCCCCATGCCATATTATGAGTATGAATGTGGGACTCAAACTGAAATAACCAACCATTTGAGAAATGTTTAGGTTTAAAATGGGCCTCCTAAGAAAAATGTACAACCAAAATAAAATTTATAATAACCAATAGGATTCATGATGATGATTTTAACCATGGGGGATGATTCACCATTTTTGGGGAAAAAAAGTAAAAATATTAAAATAATAATAAAACTAATTTTTCAACTTCTATTTTCAAATTATATTGCTAAGGTTTTAATCAATATTATATTGGGACTACTCATTGTATGAAAAATTTGATTCCTCATCCATTGAGTACCCATATTTCATATTTTCGATTGACCCTGCTACATGAAAAATAAGAAATACATGAAAAAACGTGATTGCAATCACGTTTTTCATGTATTTATCATTTTTCATGTAGTAGTGTCCATTGAAAGTATGCAACATGGGTACTCCTTGGATGAGGAATAAATTTTTTCATCCGATGAGTGTTCCCTCTCAAAATTTGAGTAAACCAATAGGGAGATAATTTTAAAATATGAGTTGAAAAAGTAGTTTTTTCTTTTTTTCCCTCTAAACATTGATGATGTAATCTAATATTATTTTATTCATTCCACTATTATTTTATATTTTCCTTAGGAGGCCCATGTAAGACCTAAAAATTCAGGCTAACGCAGGGAATCTCAAGGCTAAACCACCTCACCCTCATCAAATGGAAATCAGGATTTACCGTGATCTACAACTAATCACTAGGCCAAAAAAAGCATGGATATCACCAGATTCTCTCTGCCTAAATAGTGAGGAATTTTCCTGTCTCCTAACCTTTCAGGCCTTACTGCAGCCCATAGTTCAAATCAGGGGTCACGAGGTGCTAAAACGAGACATACTCTCTAGGATTTACTGTATATCCCAAACCTGAGATTCCTAGGCATGAATGGAGAGAAAAAAAACTCTCAGGATTTACCGCAATCCAAACCTGGATTACTAGGCCCTAAAATGAGGCAACACATGAATTGGTTCCATAATCATTAGAATATCCACCTCGCTCAGCTTCGAATCCATCTGAAATTCCAACTAAACCAAACATGAGAACTCCACAACACCATGGATATCCGAAAATGGAACGAATAGGATGAATGCACTGTCACACTTGGAAAAAACCCATGCTAAGACACCATAGAACCACATGCAATACCATGCATGAAAAATATGGCAAGGAAACCATACATGCCAAATATAGCAAGGAAATCATATATGCAAATAAATATCTACAAAGAGTCCTGCTGTAACTACTTGGCTCCTGCTCCTCCTTACTTTCTTCCTTCTTCTTCTTGCTTTATTGCCTTTCTTGTTCCAGTGCCAAAGTTCTCCAAAAAACTGTAAGTGTCCAAGAGTGATAGAGAGAGAGAGCCAAATAATGAGAAAGCTCCAAAAATGCACTGAAAGAGGTACCAACTGATCCTTAGAATCCTTTTTATAGAAGAGGCCTCTATTTTCTTCATATTCCATTATTTTCCTAAATTTTCCTCTTCACATACAACCTATAACTTTTCATCCCCCGTTTCTCCTAATTTCCATTATTTTCATAAATAAATGTGCCAAAAATTCCATTTTCCTTTCCAAAGCCTTTTAGTTTTACAATTTCCTTAGCCATAATAAACCAAATTAACACCCACTAAGATGTTTTTCCCAACATTCAACTTGGAATAAGTGTCCCATCTACCATGGTTATTATTTTTAACTTTATTACATGCAATTTTCACCAGGTCTATTACAGAGAATATCTATGGAGACATTGGTGGGGGGGGGAGGTGTGTCTCTTGTAGGAAGCGGCCACAAATAGACCAAACTTTGCAATATTTTTGAAGACAAGAGGATCTTATATTCTTGAGGGTCAACCTTCTAGTCTTCGGGGCCCCATATTTCATTTAGGTTGGTTTCTATAGTGTTTTATATGACCTAGGTCCATATAAATAGGTTGGAGGGAGGCTGATCTTTAAAAATTTACCTATTGCGGCCTTTCCATATATTCCAAAAGGTGAATCCCATTGGTAGCCACCAGGCATGATTGATAATGGGAGTCTTAAATCGATGTAACTGCCATCCCTCCAATGTCCCTTGAATGCCCTTTGGATGACACTCAAAGGGCCCAAAGAGGTTGGCAAGGGAGTTCCACACATCATGGGATTTTGGGCACGCGTCCAATAGGTGTTGCAGTGTTTTTTCAATTTATGTTCATAGAGGGCATTGAGATGGGCCTACAAAGCCTTTCTTTTGTAGCCTGTCCTCAGTTAGAACCCTTTTGTGCCCCACAAGCCACAGAAAGTGGGCCACTTTTGGCTAGAGTTTGTTGGTCCATATTCTATGCCATAGTTCTCTTCTAGGGTGGTATAGAGAATTTGATTTAATGAGGTAATCTTCTTTTAGCAAAAAATTCACGGAGTTGGAGTGGCTCCATCTTAATTTATCATTAGTTTGAGAAAAGGGGATTCTACGCTGAGAGAGCTGCTGGGTTAGAGGCCCCCATACATCTGTTGATATTTCCCTTGGCCAGTATGTATCCGTTTTCCAGTGGCACCAACCTTGATCATTGTATCCTGCTACCGAGGTGATCTTGAGAGACTTTCATGTGAAACCATATTCATGCCACCCAGGCTACTAGAAGACATTTATTGTAGTTAAGAGATTCTATTATTGGCTGAATATAAAGAGGGATGTGGCAGAGTTTATACCCAAATGTTTGGATTGTCAGATGGCTAAGATAGAGTATAAACATCCAGGTGGACGACTACAACTAGTTACGATTCTAGAGTGGAAATGGGAGGTAATTTCCATGGAATTCATCACATGTTTTCCTATGACAACTAAACAATATGATTCCATAATGGTTGATATGGAAAGGTTGAAAAAGGTTTCACATTTCATTCTGGTGAAGACTACATACTTAGCTAGTGATGTAGCATAGGTTTTCATCAAAGACATCTAGTCATATTGCATGGTATTCCAAAGAATATTATGTCAGAGAGGGATGAAAAATTCACTTCCAAGTTTTGGAAGGAGTTGTTTGCAGGTTTTGGCACTCAATTGGACATTTGATTACCTGAACTTCTGTAACCACGAGGGATATAACTAATTAATGTTTGCACATCTGTAGTGTCATTGTTAAATACCTTCTCAAGTTTTACCATCTAATTTTATGTTGTGCAACCCCATAATGCAGCCTCATTTAGCCACTGCGTATTTTTATTTTGGTGGCCATCTTGCAGGGAGCATCAAGGATATGGAAGTCATCTAGTTTTAGAGATACATAGAACCATGAAATATTCGTCAATATCTAGTACTCCAAGTAAGCAGGTTTGTCTCCTTTCACACCATGCATTGATGTACCTAGGCTTCCCCTTGTATCTTGTTCTGCGAGGGATATAATTTTGTGATACATTATTGTTAAAGCATGATTTCAATCCAAAAATAGTTTTTAGTATTTGATCCACCAATGGAAAGAAACTTTTGTTCGTTCAAACACTTCAAATTTCTAAACAAAAAAACATTTAGGAAATTTTATACACAATAAAAATCCCCAACATCTCAAAAATCAACTCTTCCCTTTCAAAAGTTTTAATATATAATGAAAATATTATAACTAGCCTAGATCCATCGTAACTCTAGAACTACCATGTTTTGATAGGGATAAAATCTATTTTCACTCTAAAATAGGTTTGCACCTCAACATATTTGACCCATGGGGCTTGGTAGATGTGCAGTAATATACATTTTCAAAAAATTAACTTCATTTTAATTTTAATTTTTATGCAATTTGACTATAGATAATAATTGACTTACCACAATATTGAAATAATTCAAATTCTCTATCAGTGAGTCTCCATCCCTCATCCTTAGGCTATACAACGTTTTTCTCAAGAATATTTAGTTCACGAGGGACTTAGATTGATACAAATCCCCTAAATTTTCCCACAAACATTTCACTGTAACTTATCATGAAACCTCCATTAATATTGAATTTGACACACATAATTGTATTGTGCTCTTTGTATTTCGATCCATGTTGGTCTAGTCCTATTTCGAAATTGTTGTTGATTTGGTACTAGGATCAACCACGACCCACTTATCTTTATCGACCAAAAAATCCTCCATATTAATCTTCCACATCTCAAACCTTTATCCTCTAAATCTATCGAAAGTACTAGGACATGATAGAGAGAAGGAGAGAGGGAGGGAGAGAAGAATAAAGACATAGATAGAGAGAAAGGAGAAGAGAGAGAGAGAGAGAGAGAGAGAGAACTGTACATTTTATATCTAGTTATGCTTTAATTACATGTACAGTTCTCTCTCTCTCTCTCTCTCTCTCTCTCATAATTAAAGCATAACTAGATATAACACGTACAGTTCTCTCTCTCTCTCTCTCTCTCTCTCTCTCTCTCTCTCTCTCTCTCTCTCATAATTAAAGCATAACTAGATATAACATGTACAATTCTCTCTCTCTCTCTCTCTCTCTCTCTCTCTCTCTCTCTCTCTCTCTCACATAATTAAAGCATAACTAGATATAACATGTACAGTTCTCTCTCTCCCTCTCTCTCTCTCTCTCTCTCTCATAATTAAAGCATAACTAGATATAACATGTACAGTTCTCTCTCTCTCTCTCTCTCTCTCTCTCTCTCACATAATTAAA
Source organism: Pinus albicaulis (assembly GCA_034641835.2). NCBI lineage: Eukaryota > Viridiplantae > Streptophyta > Pinopsida > Pinales > Pinaceae > Pinus > Pinus albicaulis. The sequence continues at coordinate 487,585,939 of CM076569.1, forward strand.
GCATAACTAGATATAACATGTACAGTTCTCTCTCTCTCTCTCTCTCTCTCTCTCTCTCTCTCTCTCTCTCATAATTAAAGCATAACTAGATATACCATGTACAGTTCTCTCTCTCTCTCTCTCTCTCTCTCTCTCTCTCTCTCATAATTAAAGCATAACTAGATATAACATGTACAGTTCTCTCTCTCTCTCTCTCTCTCATAATTAAAACATAACTAGATATAACATGTAAAGTTCTCTTTCTCTCTCTCTCTCTCTCTCTCTCTCTCTCTCTCTCTCATAATTAAAGCATAACTAGATATAACATGTACAGTTCTCTCTCTCTCTCTCTCTCTTCTCCTTTCTCTCTATCTATGTCTTTATTCTTCTCTCCCTCCCTCTCTCCTTCTCTCTATCATAGAAAGTATTTTTGTGTGGGTTTATAGTTTATATATATAGAAAGTATTCTGTATATTTTTTTAAATTATATCCTCACATATATATATATATATATATCGTGTATATAACATATAATATAGTTTTATAATTATTTGACATTTAACACACACATATACATATATCACATTTAACTTATATAAAACATATATTATATAAAAAATTAAACATTTAGTTATAAGTTCTATAGCATAGCATGCAACATAGCTATAGCTATAGTTCATCGCATAACACTCTCTCTATATATAACATGTTTTATAACTATTTTACATTGGTGTTATATATATATATATAACTTTTTTCTAACGAGACCTATTGATTTTAGAGATAGAACTTTGTTCTTTGGTTAAAAGGGATAATCTCTCTTGAGTTGAAAATCATATTGATTGTGAAGAATGAAGTTTTGGTTTTAAGAAAAAATGGGATATAGGTTGTATTGAGCAAAGTGTGAAAATTTCTAATCATATGAGTTTAAGATTTAAAGTGTGGTTTTTAATTTTGTTTGATCATATTTAACATTATAACATCTAGCATAACATGTAGTGCATAACTATAACATAATATAAAGTATCAAAAGGGACTCTAAAGTTTAGTATTTCAGGCTAGATTATAATTGTACTTGAGTTTAGAAAGGTTTAAATTATTGTCATCATTATTTAGAATGGAAACATTCCTTATAAGTTAACATTTTTTTCTTGGATAATTATTTTATATGTTTTATATGTATTATATGTACAATATGTAGAGACATCTCCTATACGCTCCCCATTCGCAGATCGTCAAAGTTTGAGGGTATTTGTTGTAGAGGGTCGGGCTCATGATAAATCACTTAGCCCACCCAAAATACAGGTGCGACTTATCGATCCTAGATCTAACACCAGTTGAAGTGTCATAGGAATTTCTTTTGTCTCTATTGAGGATCCACCTTCAAGCAGTGCACTAACGTTACCTATTGCAGGTACACCTCCTACATTTTTAAATCCTATTTTAACTCTATGTTTAACTTATGTATTGAAAATATTCTCTTTAATATTTAAATTATTTTGAATTGATGTACATGTATTTAAATTTCTTGTATATATTTTGATTAATATTTTGATTATTTTTTTATATATACATTTTAAATTAAAAATGTAACTTATGATTTTTAGAGCCTCAACAGGGTGAAGATGAGGTTCACAATGCGGAATCAATCCCTCCATGGAACGATGATGTAGCCAATATCACATTGACTGATGTTATGGCCTAGTGCACATGGATCACACGAGAGTTGAGTAGAATCCCTTCTAGGTCGTCTACTAGGTGTAGTCTGACATTGCTGTTGAAGAGAATCAATAGGTTTATTGACCTAAAACATGCTACAGGCCCATAGGACCACCTCCTACATTTAATACATAGGATTCGGAGGCAAGAGGATAGAGGTTTATATAATTGGGGAGAGGTGAAAACTACCACCAAGGACATTGATGTTCTTGGTGATATGTTTGACATCCCTCCAGATGGTCATGTCAAACATCCTGGTCTGATTCCACTAATTTTTTTTAAGAATATGGATGCTGCCCCATTTATTTATGATAGATTCATTGGAGCTTGGGTCTAGTTCCTCCACCATGACCAAGTCCCGATTTACTTTGAAAGAAATATATATGCAAAGTTCGTGCTACATATGAGGCCTGATTATACTTGTATCGAATATGATTTTTATGGACTCGGAAGAGGATGTAGTTATGATCATGATGGGGATCACAGGGACCCTGCACATGTACCACAACATCCTAGATTGTTTCCATGACCGCCTCAGAGAATGGTCTTGCCGACCAATCTAGAGGAATCATTGTAGCTCATTGTTGATACTAGACACACCTTTGCAGATAACATGAGGAAGAATCCGACTAGTGTGTAGGTTGCATTTAATGGAGAGATTAGCAGGAGACCATCATTGCGTCATGACCCTCTAGTGACATTATATGATGATTCACATCTCACGATCCTATCTATCGAAAAACTATTTTCATATGCATTATGTTTTGGGATGTTATCCGTGACACTTGGAGGGTTCACGATCCACATGAGACATCCTAGGTACATATATACGGTTCAAATTTTAACTTAGATTATCGTCAAAGTATACATTAATTATATTAATGAGTTCATATTATAATTCATTTATATTAATAAGTTCACATTCATGATAACATGTACAGACACAACTCGACTACACATATGAGCGTATGAGGTCATCCGAGGGCCCAATTGATCAACTGAAGTAGCCTCAATGATCAAATATTTCCATGGGTTCTCCTCCACCTCCACCTCCATCTCATAATGTGGAGGAGAGATAGTATGTTCAACCACATGGACCATCACTAGAGGTAAATTTTATGATTACTTATTAAGATTTCAAGAATTTCTTTTTTTAAGTTACATGTGCGTGCTAATTAATTCATAGAATATTTATAATTTGTTGTGTATAATGGATCAAATGAAAAGTGGTGTCAATGTTGTAGTTATGTGGACACATCATTGGGATCTTGGGTATGGATGCATTGATGATGCGGGTCCATCGACGTAGGAAAAGGAGCGTCAAATTCATATTGATTAGACCCCCGTCCTATCTGAATTACATTTGGACTCCAGTGAGATTAGTAGATTTATATATTATAATTAAATGTTGTTCAAAATCATTTATTCACAGATAATATTTTATTTTGTACTTGTAAATAATGATCGAATTAATTTTAATTTGAATGTGTTATATTGCAATATCATATTATGAACACTTAGTTTGCAGAGCGAAATTTACATAGGAGTTCTACTCATACTTTCTAGAGTGGATCTAGATAGTTTGTATATTTTGAGGCCCATTTCATAAGGCACATTTACATATGTATGATACACACTTTGTATATATTTTTGACATAAATCAACAATTTCTGTATGTACGTGAGTTTGGAAATTATTTTAGTTTATGGATGTATATGAGTTTGACATTATTTAAGTTTATGGATGTTCATTAAATTTTAGTTGATGGATCTATTTAATTATTTAATGACTCATTCCAAAAAAATTATAACTTATTTAACTTTTATTTAAAACATAAATTTTTAATAAATGGATGGGAAGATTTTTTATTAAATTCTAAATAAAATGACTGATGGAAACCCACAGGGGCTTCAATGGGGGAGAAATACCATACCACGTGCATTCACATTGTGGGAAATAATGACATAATATATCTGGGGATATATGGGGGGTCAAATGTTTTTATATTGGCAAGTATGAAAAATGGAGCTCAAAGCTAATGAAAAAATATAAAGGGATATAAAAAATGTTAATGAAAAATGGATACCTACAATATTTAGTGAAATTAGGGGATTTTAAACTCAGAAGGTGTATTTGGTTTAAATTGGTAGCGGGTTAAATAATGTGATTTTTATAGGTATTTTTTAATATGTAGTCAAATTAAGGGTATTGTTTAATATGCCATGAACACACGTGATATGTCATTGGTTAATTGAGCAAAGAATCCATGTGTAAAGCACATTGACATGTAGGTTTTGAACCCAAAAATAATTAGGGATGATGTAATCCAACAAGTGAAGGATATAAAAAAGAGCTTTAATATCCAAGCTTTGATTATTCAAAAGTATCGTATCATATTATGTATAACTTATAAATGTATGGTTATTCTGATAGGAGTTGAACAACGTGAGAATATATAATGAAAATGTTGTAAACATGTTTTATATCGATTCTAATTTTAATGGAATTATTAAAAAGAGAATGAGTAGAATTACAAAATCCCATAGACTTTCTCTAAGATATATATTGTATAAATTTACCATATTACACTCTATATTGTGTAAAAATAAATCATGAAATATAATATATTATTGTATGCTTGTATCAACACAAGGGACTTGTGAGTCTAAAATTGGGGAAACATGAAATGTTGGCCAGTGGAAAAGGTCTGTTCCATATGTGAGTTCCTTAAATTAAATTCACCTTAACCATTGACATGGAAATTGAAATCACTGATTCATGAAAATGTTAGTGAAAGAATTCCACCCAAATTAAGAAAGGACAAGGGTAAGGATCCTTGTAGGAGAAGTAAAACTATATTTCAAAACCGATGAAGCTACTCATTAATCCCTAAACTCCAAGAAATTTAATAAGGGAGAAGGGAAAATTTGCAACTATTCAACTCATAAATTTTCATGTAATATGTTAGACTATTTATTAAAGCTAAAACGATGTATTGAATACAACAACTATTCTAAATTAATCTAGACCCATTTCAATGTTGAATATAAAAATTATTTGAAATTTATAGGGTTGGATTTACCTCCGACTCAAAATAATCAACGTAAAATACAATTTATGTATCATTCATTCCTCTTCATATATGTTTATAGGTTTAAGCAACCTTGCGAGCTTGAATAACACATTGAAATTAATGTGGTTTCATAAGTTCATAAGTTGAAAAATGTAGTATAATTCTGAAAATAAACATAAAGTTGACGTTTAAATGGCATATGTAGTATCAAAATGATCTACTAATAATAATTCCATTGTATCCCTAAAATTTATTTAACATCCTAAGTTCTTTGGAAAAATTTAAAACTTAAGGAGCTCAAGGAACCTAAAGCTTATATCATAACATATATACACCATTATGAATCCATCCTAGACTAGAGGGAAGAATTTCTATATGAATGTCATTCATATTCAAAATTGAAAATTTACAATTTAAGTATTCAACAGTCATATTTCTAAATTGTACATAATTAAAATGTTGATCTCTTATACTAGATTGGTTTACACTTGAGTGCTATAGACTCGACTTTAATGCTTACCATTTTCATAATCTACTCATATGTCCATTGGGTGATAGGAATGCAAGTATCCATAATATGTTCATGGCAAGATTTTGTCATCTTCCATCTCGTCAGTTCACCTTTCTTTGCTTTGATTTCTATGAGACTAATATGAGCTAATATTAATATATTACTATATTGGCAAGATATGTATTTAGGCATGAAAATTCTATAAATGATGTGAACGCCTGCTTTTTAATTTAAAAAAAAATTACCATCACAGCCATGTCACCAATTTGGTATGTGAATTTCCCATCTTCATATGGCAGTACCAACCTGGTTTTCACTTTTGTACATTTCATCAAATAGTAGGTCACATTCTCTTCATTTTGTAAGCGGGCATTGACAACAAAAACATTTCCTACAACTAAAATGAAAAATATAGGTATTAGTTAAATATGTTTAAGATTTCAATTTATAAATGAGAATTTAATGATATATCTACCAGATACCTTCCCTTACAAGATCATAAACTCGATCATGATCAAGTGAAACAATGTTCTCTTCATTGTGCATCTATTGCCACATCAGAATTGGGTGAGGTACCTTTGAATTAAGAGGGACATATTTCCATCCTTTCATGTACCCATGTTTTTCACATTGATCAAATCTACATCCATCAATACCAATGAAAAAATCACAAAAACATGCGAGTTTTCATGTCTCGATGGAAAATATTTTCTCCATGTGTTTACTCTTCACCGAGTGAATTTCCCTTAGTCCTTCTATAGTGTTAAAATTCCAAGGAATGGATCTATTAACATCGTGAAGTTCAAAATTCCAGATGAACCTATACACACGTCTAATACATCCGTGACCTTCATGTACTAAATGGTATTTGGTCTAGTTGACCACTTGTAGTGATGGTTTGAGTCAAGCTGCATCATGACTCATTTGGTACCTCCTAATTTCTTGCTTCACACAAGCACCTGCACTATCATGCTCACTTGCACTTGGTTTGAGTGATAGTACTCACTCTGGATCTTTGTCTGAGAAGCAAATGTGTAATTCTTAGAAAATTCCACCACTGATAAAATTGTGCATAGATGGAATACTTCGGTAAAATGATTGATTTTTGAAGCTTTCCACATAGACCTGTGCGAGTGTTTTACATATTTATATTTCTAGTTATGAAATGAATCTATGAATTACGAAATAGGAATCTCATCATCAACATACATAATCTTCCTAGGCACCAAAGTTGAATAATATAGTTGATTTCCCACGACATACTCATATCTCTTCCATGTGACTCTGACTATTATCAACCAAAAAATGTTCACCTAGGCATTTCTTACTAGGTTGATTGAAATACACCATGTATGATGAGTTTTACCATGGTAAAACCCACTTTCACCATAGCAAATAATTTAGTGAACCATTTTCCTAAATTTTGTCTCATTAAAATCCAAAAACCCCATGAGAATAGTTAGATAAATCATTATTTATTTATATTCTCTAGAAATAATTATTAAATAATTATTTGATGATTATTTCTTATCACTTTTGACTTAATCGCCTTGGAATGATTAAATAAATCATTATTTGTTGATTATTCCATATTTTCCTTATGAGATAATTGTTAAATTATTATTTAATAATTATTTCAAATTCATATTTGTATTTATCCTCAAAAAGTGATTAATACATCAATTTTATTTGTTAAATACGTCAACCACTTTTTAAATAAAGATATTTGAACATTCTCAATATCTTTTCCCTCTCAAAAATTATAATAAAATATTCACAACAACTAGATTTTGATTTAGCCAACAATATTTTATCATTTTCTAATTCTCAATCTATGCCAATATTTTGTTATAACTATAGGGGTTTCTCTCCATTCTTCGCCATAACCATTTTCATCATCCCTATTATCGTCTCATAGCATTTTAGCTCCCACATGATTTCAAACATCCTTCGTTTCCTTTTCCCATTTGCAAGCCACACATTGAGAGAGAGAAGCACATTGCTGAAGTGCAAGGTCAAGAAGGACCCTTCCCATGAAGGGGGATCTACAGAACCAATTATGTAATCACTCCTCACCTAGTGTACTATTCTTGATTAATAAAATTGATTATTCATATTCTCCATTGGATTGTTGCACTTATACTTCTGTTGTTATATTTTTCTATTTGCATGCTATATTTTTCTGGAGGGTTTTTGTAAAATTTTGTTGCATATCTAAAGCATAGACACAACCACCTTTTTGTTAGGGTTATAAGTCAATTTTAAATTAAGTAAGGGATTTTGGTACACTTTTTCAAAAAAATTACACTAAAAAATGGTGACTCCACTCGTGTAGCGATTTAGAATCTTGGTGACTGCTATTTCCACTATTTTTTTTCTTTTCCAACTATTTTAATTCACTCAAATTCTATTTTTATATTTTTATTTTATTTTATGGAAATATCTTTATTTTTTTGGGTTTTTGTGACTTTTTCGTAGGTTACAGGTATCGATGGCAAAGGAGATAGCACAATCTGGAGCAAATCTATTGAGTGGAAGAGTTGGAAACATAAGGAAAATTTTGGCCCATTTTCTGCACTCCCCAATGCACTTTTCAACCTTTTTTCTATGTCTCGGAACTTGTGCCAAGTCAAAACCTACACTCTGAATTTTTCCAGATTTTGTTTTGTTTTTTTTTTTTTTTTTTTCCGACACTATTGCGTATGCATCAGGAAAGGCTTCTATTTTTTTTTAGTCGCCTATAGGCCTCATTCCACTTAGTACTTTTCTCATTGAGGATGGAAAAATCCTCCTATGGTTTAGAGCACACATTTATCATTTAGGAAGGTAATTTTTGAGTTGAGGAGTCTAGTGTGTAGCATTTCCAACCACTATTTTTCATTACTTTTCCAACTATTTTTCAATGTTTTTTGATAGGTTTTTGCAACACTTCATTCAATTTAAAATATTTTGTTGTCGGTCCTCTTAGGATCCCCTTGCACATCCTCCCATTTGCAGCTTTTTTTCTGCCATTTTATAACATTTCCACTTCTATTTTTTATTAGATTTATACATCACTTTTAGCATATTTTTACCTCTAGATCCAAGTCCCATAAACTATATATATTTTGGCCATTTTTTGTGTCTTCGAGTTGCTTGTTTTCCACTATTTTTTATTCTTGATTTACTTCTTGGGTGTGGGATTGTATGCTTGAATTTTATATTCATTTTAATATTAATTTTCACTACTATTTACAATTTACGCACATTATTTTCAACATCATTGGAATTATCAAAACATGCTTAATTAACTCATCCACTTGACACATTTTTCACACAAAAAAACACACCCTGAGCGAAAATGAGCTTGTTTACAACCACCAAGCCAAGACTTGAAACACTCCACCATAATAATAACTTAATTCACATAGATTAATGCCAATTAGGCACTAGGGCCAAAATAATATTTGTAGTTATCTGTAGGATCAATGGGATAGGCTTCCAATAACACCCATTGATCGCTTACATTAAGACATAGAAAGTTGAAATTTTAGGGAGCTTAAAATACTTCACCAAACCATGGTACAAATTTGGTGCATGCCATAGACCTGATTTATATGGGATTGGGCTTAGGTCATTGTATGAGCAGTTCTCCTTGAGACTACCTGGCTTGTGGTAGGGAATTATGTTCCAAAATTTGAATATCCAGAACCTTGTATCCATGGGACGAAGGTAACCTTAGTGGCCAATATTACGAAAACAACCTATAAGACTCACTGTGGGTAAGTATTTTATCTTATACCACACCTGTCTCTAGACAACTCTTCTAGCAGGGATCAGATTTCGTCATAAGAAGTCCCTTGGAAGGCCATCTAAATTTTTTTAACTAGGACTTGTTTGAGGATTTATATGACCTTTATGTTAGAGGTCATTTTTATTTTATAGGATTTGTTTTCTTGAATTAGAGTAGCATATCATTATAGTTAGTTTACACTTCACACCACTACACTAGGCGTTTGCTTATTTTTTGTTACTCTTTTCTCCTATCATTCCCCCTTAGCCTTTTGAGTTTTCTTTGTCTTGACATCATTTCACCCACAAGGAGTTTGACTTCAATACTTCATGGCCTTCACCCCCCAGTTTCCTTTAGGAAATCCTCTCACCCTTTCTCATCGAGTAAGTGTCCATACACCCAATCTTCCATTGAGTCCACATACAAATTATAGTTCTTTCTATTCTTCTAGTTCTTTCTCAGATTCTACATCTTTCCAAACCTACATCACCACCATGTCAAGTGCTAATGTGGGTGGTGGAAACCCAATTGATAAATAAGTTCCTAACCAAGGTAACCCTACAGGAAGAACCTCTTAGGTATGGCCACTAATCCACCCTTCCTTCCCTATATGGCTAGTTTGAGCCTCCCTGATTTAATCTAGCTCATCAACTAGCCTCTTATCCATGAACAAAAATGGTCTCCCATTCCCGCCAAGCATTCCTTATACATTTGAAAGTTTGATGGTAATCCTAGATAATACCCCACCAATTATGTTCGCTCTTTACATATATGGTGTTCACGAAATTCCATTACTAAGGACTCCATTTGTCTTCATCTCTTCCAACACACTCTAACTAGACTTGCTACCAAATGGTATGTCAACAAACTACATGCCTCTCATTCCACCTTTGTGACTCTTACTAGAGCCTTCCTTTCATATTTCTAGTTACCTATTCAATATGAAACATGTACCAAAATTTCAAATTCTTTTTGTCAAACTTCTGCCACTCTCCTTTCTAACCATGTACAAGAATGGAAAATAAGGAGGAGCCTTTATAAACCCCCTAAGTTTGAAGATCATGTCTATATGGATTGGTTTTTTAGAACCATTTTAGCCCACATTTGTAAAAATATAACTGCTCACTTCCCTAAGAGTAAGGAAGAAGCTCTCTAAATAGCATTGAAATATGGGCTAATATATCCTCGGTCAGGTTATGTTTATACTATCCTTCTCAATTTGCCTCATCTTGGTGTTATTAGTGCACAGAGGGTATCTCATGCTGCTGAAGATATCATTGGATTTATTTCCTAACCTCACCCATCACCAAACCGTCAACCTCCAATGAGGTTTGGTCAACACTAAGGTGGGGACCAAATGCACTTACACCTATCTGCCTCTCGATCCTTCGTGTCAACTCTTACCAAGGTAAAAGCACATCACTTGCATTTTCCCATTCACATCAGACGATGCTAGGGCCAAATATTTCTCATCATGTTTACTAAAATGTTTCCTCAAATACTTATTGTCCTTATGCACCACCTAATGCTCTAACCCCAACGACACCAGTGCCTCAACCCTCCATGCCTCAACCTCCTCTACCACAACAACAACCATCTTCACGGAATCAAGTGTATGCTCAATAGAGTGCTACCAATCTCCCTAAATGCAAGAGAAGGAATAAGTGGAAGGGTAACCATAACCAACAACCTTAAGGTAATCAAGGCAACCAAGGTACGCAACCTAATTCCCCTAAGGGTGACCTGCCTAATCCCTCAACCCAACAACAGGGAATATATCCCAAGCATAAAAAGTATCTTACAACTAATAAAATTTGTGATTTTTGCGTGAATTATAGATATTATACTCATGAATTTCCCCTTTTACTCATATGCATTAGGCATGGGAAACTAAAACAACTATTTCTAGAGGACCTCAACCCATGGTTCCATCTTCTCGTCTTGCTTCATTGCAACTAGTCATGCTTACCAATCCATTCCCTCATCAGGGATATGTGACTACCCAACCCACCGAGAATCCTTCACCCTCCCAACCTTTGCAATATGGAAATAGTAATTAACCATTTCTCATGATGAATTCCAAAGACATCAACCTTCAGACTTCGTCATGCTAGTATGACAATCCTCCTAATAATTCGATGACTGATTCACAACCCAAAAGTTCCACTAAGCCTCTGTCATCATCAAATGGTACTTTATAGTTCCCTCAACCTAAGGTACAGGGTCACCTTAATATCACGAGAGGTCCATTACGTTGACATTTTTCTTATAGTATAATATATGACTTGGTGCAGTTTCTTGCTGGCATGTCAATGCTAGAAGTCCTCCAGACATGCTCGTCCCAAAAAAAATATATGTTATCTTCCATAGGCACTATGGATCCTTTTGATGACCGTTTGATTATCCTTGACGTTGATAAATCACACCATCCCCCCATACCTTCATCTGTTTCCTTCCTAATATCAGTCTCCATAAATAATTCCATTGTTTAATGATGTATCATCAATGAAGGCACCTCCACTTGTGTGATGGATGCCAGTGTCCAGAAGAAACTTTTTTCCCATAACTTGTCACCATCCTCGATCACTCTTCATTCTTGGGATGGTAACCCCTCGCAGCCGCTTAGTTTATATCACAACGTCCCTATCATTGTTGCTGGAAAGATAATATTGATTGATATTGAAGTCATCGATGCCCCTTTAGATTATAACATCTTGCTGGGTCGTTAGACCACTCCTCAAACCTCTCAAGTAAGTAGTCCCATCAAAAAATTCCTAAGTAACTCACTTCTCAAGACTCAACTCGTCCTTCAGGAATAATTCCTCCAGGGAATTTCCCTTTAGATTGCGTCCCTCGAGTCTTTTCCAACTAGGAACCATTCCTATAGATCTTTCCCACCTAAGAGAAATTCCTCAAGGTTATTACCCCTCCGGTCAAATACCTTTATTATTCCCACCACCAGGAATATTTTCCACTAATGTAATGGCTATGTTGAGTCTTCCTAACATCACCTTGGGGATCGCATTTCGGTACATTGATTCTCTTACAAACACTCCTTTAGATTGACTTAAAGATTACATGACTTTGACTCTAGTTCAACCAGTTCCTACCAACCCTTCCTTTGCTTTAGTTCCACATAAACTGCAATAGGAAGCCACTTATGTTGTGAAATAATATGATGAAGGGGGAAAAGTCGAGAAAAAGTGGGGAAAAGATAAGGTACCCGAAGCAACTCCCACTCCTAGTAAACCACCAAAGCATTCTCCTCCATGTGCTTTGTGTAATGTTGTCGGGCATGCCACCAATAATTGTCCCAAACTTCCCCATATTAAGAATATGGTCTCTGATACCTTTCCTAACCCTAGAGGTCCATGTTACCTTACCTGAGTCCACCAAGAAGAAAAAATATTTACACATGAATCACCCTTTTCGTATGTGTCATAAGTATGGACATTATTCCCATAAGTTTCCCCATATCAAAGTATTTCATGATACACTTAAAGTGCTTTGTGAGTTAGATGGTGCTTGTAGTGATTCAACTTCCCCTCTACCTGTGGGTTCTAGCCCCAATGCTTCACTAGGATAGTAGGTTTCTAAACCCACCATCATGATTCCCCCACCTGATATCGAGATGATACATAGTTCATCCCCTATTATCTACCTATAGTCATCCATGGGATTTCTATATTTAGACTCTTTAGTAGTTTCCTATTGTGATTCTTTTGAAACTTCTTCATAATACAATTTAGTCTCAACATCGGTAGATGTTGCATCTACTGGTCATCCATCCAGCCCTTTTGATGATGTGCCTTATCTCTCATGATGATGCGTCAGATAGATCATATTTTTCAAGTGGTACTTATTCCTCCTATCTTCCCATATTTCATTCTAATGAATACATCATGGAAGTCATGACCAACCATAATTATCCTTGGGATGATATGAACGATCATGTGCACTTCATTCCTCAACAAACCCATAATAAATATGCTATGGAGTCCAAATACTTCATCCATGGTGAGGTCGATTGGTTCAAAAATACCATTCTTGCACCAAATGCTTTCAGAGAAGGTAATATGGCCAAAATTTCACCTACGATCAAAATAAACATTTCAAATAAACTAGTGGTAGAAGAATATATCACCTTGGGGGCACAATGTACCCCAGAAGAAATTGCGGCTTACAATAAGTTATTTAAATAATTCTTTGATGTTTTCACCTGGTCTTATTCTGAGATGATCATACTTGATCCTGCCATTGTTGAACATCATATTGACACATGGCTTGATGCTATTTTCATCCACCAGAAGCAAAGGCCCATCCATCCTTCCAATCATGATGCTATCAAAGCCGAAATTGAAAATCTCAAACATTCTAGATTCATTTATCTTGTTGAGTACACCACATGGGTTCCAACCTTGTTCCAATTTTGAAAAAACAAGGAACCATTCACGTCTACGTGAAATTTTGTGATCTTAACAAAGCTTGCCTCAAAGACAACTTACCCACACCTTTCATTGATAAAATAATAAAAGTGTGAGGGACATGAGGTACTTTCCTTTATGGATTGATTCCTGGGGTACAACCACATACATATCCACTTTTCCAATCAACTTAAAACTACTTTTACTACTATGTGGGGAATTTTTTCTTATAGGCAAGGAAAATTTTAAGGATGTAAGTTTATCTTAAACTTTAGAAACCTTGGCGAATCTTACTAGTCCGCAATATGGAAACTGTAAAATGTTTGGTGATATTTTGTAGAAATATTTATATTTACAATGATTTTATATTAGTATATATAAAATATTGGCAACTCTTAAGGTAAAATAATTTTGTTTTGTAAAAGTTTGGCGAATCATTCGTAGGAAAAAAAGGAAATTGGCGAATATTTTTTTGGAAAAATAATGGAAAATTATCCCACCTGCGAATATTACCCCCTAAAATATTCCCTGCTTATAGGATCATAAATCTTGGTTTGAAGAATGTAGGGGCCGCGTTTCAACATGCCATGTACTATTTTCCTTATGACCTGAATCATATTATCATTGTGTATCTCAACGATATCACTATTCATTCCAAACATTGGCTACACCACCTTTATGATTTGTGAACCATATTCTTACGATGTTACATGTATAACATTAGAATCAATCCCCTTAAGTGTGTCTTTTGTGTTTTCTATCCAAAAACTTTGTCATTATATCCTTTGTGTACCACCAAGGTTGTGACTAATTCCAACCCCATTCCTGATGAGTTAGAGGATAATCAACAGGAAGTACACCCATTGGATCGTTATCCTACAAAAAATTAATTTGGAATTTGTCACGCACAAGAGTAACAAAGGTTTAGACCTTGCTAAATCATCTATAACTTTCCTACTGGTGTGCAAGATTCACTGGTAAATAATGACCTCCCAAATGAACACTTATTCGCTATAACCTCTGATGATCCTTGGTATGGAAACATACTAACTTATTTGTGAACCTAAAAATTCACCCTCCATATTACTCGTGATGATCGACGACATATTTAACATTAATCCCCAAACTATCTCCTCATTGGTGAAGATATTTATCGTCATAGTGTCGAAACTATCCTTCAACATTGTATCACCCATGTTGAAGCCAAGCATGTGTTCAATGCCTATCATGATGGTGCTTATGGTGGTCATCTCTTGGGAATGGCCACTGGCCATAAAGTCATGTGTTTCATATATTTTTGGCCTTATCTCTTTAGCGATTGCACTGAGGCAGTTAAACATTGTCCCAATTTCCAACTATATGCCCCAAAGGCACGAGCTCCACCCACTCCCCTTCATGCAATCATTGCGGCTAGTCCTTTCTGTAAATGGGTCATAGATTTTATGGAGTGTCGACCCCCATCTGATAATAACCACAAGTATATTTTCATTGTTGTCAACTATTTCAACACATGGACTAAGGGATTTCCTTCATTCAATAACACCACATCTATCACAATCCTTTTCTTCTTTAACCATGTCATTGCTCGATTTGGGGTTCCAAAACAATTGGTTTTCAACCGTGGCCGACCCTTTGAATATGTAATATGGTGTGACCTATTATTCAACCAATGCATAAAACAGAAGAAAAGATAGATCAACGACTTAAAAATTATCCTCTTCGAGGGGGAAAACTCATTTACATTACTTAAATGAAAAGTTCTTGGATGATTCAAATGAAAAAACCTCCTTTCTATATATAGAAGTATAAGGGGTCATAATATAATCAGAGACGAAATAAAAATAATAATGCAAGAGCACACAAATAACAGTACAAGGCTTCTATGGGGCACAACAATAACAATATGGGGACTACACGGTCACAAAAATAAGAATAAGGGGTCTATACTAACTATAACAATAAGGGGATACACTATTATTATAGGGACCTAACATGCCCCTCTCCTTGAAAATTAAATTTTCCTCAACACTTGAGTAGTTTTGGATGCTTCTGTATAAAATTCTCATCCTCCCATGTGGAATCTTCAGTGGGTACGTTCTTTCACTTGATGAGATACTCTGAAATTGATCGATTTTGTAGCCATCAAGTTATTGTTTCTATGACTTCTTCAGGTTCCAATATGATTTTTACTTCCTTGTTAAGTTCTGGAAATATTTTTTGAACTAGGAGCTTGTCAGCTATAACCTTCTTTAAGCATGAAACATGGAAAATTAGGTGCACTCAACAAGATGTAGGAAGCTCCAATTTATATTCCATAGTACCAATCTTTTGCAACACTTTGTAAGAACCATAATACTTTGGTGATAATTTATAATCCTTCTTATATTTATTGAGGGACATTCGTTTGTATGGTTGTAGCTGTAAAAATACCTAGCCGCCTACATCAAAAATTCATTCACTACAGTGTTGATCTGCCTGTTGTTTCATTCGATTCTGCGCCAAAATCATGAGGTTATCCCTTAATATTTGGAGAACTTATTGTTAATGCTCGATGTGATCTTAAATTTCTTGAAACTTATTATTTTCTCTTAAATATGATGTGATGGATGGTGGTTGATATCCATAAAGTGTCATAAATGGGGTCGTTTTTGTTGTAGTATGGAAGGAAGTGATATAACACCATTCAACCAGAGGTAACCACTTGACCCATTGAACCTGTTTATCAGATACAAAGTAACGAAGATATCTTTCCAATTTTTTTTTCACTATCTCAGATTTCCCATCATATTGAGAATGCTAAGATTTCCTATGAGCTAATTGGGTACCCGGAAAAGAAAATAATTCCGTCAAAAAAATTCTAGTGAAAATGGGATCTCTGTCACTTACAATAATATTTGGGTTTCCATGTATATTTTGAATTGTTTATATAAATTCAATAGAAAATATATTGAATTTAAATCGACGAGATAACACACAAAAGTGTGCATACTTGGTAAGCTTATCAACTACCACCATGATGACACTCTTTCCTTCAGACTTGGGTAAACTTGTGATAAACTCCATTGAAACATCCTCCCAATGTTGACTTGGAATGGATAAGGGTTGTAACAAACCCGGGGTCTTAATTGTCTAAAATTTATTTTGTTGGCAAACCAAACATTCTTCCATAAAATTTTGAATATTAGATTTAAGGCCATTCCAAAAAAATTCCTTCTTAACCTTGTGGTAAGTTTTTAAAAATACCTAGTGCCCTCCTAAGGGAGAGGTGTGAAACTATAGAAGAATATTTTGTTTTTTGGGAATTATTACAAAGGTATAAGGGAACTTTGTACCACAATGAGTCATTTTTCTAGCTAAATTTATTAGATGTACCAGGATCTTGCTGTAACTTTTGAATGAGTGCTCACACTTCCTCATCATTCTTACTTTCCTCCCTTGTTTCGGGTATTGTAAAAATTTCAATACAATAACATGTATATTTTTTTTTACAAGAACGGGTATGGGATTATATTAGAGCTTTGGAAAAAATGCCAATCAACCTATTACAATATTAGGGGCATACCCCAGGATTTCTCTTGAGCCAGCAATTCGAAGGCCCCATTATTTGGAAGTCGAAGTTTCTTACATACTGCTAATGATTCTATCTTCGTAATTTTACTTATTTTATGAATACAAACAAACTGTTTCAGCAAAATGAAATAAAACATTAGCTCAACAATTTACAGAATATGATCCCAATAATCTTTCTTGTCTCTTGAGAGAGTGCCGACTACCAGAAGAACTGCTCTATCGGCTTCCAAGTCCGCGTCCTTGTTTTTCACACTCTCGAGGGAATTCATCAGAATTCTGATTCTTGACACCAGTCTAGAAAATCTGAGATCCACTAGAGGAGAATTTTCCACAATGGTTTTTATGATGATTTGAGAATCCCCTATTACATTGACCTCTTTTATCCCAAGGGCCTTGACTTTCTTGATGCCTTGAAGGAGGGTTAACGCTTCAGCTTGTATACTTGTGGTATGGCCTAGTCCCGAGGCAAAGCTAGACACAATTCTTCCTTCTTTATTCTTGATAAGCCCCAGCATTCCCGGGGTTTCCTTTTGCTGCCCCGTCAAAAAATATGGTGTGTCTAGATTTCTTGGAGAACCAATATGCAAATTATTTCTCATTCCCTCTGAATTGCCAATCTTTTTTTTGTTTATTTTGCCTTATTTCTTCAGAAAACTGCAGTTCTAGCCTTGCGCCCCACTCTAAGTCTTGTTGACATAAATTTGTGTCCTTCAGCTGGTCACCTAGATATTATTTCCATTAGCATTTGATCTTAATGATGATGAGTTTCACATTATGTCTTTTATCTCTGAATACTCTCATATTCCTCTCAAGCCAAATTTTCCAACATATGAATTTTCGCAAAGAAAGCCAGGTAGCCTTAAAACTATCATTTTTTGGAAATGCTCCTGGGTAGAGATGTATCTAGTTTGCAAACAGTTCAGAGATAGACGTGGGAAAATTAAACTTGTTTCTCCAGAGGCTCAGGAAATCCTGCCAGATTTCTGCTGTGTATTTACATTCTAGCATTATATGTTGGGCGTTCTCTTCACTTTCACAACATAGATGACATCTAGAAGGCCCATAGAATCCTTTCTTCATTAATATGTCCTCGGTGAGGATTCTTTTGTGGCACAACAACCAGCAGAAGTAAGGCATCAGGTGGGATGTAAGGCCCCTCTAGCAAGCGCTTGTATCCCTTTGCTATAGTGTAAGATCCCGACTTTACTCCCCAGCCACAAGCATCGAGTTTCCTAGCCAGGAGCAGAGCCTTCCCATTCAACATAGTGAGGAGGGCAACATGCTCATTTGAAAGCACTGAAGGAATTTTGGATAGGTTCCAACCATGCCAAGTGTTTCCATTCCAATTCGATATATCCCACAGGGAGATGAAACTAGCGTTGGAAAAAAAGGATCTCAGTGCTTGAAGGAAGGTAGATTTAGCCAATGGAAGATGATTCATAATGCAGTCGTCCCATATATTAATCTGTCTTCCATTTCCATGGATCCAATACGCATGGTATTTTATCAACAGGACAGATTTGGAGAAGAATTTGAGAAGGTGCGATCCACTAATGGAGATGGGGTTGTCGAGACAACATTTCCTCCTCCCAGTGAAGTATTTTTTCCAAAGAGATTTTTGCGCCCAACTTGGATGAGGTGCAATGATTTTCCAAAAAATATTGGCTCCCATTGCCATATTTTGGATGTTGAGATCTTTAAAATTCAGGTCTCCTTCTAGCATGGGTTTGCAAACTTTATCCCAGATTACCAAAGGTATTTTCTTTTCGTTTTGGTTGCCTCCTTTCCAAAATAATTTGCGAATTAAAGCCTCCTTTTTCCTAAGGATGCCAGAGGGAGCTAAAATAACAGAGAATTAGAAGATGGGGAGGCTACTAAGGACAACTTTAATGAGAACAAATTTTCTGGCAAGGTTAAGCCATGAAAATCCCCATGCCTGAATCTTGGCCTTGAATTTGTCAAGCAATGGAATCCAGTCTCTACTGAAGGATAGTATTTGAAAAATGGGGAGGCCCAAGTACTTAAAGGAAGACCAGTTTGAAGAGGCAGCAAAACACAAGGTTCTGGGAATGGCATTTAGGATGCTGGCAGAAATGTTCTAGCAATAGATATGGCATTTCCCATGGTTTAGAGAGCTTCTTGTAGCTTCACAATAATCCTCCATCACTTCCTTGAATCTTGAGGCTGAAAGAAAATAGGCTGCGCAGAGAAAGAGAGTATCATCAGCGAACAGAGCATGATTTCCATTTTTTACTCCTCTTGCAATATTGAGGCCAAGAATCTCTTGGTCTGCCATCTTCTGATCCAAATACAAAATTAGGATAGAGGCTTGGAGAACAAAGAGAAGCAAGGAGAGGGGAAAACCCTGCCTTAGTCCTCTCGTTGCTTTGAGGAATTTTGTCGCTCTCCCAATCACCAAGGGGGCAATCCATGGTTCAGAAATACAAGCTCCAATCCATTTAATAAAATTCAACCCGAACCCAAATTTGTGCATAAATTCCTAAAGAAAACTATGTCTAACATGATCGAAATCATTAGCCAAATCGAGTTTGACCACCATACCTTTCTCTTTACGGTGCAGACTTGAGTGGATCGCCTCTTGGATGAGGATGAAGTTATCCATAATCTGTCTCCCTTGTACGAAGCCACCTTGATTTTCCGAGATGATAGTAGGAAGGATTCCCTTTAATCTGTTGGCAATCACTTTGGTGATCAGTTTGTAACCAATGTTGCAAAGAGAAATGAGACGAAATATGTTGAAGGCATTAGCACCCTTTTCCTTGGGAATGAGGGCAAGGAAGGCAGAATTAGTGCTACCCCCAATTTTTTGACAAATTTGGGATTTCAATATCATTTTGTGCAGGTCCTTTTCCACAATCTTCCAACAGGTTTGGAGGAATCTTGCGGTAATACCATTTGGGTCGGGGGCTTTGTCAAGCTCCATGTCAAAGAGAGCAGCCTTTATTTCTTTGTTGGTGATCCTTGCTTCCAAATACTGATTCATTATGAGAGATATATTTAAAGAGACCACATACCAGATTCCCCTGATCTAAAAATTAAATCCATTGTTAAATTCAGAATCATTCTACTTAATTCTTTGTGGAAATTAAATCGCCAATTTCAAAACATATGAAGAAAAATCAATCGCACATAACAAGATGTTTTACCGGGAAATCTTAAAGCTAAAAACCCCAAATATAATATATTATGTATGTCATGGAATCATGAAACAATCTCATACAAAGATCAACTCAAAGAACTCTCAGTACAATATACAATTGTCTTACACTGTCATGTAGAAATTTGCATATCTATGCACCAATTTCTCACCTCCTGACAACCTGCCTCCACTGCACAATCTATGCTAAAGAAGATCCCTGAATGAATTCGATCTTGGCTTGCTTGTACTACAAAATCCTCATTGGAAACTCCAATTTTTGTGTAGATGCATTGAATGCATCACTATAGTCACAACTGATAGTCAAACACACCCTTTCACTTATCTCTCCATTGGGTCTCCACTGGATCTGACATGTAAGTAGTTAATTGCTATATTTATTTAGTTGCTAGTAAGAATCTACTTGTGAAATAATTAAATAATTAATTCACTCATCTTTCACTAGTGTATCTTTAGTTACAACTAGCACAACTGAGTTTAACTCACCTAACTGAGTAAAACTAAATAACAACTCCCATAACTACTCTTCCAACTTTGTTACAATTGTGTCACACTCAGTTACAATGAGGTCCATCATGCATGCGTCACCAACCAACCTTGGAATGAATAATTCCTTCAACTAACTACTTTGTCACATCAGTTAACTGAAATCAAGTGCTCCAAGAGAATAAATTATTATTTATTGTTTGATTACCATTAAGGGCTAATAATAATCGACATGCATTATATTTTTAGATATGCAATCTATAAATAGACTTCACCCATGTTCTAAAAATAGAAACTCATCTAAAGATAGAATTTTCTCAACCATCTAGAATAAAAATCCTACTAATTTTAGAATATGCTCACCATTCTAAAAATAGACATACACCTAAAAATAGCCTGTGGGCCCCAACTAGTGAAGGTGCTTAATTTTCACTAGGATCATCATCTTGTTGAATCTCAACACTCCCTCTCAACAAGAAATGGATTATCCTTTACCCCGATCCTGTATCTATGGTATTCGAATTTTCTCCTGGTGAGCACCTCCGTCAGAATATCTGCATCCTAAACTTCTGTAGGAATGTACTGAAGCAACATGATCTTCTGCTGCACACAATCTCTGATATTATGATACCAGATATCTATATGCTTAGATCTATCATGAAACACAATATTAATCGAGACTTTAATGCAACTATGATTATCACAATGAATCACTGTAGGATCTAAATGAGAACTGAACAAATCGACCAGGATCTTCTTCATCCAGATAGCCTCACATGCAGCTTGAATTGTTGCCATGTATTCCGCTTCCACTGAACTGAGTGCCACATATATATGTTTCCTGTTGTACCAAGAAATAGTTGTATATTTGAAACTAAAAACCCCTCCTGATTTTATCTTTCTGTCCATTGGGATTCCAACCCAATCTACATTTGTGAAGCCATGCAACTTCACCTCATCCATATGTCTGTAGCATAAGCCATACTCATATGTGCCCCTGAGATATCTCAGGACATGCTTGCTTCCCTTCCAAAATATCTTGGTAGGCTTAACCATCGGTTGACTAAGATGGTTCACCGCATAGCATATGTTTGGTCTTGTATTAACTAAATACATGAGTCAACCCACCAACTGTCGATAGATGATAACATCCACTACCTCTGCTAATGTAGCATCCTTTTTCCTCCAATTTCATGGAAGAGGAGTATCCATGGGTTTGCAGTCCTCCATGTGAAACTTACTGAGTATCTCCCGAGCATACTTGCCTTGAGAAACAAGCAATTCACCTTCTCGCTGCCATATTTCCAATGCAAGGAAATAATGAAGGAGACCCGTATCCTTCATCTCAAACTCCTTTGAAAGGTCCTCTTTGCATGAGTGTATCAGCTGCTCATTACCAGTCAATATTAAATCATCAACATAAATAACAATGATTAAAAGCTTAGCCTCCACCACAATCTGGTATAGGTTTGCATCCGCCTCACTCTTGGTGAAGCCAAGTCCAGTGAAATAGTTGTCGATCCGAGTGTACCAAGCACAGGGTGCTTGCGTCAGCCCATACAGTGCTCTTTTGAGTCTGCACACATGCGACTTGTTGCTTAATATCTCAAATCCTTCAGGTTTCTCAATGTAAACTTATTCCTCAATGATCCAATTATGGAATGCAATATTCACATCCATCTGATGAATGTGCCAACCCATCTACACTGAGAGAGAAAGGATGGTCCTTATGGAAGAATACCCTACAACGGGTGCAAAGGTTTCTTCATAATCAATCCCCTCAATCTGTGAGAATCCCTGGGAAACAAATCTTGCCTTATACTTCTCAACACTCCCATGAGTAGCTTGCTTTACCTTGTAGATTCATCTTCAACCTACCACTGATTTATCAACCGGCCTTGGAAAAATTTCCCAAGCACTATTTCTGAAAATGGAGTCGTACTCCTCCACCATTGCATCTACCCATGTGGGCTCCTGGATTTCTTCCTGAAAATAAGATGGCTCTGTCACAACACATTTTCTCATGAGAGCCATGTATCCAATATATCATTCAAGAGATTTTCTTTGTCTGTGCTGTGAAGTAGGGACTCCTACCTTCTGTGCCACATCAAGCTTCAGCCTCTCAGCTTCTATGGTACACCTTCTTCCAGTTCTGATGTTTGGCTCTGCATGAGTGGACTCCTCCACTCCATGATCCTCCTCCCGTGGCTGATCCACATCTTGAAGCTCATCTTTGGGAACAAGCAGTTCCTCCTCTGCATGCAAGTGTAGCTCCCTCTCAAGCGACAACTTCATGGTTTTCTCCTCATTGAATTTTATATCCCGTTGCACCACAGTCATCCGACTATTTGGAAAATACACACGATAATTATGGGGTGTTTTTGTGTACCCCAAAAATATCCCAACTTCTGCAGTTGATTGGAGCTTCTTCTTGGCGTTCTTGGTCACATAAACATAAACATATGAGCCAAAAATCTTAAAGTGAGAAACATCCAGTTTCTTACCAGTAAAAGTTTCTTCACGTATACTCATGCCAAGAACTATATAAGCACAATGGTTTTGCACATAAACTGCAGTGTTGCATGCTTCCACCCACAAGTGCATTGGTGGGCCTTGATCATGCAGCATAGCTCGTGTAACACCCATGATCATTCTATTCTTCCTCTTCGTGACCCCATTCTGTTGTGGGTTATGAGGTGCTATGTGTTCTCTTTGAATTCCTTCTTTGCTAAAGAAGTCTTTGAATTCGTTCCAAATATATTCACCACCATTATTGCTCTGCATAGCCTTCACTTTCTTCCCCGACTCTTTCTCCACCAATGCTTTAAACTCACAGAACTTTGAGAATGTTTGATCCTTCTTTTGGATGAAGAAGATCCAACATCTATGAGAACATTCATAAAAAAAAATAACATAGTACCTATTTTTTTCGGTTGAAGCAACTGAAAATGGTCCACACACGTCTTTGTGAATTCTCTCCAAGATCCCCGAAGCATGGTTCTCCTTTTCATGAAAGGTGGTCTTCAAAAAATTATCCATTGTACATCCCATGCACTAATCTATCTGCGCAAGTGTACCCTTGGGAATTCAGGTATAAATCTGCTACAAAATCTTCAAGGTGCCATCGTGAAGATGGCCCAATATCCTGTGCCATAATTCGCCCTCATCCCGGCTCACCACTTCTTCTTCTTTTCCCACCATTACAGCGCAACCATCTACCTCCAGCTTGTAGATATTCTTAACTCAAATCCATATCCTCTTAGTTTTAATCGTTGTTTTATGTTGCAGGAAAGCTTTTGCATCGCTGAAAACAACGTCATAACCTTTGTCCTCCAACATCATGACTAATACCAAGTTCTTCTTTAGACCTTGAACATGCATAACATATTTCAACAGAAATGGGTTACCTAACTCCCTCTCAAAGGTAATGGTACCAATTCCCGTCACACTGTATCGTCCATCTTCACCCATCTCTATATGCATTTGGATATCTTTCTCCTCCAAGTCACTAAAAAACTCCTTATCTCTTGTCATGTGGAAGGAAGCACCACTATCAAGATACCACACCGATCCCATTGTTCTTGAAACCAAGCATGCGATCAAAGAGAAATCAAGTTCAAATTGCGAGGCAAGGGCCTCACCAGTTGTAGCTCCAACATCCTTCTTGTTCTTATTTTTCTGTGGGAAGTTAGTTGCGAGATGCCCATGTTCGTGATAGTGAAAACAATTCACCTTGGAAAAATCCAACTTCTTTCCTTTAGCCTCAGATTTTGGATGGAATTTATTCCCCTTCCCTTTCCTTGCTTTGGAAGCCAAAGAAAAATCCTCTTCATCATCATGCTTTGATTAAGAGCCATCCCTGGTACTCCACCTTATCTACTCCTGCACTAGATCTGACCAAAGTCACTCCCAATCCGGTAGTTTCTCCCGCCCATTGATAGAGTCTTGATAGCTGTGCCAAATATTCGGAAGTCCAAGGAGAGCCAAGCTCACCAAGTGATCATTAGCAACTGTAATTCCCCCACTCCCTAGCTCATCCCTACATTGTACAAACATTGTGAGATACTTTGGAATACTATCGCCCTTATCCATTTTGATTTTTCTAAGTTTATCTTTCAGCGCAAACTTCCTATGGTCGCTGCTTCTTTGGAAAATATATGTCAAAGCCTTCCACATTGCAAATGGAGTGGCTTTCCCATGAAGGATTGACACAATATGGTATTTCACACCTTCGAACATAATTCTTCTCATATTTTCTACTTTATTTTGCCAGGCGTCAAGTAATGCAGCATCCGTCAAAGTGGGCTTAGGAACATCGCTATCGATGAACTCCTTCAAGACATTATCTTCAAGCACCACCTCCATTCTATCCTTCCAGGCTATGTAGTTCGAGCTACCCTCAAGTGCATACTCCAACCGCAACCCATTGAATGTCATTTCAATGTTTACTCAACTGTTGCACCAAGGAATTCTTGCAACAAATTCGAATTGTTCCACCAACACAACTCAACACTAGAATATTGCAATCTTCAGTGATTAACATAGCTCTGATACCATGTAGAAATTTTAATAAAAGAACATCTATATTACCAGGCTCCCCTGATCTAAAAATTAGATCCACTTTTAAATACATAATCCTTTTACTCAATTCTTTGTGGAAATTAAATCACCAATTGCAAAACATATGAAGAAAAATCAATCGCACATAAAAAGATGTTTTAACAGGAAAGATGAAAGATAAAAACCCCAAATATCATATATTATGTATATCATGGAATCATGAAACAATCTCATACAAAGCTCAGGTCATAGAGCTCTCAGTACAATATACAATCGTCTCACACTGTCATGCAGAAATTCTCATATCTATGCACCAATTCATTGCCTCTTGACAGCCTGCCTCTACTGCGTAATCCCTGCTAAAGAAGAACCCTGAATGAATTTGATCTTGGCTTGCTTGTACCGCGCAATCCTCATTGGAAACTCGAATGTGTGCATAGATGCATTGAATGCATCACTATAGTCACAACTGATAGTCAAACACACCCTTTCACCTGTCTCTCCACTGGGTCTCCACTGGATCTAACTTGCAAGCAGTTAGTTGTTGTATTTCTTCAGTTGCAAGTAAGACACTACTTGTGAATTAATTAAATAATTAATTCACTCATCTTTCACTAGTGTATCTTTAGTTACAACTAGCACAACTAAGTTTAACTCACTTAACTGAGCTAATATAAATAACAACTCCCATAACTACTCTTCCAACTCTGTTACAACTGTGTCACACTCAGTTACAATGAATTCCATCATGCATGAGTCACTAACCAACCATGGAATGCGTAATTCCTTCAGCTAATTTTTTTTCCACCTCAGTTAACTGAAATCAAGTGCTCCAAGAGAATAAGTTATTATTTATTGTGTGATTATCATTAAGGACTAATAATAATCGACATGCATTCTATTTTTAAATATGTGATATATAAATAAAATTGGCCCATGTTCTAAAAATATAAAATCATCTAAAGATATAAATTTCTCAACCATCTAGAATCAGCATCCTGCTAATTTTAGAATATTCTCACCATTCTAAAAATAGACATACACTTAAAAATAGCTTGCGGGCCCTACCTAGTGAAGGTGCTTAATTTTTATTAGGATTATCATCTTGTTTAATCTCAACAGTTATCCAATCTGGTTGGTTAATTGAAATGTTCGAAAGTAGTACTTCCACATCCTCATCCTTTATTGAGAGTGCATCTGTAACAATATTTGTCTTCCCTTTTTTGTAGATGATTTCAAAGTCATAACCCAACATCTTTGTGACCCATTTTTTTTGGTCTTTTGAAGATAATATTTGTTCTAAGAAGTATTTAGGACTATCATGATATGTTTTTACCTTTAAGTTTCTTCCCATTAGGTATGATCACCGTTTCTTATGTGCATGTAGTATTTCGAACATTTAGTTCTCATAGATAGGCTTTTGTAAATACTTTCCCTTGATTGGAAAACTTTCAAAAGAAATGGGTTTTCCTTCTTACATTAAAACAACACCATTTCCATTTCCTAAGGCATCACATTCCACAATAAAGGTTTTTTTCAATTCTAGTGTAGCTAAGACTGGTGCTTGGCACATTTCCTCTTTAAAATGTTCAAAGGCCTTAGTTACTTCTGGATTCGAAGAAAATGCATCCTTCTTCAGTAATGTTGTTAGAGGTGCTGCTATTCTACCATAATTCCTTAAAAAATTGTGATAATACCCTTTCAACCCAAGAAATCCTAGCAAAAGCTTTATGGTTGTGGGGATTTTCCATTACTTAATGGATTTATTTTTGTTAGGGTCTACCTTAACACCCTCATGAGATACAAGATGACCTAGATCTTCCACCTCATGTAATCCAAAGAAACATTTGGAGGTTTTTACATATAATTTTTTCTCTTCCAATAGTTTGAGCACCGTGTCAACCTGTTGAACATCATCCTTCCAAGACTTGCTATAGATTAGTATATCATAAAAAAATACTAACACAAATTTTCTAAGAAAGGGTTTGAAAATGGAATTCATCAAACCTTGAAATGTAGAAGGTGCATTGGTAAGGCCAAAAGGCATGACCAAAAATTGATAATGACCCTCATGAGTTATAAATTTTGTTTTCAGAATATATCCAGTCTTCATTCTTATTTGATGATATCTAGAATGAAGATCCAACTTGGTGAAGTAAATTTCTCGATGTAATTAATCCAAGAATTCATTAATGACAGGAATGGAAAATGTATCTTTAATAGTGAGCTTGTTGAGCTCTCTATAATCCAGACACTTGGACCATTATCCATCCTTCTCGTGCACCAATACTACTGGAGCCAAAAAATAACTTTGAATAGGTTGAATTATATCAACCTCTAGCATTTCTGCAACCATACGTTCAATTTCACTCTTTTTGGCATAGCGATATTTGTAAGGCCTGATGTTTGGAGGAACACTTCCTAGAATCAAGTGAATTGAATGATCATGATCAGAAATAGGTGGGATGAATTTGGGAGTATTAGATACCTTGGAATGATTGTCCAATACTTTTTGGAGACATGGAGAAATATATGATTTCGATTTTTGAACATATATTAAGCATAATTATGCAATTATGTTGTGTTGTTATTTCTTTAGAATATTGTCATTCCATTAAAGCTAATTATCTTTCCTGGTTTCCCTACAATACCCCTTAATTCAACTTCCTTTCCTTCCAAAAAAAAAATTCAAGAAAATTTCTTGAAAATTAAAAGCTATCGTACCTAAAGATTGTAACCATTGGACTCCTCGTAGAAAATCAATACCAACAATTGGAATGGAGATAATTGGACTATTCAATACATATTACCCCATGGTCAACTTGATATTATGGCACTTTCCAAAGACATTTATAGTTCCTCAATTTGAAACCATCACTTGACACTTTGGTGGTGGGTATAGGAAGAAATTCAATTCCTTGGCTACCTTAAAACGAATAAAATTATGGGTACTACCGGAATCAATCAACACTACTAAATTTTTCTTCTTGATATGTCCTTCTATCTTGAGAGTTTGAGGAGTGGTAATTCCTGCCAATGCATTACAAGATATGGTGGGATTCATTCCGTCTTTCTTTAGGGTTGGTTCCTGGCTTATATCCTCTTATTTTTTAGTTTCTTGTTCCTTTTATTCCTCCTCTTCACAAGTTTAAAATATAATAGAAAGTAAATAAAAATATATATGAAATGAGATGCTATTTTAACTTCCACGAGACTAAAAATAGTCTAGGGGACCCCTAGTGCCCTATTTTTCATCTTTTTCAATTCAGTCCTTTTCTTATTTAAATTAATGATGAGTTGGCCCAACCTTCCAACAATCCCCTCAATGAAAATACACTGCCATGACATCGATGCTAACATATTCCCATAACTTTCTTTGATGTCTTTGAATGAATCACATTCCAAAATGAAATATTTTTTTAATTCCACTACCCCAGACTTGTAATATTTACACACTTGTTCTTCCCAAGATTCTTTAGGCCTTTTCCACCGTTTTGTTTCACACCTAAGTTTATGTGCATTGGTTCTTAATTGAATAATAAGAGCCTTTTCCCTCCACAAAATGTTAGCTCCAATGTACTTTTTTTGTTGGAGATCACATGTAGGGTTGAATTCTTCAATGTAGTACTTCTTCTTTCTACCCAACTCTTTTCCCCATACCCGTTTATGAAACTTTTCCATACAAAAATTATTTAGCCCCTTGCTATTTGTGGGACAAGAATTTAGGTAGATATTACATTTTCGCATCCATGTGTAGTTTTGTCTCATCTAGGTTTTCTTTCTTTCACTCATGACTTCCTTGAACATAACATTAGGCCATATACCTACTCCCATTTTATAAATTCTTTCTAGATACCTTATGATTCGCCCATAGAAATTGCTTCGATGGGAGTTTCTCTTATTTCACTCAACAATATCTCATAAGGTACCAAACTTTTTATTTGAACTTGCTCATGATCAAGCGTTTTTTGAATTTTTCCCAATCTGTTTCCATTTTGAGACGAGGGTGTTGCTAGCCCACAATTCACGCCCATATAGAATCACTGGAAAAGCTAGGAGTCCAAAAAGCACTTTAGTTGTTTTCCAATCTCATAACTCTGTGCCTCTCTAGATCTGTTTTGAAGAACATATAATGCTTTCCACCCTCCTAAAATTATCTTATTTTTGCATTCCTCCCAATTAAGTTTGTTTTTGAAATCAATCTTGAGGTACTTGTAATCATTTAATTCCTCAATAATGTTGCCTTCAAATAAGAACGTATGGTAACGTATGTTGACACTTAATCCTAGGGGATTTGGAAAAATTGTAAATTAGTGTAAAATATGAAATAAGGAAGTCTAAGAGACATTGGGAGATGAATCCCAACAATCTCACCTCCTTGTATATATCATAGGCACCCTAAATCAATTCATATGAGTTATTTTGTGGAGTTACCTCCTGGCCTAACATGGTATTAGAGCCAACTCTATTTCTAGAATTTGTGCCCCTGTAACTCCCTCCTAATCCTTGCAGACCTCCCTCTCTACCTGCTCCTATCAGAACCGTCCCACTGCATATGGAAATTACACCAATGGATTTAATCTGATCATGAAATGTACTAAAACAAGATATTGAATCGTTCTACACTATTTTTGGAATATAAATCACGATTGCCTAATCACATGTAAGTAAGAGAAAGAAGTAAATCAATTTCCCAACACAAGATATTCCTGGGGAAAGAAACTGCTAAAAGCCCCTCCATATTTATTGTATAATCAGCCAAGGAATCATGAAACAATATAATGCATGTGTGCCTATAAGAACCTCATACACTCTACTAATCGTCTCACACTGATCTAGGAAAAAATGGACCAACACATAGCCAATTTCCTGCCCACCTTCATCCTACCTTATTTACGCAATCCCCAGGAAAAATAATTCCTATCAAATAGGAATTCCAAACTTCCTTGACTACGCAATCCATCATGGGTTTCATGTGGCTTTATAATTACACTCGGGAAATTCCCTAATAATACAACTAATAGTTTACTTGCCTTTAACCTTTGTCTCAACTAGGCTATCATCAGAAACGACATGCATGCAACTATTAATAATGAATCCCCAGTTAATTGGTAGATCAATACTTCTGAATTAAATATATTTTAATTCACTTGATCTTCCAATAGCTCATCAACCAGTTAGAACTAGTTAAACTGATTTTAACTCAACTAATTTTAGTTAGCTAATTGCACTCACACCACACTAGTGCTACAACTACAACTGGACCCTATAAATAATATAATCACTCTACATGCCTACCTTTCTAACCTCTACTCAAAATTCTTGAGCTAACTAAGTCTATGACACTTAGTTAACTATTACAAGTTGTTATGAGATAAGGTTGCAATTTATTTTCCAATTTATTTAAAATTAGATTCCCACATTAGCACTAATGTGTCACTGAATTCCTCACTCATGTGTGACCTAGAATCCCACACTAGTATGTGGTGCATTTTCTTGTTCAATTTCAACACTGCCCATTATAATTCCTACATCTTCTCCAATACGTTGCATTCCAGATTTGATATTTTTTTTGAGCCTTGAGGACCATATGTTGTAGCTCTCAATCATTGCTCTATCCATTGTTGCTTAGGTATCTATTGATGCTCTCCATCGCAGCTCCAAGCTTTTCCCTCTCCTCTGTTCGCCATCAGCTCACACCTCCAGGCGCTTCCATCTATGGCACCTCTTTATAACGATCCATTGTGGTCCTCCACTGCTACTCGACTCCACTGTTGCTCGATGCTCCACCCACAGCCAGATCAACCCTATTACTGCTTGTCACTCCACCCACAACTGACCTGGCTCCACTACTGCTCAACCTCTTTGCTACTACTTCCCATCGACCCTTCACCTCCCATGACCCTCATATACTATGACCTGTCCATCACTGGTCCCTTCCCTCTTATCGCACCTCCAGTGGCACCTATCCCACCTATGCGTTGAATTCTCACACTGAGGCGAAGGGGAAGTGTTACTCGGCCTAACAAGCCCTCCCATTTTTCAGCCTCCCGCAGCAATCCTCCACAATACTACTATTACCGAAATACTACCAATACTACCACTCATCTCCAAGCTCCACTCCATCACATTGAAGCTCCACTCCATGCTATCGTGGTATGATTTACAAACTCTACATATTAAATTGATTCTCTGGTTTTTGCAACTGTGATATACTCTGCTACCTCCAGCTCTATGTACTACCTCCAACTCCACTATGATACGCTCTACTACCTCATGCAATAACACTTCCCCCATATCCCACCTCCCCCAAGTATTACCTTTGCAATATATATATATCTTTTTACAAAACAAAATCAACACCAGAATTGATTTTTTTTACAGAAGACTGCATTTTTTTTTACTGTACATATTCACAATGCATTCACTCATATCTATTGTGGGATTACTTCTTCCTGGAAAGGAAAACTATCATGAGTGGTCTAGAAAAATCAAGCACACTCTCATTTTAATGAGTTGTGGAGAGGAATTTGTGAGGGAGAAGAAGACAATGCACCTACAAAGCTCACCTCATACAAGGAGATCGCCATTTAGGAAAACAAGAATTGCAAGGCCTATGCCTTGATTGCAGCTTCTATAAATGAAGAGGTGAGTCATCATATTGCACCATTTTCAAATGCCTATGAAGCCTTGACAGAACTAAAATAACTCCATGACTCACATTCAAAACTTGAAATCATTCAATTAATGATTAAGCTATTCAGCCTTGAATTGAAAAATTGTGACCCTCTTGCTTTAGCATCAGAAGTAAGATATATCATGCATGAAATTAAAAATAATGGTGTAGATATTGAAAAACCTCTCATATCTTATGCCAAGGCATTGTATCCCACTTACTCACACTACCTTGAGTCATTGCAACCAAGTAGAAACCTCAAGGAGATCACCTTTAAATCCCTTGAGAAAACGTTTATAGAAGGAGAGAAGGATTTTCTAAAGAATACAAACCCTCGGTCTTCTAAAGAAGTTTTATGTTTCAAACATGGAGAGGAGAATCATGCTTCATATTCTTCCATAGGGAGATGTGGATGAAGAGGATGAGGAAGAAGAAAGTTTAGACGAAGGGGGGAAAACACGCTCAAAGTGAAAAACTTGATATTCATTACATACATTGAAATAGAGATTGGCATGATGCATCTACATGTAAGCTAACTTGGGATAGAATTGAACAGGAATAAATCAAGCCAAAGGTAAAACTCATGACAGAGACAAAGGTAAAACACTCAAATCTTCTCATTATGTTGTAGAACATTGCAACATTGGAGTAACTGAGGACTTGTTTAATGCTTCACTTACTTCTTGGAGATATGATTGGTTGCTAGATTTAGGAGCACCATGTCACCTGAATTTTAGAAAATATTTTTTTTGAATAATTTACTGACAAGGTTGATGGAGCGGTACACTTTGCAAACAGATCTAAACTCAAGCCATGAGGGGTTGGCACAATCAGGCCTAATTTTCCTGATCTTCCAAACCTTCTTCTACATGAGGTTATATACCTCCCTAAGTTGAGGAGAAACTTGTTTTCATTAGTCCACATCCACCAACAAGGACACTCCATTCAAATTTTTAATAGCAAGGTTGAGTTCAGAAAAGTATCAAATCACTCACTTGTCATGAGAGGAATATAAGAAGGAAGAATCCTAAATCTACAAGGTACCTTTGCTCATGCACAAAAATTTGCATTTAGTTCTCACTATGATGAAGGTACATTCCCATAAAGTATTTTATGGCATGCTAGATTTGGACACTTACACTATGACAACATTGGATTGTTGAAGAAAAATGTTGTTACTAGATTGCCTACAATTCCTAGGAAACTTAAGGAATGCCATGATTATATTCTAGGAAAACATAGCAAATAGTCCTTTCATGATTCACATTCCAAAGCATATAGAAAAATTGAGCTTATTCAATTATATTTATGTGGAGCCATGCCCATTCCTTCTGCAAATGGAAATAAATATATGATGACATTTATTGATGATTATGCTAGAATGTGTTGGATTTACTTATTGAAGAACAAATCTGATGCTTTTAAAACATTCAAGAATTTTCATGCATGGATTGAAAATGATGCACAGACTCATAATGGCTCTTTACACACTGATAATGGAAAATAATACACTTCAAATGAATTTTAAAACTATCTTCCCCAACATGGGATCAAACATCAAACAACTGTGCCCTATAATCCCCAACAGAACGGTGTAGCTGAAATACTGAAGGGGAATTTTAAATATTGTTCACTCTATGATGTTTTTCAAGAATTTCAAATTGATGTTTTGGGTTGATGTAGTTCTATGTGTTGTGTACATAAATAATAGGTGTCCTTATAATGCAGTTATAAATAAAAAATTTTATGAAATGTGGCATGGCTACATTCCTTCAGTAAATAATTTCAGGGTCTTTGGTTCCACATGTTATGCTTTGATACCTAAGGAAAATAGAAATAAACTTAGGGCTAGAAGTCAAAAATGTATGTTCTTGGGGTATTCCAATACCTCCGAAGGATATCGTCTCTATGATGAAGTCAATAATAAGTTTGTAGTATATAGAGATTTCATAGTCCTTGAATCTTCCAAGACTGACAATATTGTTGAGCGGCAACTTGATCGCTTGGATATATTCACACATGCAAAGTCATTTCAAGAATTTGAAAATCATATTCCACATCTTGAAGGGGTGATTTCTATACTAAATCAATCTGTGGAATCGTCTTCCAAAGAACTCTCTCCTCCACATGAAGAACCAACCACGGATGAAACCTTAAATGATTTGATTGAAAGAATTGGGAAAATGAATCTTGATTCAATCACAACTCAGTAAAAAGAGAAGCCTGGACCATCTCAGAAAGGTCCCGGAAATTGGATGACAAAGACACTGGAAAATGTTCGTCCCGATGAGGTTGGAAAGACAGGAACAAGAATTTTCACTAGGAAAAATGGAGGGTATGTAGATGATTCTAATTCACCCATTGATATGGATGTTTCTTATAATTGTGAAATAATTTTTTCTACAAATATTGAACCAAATTACTTCAAAGAAGTTTCTTCTCATGATGAATGGAATGAAGTGATGTAAAAAGAGTATGACGCCTTGATAAATAATGGAATTATGAAGCTAGTTGATCCTCCATTGGGAACCAAACAAATTGACCACAAGTGGGTCTACAATAATAAGTACAAAGTGGATGGATCAATTGACAAGCACAACATGAGGTTTGTGGAAAAATGTTTTGCATAGAAAGAAGGGGTCGATTATGAGGAAAATTTTTCCCCCACAAAAAAATGGGCTACCATTCAGACACTCTTTTATCGGACCTCAAAATGGTTGGAAAGTCCATCAGATGTATGTAAAAAATTATTTTCTGAATGGAGATCTAAAGGAGAAGTTTTTTATGTCCCATCCAAAAGGATTTGTTGTGAAAGGCCAAGAACACAAATTATGTAAGCTTATAAAAGACTTGTATGGCCTGAAGAAAGCACTCTGAGCCTGGTATGAAAAGTTAACTGATCATCTTCTGAAACTTAACTTTAAAAATTTTGATCTTGATGATGGAACTTTGTTTTTCAATGAAGTTGGAAAAAAATTTGTATATCTTGTGGTGTATATAGATGACATTTTGATGATAGGGAACAATGAAAGTTATATTGCATCCATAAAGAAGGAATTGAAGAAAGGTTTTGAAATGACTGATTTGGGCTATGTCCACTAATATATTGGTATTGAAGTGGCTGAACATCCTAAATTTATATTCCTTTCTCAAAAGAAGTACAATGGAGATCTATTGAACACGTTTGGCATGGCTGAATGCTATCCTTTGACCACCCCAATGGAACAAAAATTGAAACTCACATCCATTGAAGGGAAGGAATTTGAGGATGAAAAGAAGTATATACAGCATGTAGGAAGTCTCATCCACAAAATATTTTATCAGCTAATATTCATAGGTGGGCTAATATTCCATGCTTTTTCCAAAAACAATATTCACCAATTTACATTTTTATAAAAATGAATTCGCCCAAATTTTATAGTATAAAATTAGTTTACCTTAAAATCACAAATATTATATAATGTCTAATATAAAATAACTATAAGTCTAAATATTTTTACAAAATTATCATCAAACATTTTAAAATTTGGATATTACGTATTAGTAAGATTCACCAAGGTTCCTAAAATTTAAGATAAACTTCCTTCCTTAAAATTTTCCTTGGTCTCATCTACCTGACTACTACGAGACCAAACATCTCATTTGTTGTTGGAATCCTCTCTAGGTTTATGAGAAAACCTTGTGAAGGAAATTATTATGCTGAAAAAAGAGTTCTAAAATACTTGAAACGGGCTCAAGACTTTGGAATCAAATATACATAGGTGGCTGACTTTGGCTTGATTGGATACTCTGATTCATAACTTGATGGAGACAAAGAATTTGGGGTATCTACTTCAGGTTATACTATGAGTCTTGGATCAGGAGCTGTCTCCTGGAGATCACGCAAACAATCATTTCCAATAGATTTCATAATTAAGGCATGATATGTGGCAGTAGCTAAAGCGACAAAGGAAATTGTGTGGCTCAGGAAAATCCTAGAAGATTTGCAGATGAAAAAAATGCATTCAAATCCTTTAATGATCAACAAAAATTGTGCAATAAATTTGGCCAAGAACCCAAAGTTCCATGATTGAACGAAGCACATAAATACAAAATAACATCTAATTCGACATCATGTTGAGGCCAAAACAATCCATCTATGTCATTTCTCCACAAATGAGCAGACTGCAGACATCTTCACCAAAGTGCTTGGAAGAGAAAATTTTGAAAAGTTCATAATGATGCTTGGACTCACCAACATCCCTTCAGATTAAGGGGGGGGAATGTTGGCACCTAATCCTAAGGGATTGGGAGAAATTGTATATTAGTGTAAAATAGGAAATAAGGAAGTATAAGAGAAATTGGGAGATGAATCCCAACATTCTCACCTCCATGTATATATTCATATGCACCCTAAATCAATTGATATGAGTTATTTTGTGGAGTTACCTCCTAGCCTGACACTTTTATTAGAGAAAATCATTATTTTGGTGTTGCTAGTATTGACCTGCATCCCCACTTCTCTACAAAAATTAACAAGGGCATATAGGTGCATGTGCCATCCATGGGCTGATTTAGTAATCAATACAAGATCATCAACATATAAAAGAATTTTTATCACAAAATCCCCCAACCAAACACCATCTCCACCTTGCAGATTTAGCCACTCTTCTAGTTTATCTATATATAAACCAAAAATATAAGGGGATAGAGGGAAACCTTGCCTGACTCCAATGTCACTTCTAAATCTTTCTGAAACACCCGATGAGGTTCTAATTTAGACTTTCACCACTTCATAAAGTCTATGGAAAACAACTCTATAAGGCAAAGGAATTTCAAGTTATTCCATTCTATGCCACAACTTTTCTCTAGGGACTGTGTCCAATGCCTTTTTGAAGTAAAAAAAACAACTGAATACTTCTTCATTATTGCCCAAAACCTTTTCAATATTGTCTCTGAATGTGATAGCAGGATGCATTGTAGAATGTTTTGGCCTAAAACTCATTTTCATTTTTTCCATATTTTCTTTTACTTCTTCCCACTTACTAATTCTATTTTCCACCATGTTACCAAAAATATTTGCAAACAAAGGATTGATCATAATGTTTCTATAATTGGAAGGATTATTAAAAAGGGGGTATTTCTATACTAGTCTTCTAGTCTCTTGGGAATAATTTTTGAATGATGTTGTCGAATTTTTTGATGATGTGCGGTGCAAGAGTGTTCATTCCCCATTTTAGATACTCTTCTTGAAGTTAAAACGAGTCCTTTTCCTTCTTATTTCAACTTATTAATTCCAATATCCACCTTCTGTAATGTGAAGAGCTTGATAGTTGTGTTGGTCCTCGAGGGAGGCTCAGGCTCTGATTCATTCTCATAGAGTTGTCTTGCATATTTAAACCATTAATTGGGTGTAATATTATTTTCTGTTTTCTTCTTCCTTGGTTGAAGTTCCTGGAGAATGTTTTTTTGGTTATTCATGCCTAGATATATTAACTCTTCTTGCCTTGTTTTCATAAATTCATGTTTTTTCCTTTTTAGTATATGCTTATGTAAATTTACATTCATATTCTCCTTCCTGCCTTTTTCAAAATTTTCCTTGCCATTTTTCTTTCCTCAACAAGCCAAGCTTTTATAGGAAAACGATTTGATTTTGATTTCCTATTTTTTTCTCTTTTTCACTTCTCAAGTGAACTTTGAATTATATTTGTTAACTCATGACTGTTGAAGCTTTGGAAGCTAGTTTTCTCCTTTTGAATTGATCTCTCTAGCATTGTCTTGAAGATAGTACAATTTTCTTTGTAGAAGAATTTTTTCGCTTCATAGTATTGCCAAGAGAATTAGGTTTCCCTCCTATGCTTCCTTTATTCTAACCATGAAACTTTATATAAATTGGGTTATGGCTTGATTTTAAGTCCAAAATATTCTCTCCAATCTTAACTTCGTCTATATTTTATATCAACCTTTGTGAAGATATCACATAGTCAACAACACTTGCCCCATTGTATGTGTTGCAAGTGAAGTTCCCAAACATTTTCCATCTATTTGGACCATTGCAAATAATTATGTTGAAATAATCACACGGTGTAAGAAAATCCTCTCTAAAATGATTTCTAACTTTTTCATCTTCTGAACATCTCACCCATTGTGGATTCTCCTATTCACTGAGCCAAATAGGATTATGATCCTCTTTGCAACAAAAAAAATACTAGATAATTTTCTGATTTGTTGTTCTTGCATTAAAATATCCCACTAAAATAACTTATCCCTGCTGAGAGTATGCAGAAATCT
This sequence comes from Pinus albicaulis, assembly GCA_034641835.2. Taxonomy (NCBI): domain Eukaryota; kingdom Viridiplantae; phylum Streptophyta; class Pinopsida; order Pinales; family Pinaceae; genus Pinus; species Pinus albicaulis. The sequence continues at coordinate 487,624,157 of CM076569.1, forward strand.
CACTTTAAAGCTGCATATGGATCCTTGTTGTCTAGCCCCTTATTTTTGTAAGTTTTTGAGACTTGAGGAGGAAAATATAATGCTGAAATTCTTATGTGATTTTCATTCTCTGATATTTTCAACCATAAATATTGTTTATTTGGATCTTATTTCATTAAATTAATGTGTCTAACTTCTTTTTCTTTCACTAAAAGAAGTATTCCCCCATACACTTTTTCATTTTCTGCCACCTTGTTCCAAAATGCTAACTTCAAATAACTGTTAAACATGGGAGTTTTGTAACCATCATGTTCATGATTTTCCATGAGACAAATTATGTCTCTATCTACGGCAATATGCCCCAACACAGGTCCCCTCCTCCAAGGGTAACCTCTACAATTCCAACAAAATAAACTTACGTAGAACTGGGTAGGATTTTCCTGTTACATAGTTTGGTACATAAGACCCAAATTTGAGTCTTCACCCCTTTTCATCCAAGTTGATCTTGTTGTTTTCCTTTCTATTATCAAATTATATGTTTTTTCTTTATTACCAGCTTGATGCCCTGTTTTTCCTTGAGTCACGTCCCAACCATAACTACTTTACCATTGTACAACCATTCCCTTTTCCCTTCATTTCTTTTTGCCCTAATTTTATCCACTTCTTCCCTTATCTCATCTTGTTGTTTGCTGGTTTAATCTTCATCTAGGAAGAAATGTGAGCCTTTCAAGAGTTTATTTTTTCTCAAGAGATGGTGTTTGTCTTTCATGGCTTCCATGGTGACTTTTATGGTTCAAGGCCTCTCTTCATAAATCTTCCCCACCCTCCTTGCTTGGAAAATTTTCCCTTTCCAATGTAGTTCCTCTTTCAAAAAATCCCTTGTCAAATTGTGAGTACTTTCATTCCTCCCATAATATCTTATTCCCCTGATAATAAATCTTGTTTCACTGTCTTGTATTTCTTTGTGTTCTTTTTCCTATGCTCTACGAGCACTTTCATATTCTTCTTCCTTTGTCCTTATGTAACCATTAGCGTCTTCAGCTGTAGCTTTGATTTCTTTTAGTCCATATTTCCTATTGTTATCTTTTGTCTTCTCTTTCAAAAGGTCTATTTTCTGAGACACTTGTGAATCTACCCGAGTTGTTTTAGAAATTATCACATCCTTGTTTAATGCTCTTGATTCTTTCATGGTTTTGCACTTCGTATTATTGCTTTGCCATTCTTGTTTTCATATCTATAGAGCCTCTTGTAACATCGTTACTTGTTCTTTTAAAATTACATTACCTTTCATTAAACATCCATTTGCAAATGTGATCTCTGAAATTTTATGGTCCCTTTCTTGTTCTTTGGCTTCCAAAATCTCCATCCTTGCCATGGCTTTCATCATTTCTTTGACATAGATATCCGATGACCAAGTAAGAGGTGTAGATGTCGAACTGTAAATGGTTTAATTTTCTTTATTATTGTTGATCTTATTTATTTTCTTTCTCTGGAATTGTTTTCTTTTTCTTTTCTCCCATTTAAGGCGAGCAAGCCTACGCCTTAAAATGCTCCGACATTTCTTTACATTTACCAAAATTCAATTTCCAATTTTGTCTGTTGAAGCAATTTTGACTTGACCCAAATGATTGGTTTCCACAAAACCTGAGATTTCCTTGCCATTTTTAACATTCGCTATTTATTTTCTTTCCATTTTAATATGAGAAAATCCTCCCGAACAGAAAGCCCGACTAGATTCTGATGTAGGAGAACCCTGCAAAACCCAGAATCTCTTCAAATCTATGCATATAAAAATGCATATCAATAACTGCCCAAATAAAAACTCCAAGTCCAGGCAATTTCACAAAACTATCATTCGTGGAAGCTTCTCAAACATATGGTTCAAAACCATATATCCAGCCATCTACTTTTCATGTGATTGAATCCAAACTTCTATACAATCACAATTTAAAAAACTTCATAAAACCTTCAACCTTAATATGTAAAGTTTCTTCCATCCATGAAATTATTTTCATGATGTTGAACTAGGCAAACAGCTCAATTTCCACAATCGAACTTGGCTAATTAAATCCCAAGGACTATAATTATTACACTGTAACTTATCAACCCAATTTCCAAGAATTTAAGTAAACAAACCTCGATTCAATTATACATGCGCCTTTGCATTTTTTAAACTTGCCAAACTTGTGAAGACCCTCACATTTCTATGATGACATCGATTCATTCTTATGCATGAACCCACCTTTGTTTGATGAAAATTCCTTCTTTGATGTGTTTGTATGGAATCATGATTCCATTCTGCAATGTACATTATTTTTCCATCGAATTGATTAACCTCTCACCATTCCTGCAACGGTTGCCAACACTGCCATTGAACACAGTCGATTTCAATTAAGTTCAGATTCGCTCCATTCTCCATACACTTCTGCACACGTTACGATCTTTTGGATCGATTTTCCATAACACACTGGGTCTCTAAACTCCATCTTTCACATTAATCCTGTAGTTGCATTCCATTCATGTTAAAACAGTGTTCAATAACATATATATTAATATGATGTAAACAACAGATGTTTGTATATCCACCAACAACGCTCCACTTCTTCAACTCAACTTTCACTGTGCTACATATCCACCAACAATGCTCCACTTCTTGTTACGATTGATAGAAATAGGATCTCTGTCAAATGTTTAATTATCAATTAAACTTTTATTGCGCCACTCCAATGTATCAAAGGTCGAGTTAAAAAATCCACTTCCTCTCTTGCATAATCGATATTTACAATGATTGATACACCACCATTCATATGTTTTCACAAATATGTATGCAACTCATTATTGTTCTTCCGTCAAACCATAATTATAACCTACTCAACATTTCCATCAAGATTTCCAATAGTATGCAGAACTATTAATTCAACCATTTATTGCATATTTTAAACAACATCTACTCATAATTCAGAATCGAATTATGTCATATAATATAAATGAACTTACTTACAGAATTATTTCTTCCTGGCCCGATTTTCAATCATTGGCCCTCTTACAAATGCCCGGAGGCTTACAAACTTTGCTGTCCAAAACCTCACTATCTATTCTCTCCTGATCTATTTGGCCTTTGAGGCTCATTAATTTATACAAATTGAATTGAACCAATTTAGGTTCAAATCCCTTTAATCACTCAACAAAGTCCTCAAATATCTCAATACCCCTATAATCTAGAATTTTATCCCTAAAATCTTGAAACTAAATCTATCCTAGGCTTTATAATTAATTCTCAAATATCTAAAATCTATTTCTCTCATGTTTTCCAATTATTTGGAAACATTTACAAATCCTCACATATAATTAATTAAAAATATAATTTAATCACTCAAAAATCTCATTAATATTTACATGAAATTAATATTTTCTCAAAAACATGAGACCCCTAGGTTTAATGAAAATACAAATTATTTTCCCGAGCTAATGCTCCTGCATTAGACTCCCAAGGTTGAAAATGACCATGATCTCCTGATCATGCATTTAAGTCTTTGTTCGCCTGGATCCCACACTTTGTTCTGTAACTCATCACCTATATCTGCTGTCGTATGCTGCTTTTCTCCAGGTCTCCATATCTTATGCTGTCTTGCTCCACTTGTTGCACTTTCACAATCTATCCTTGTCTTAATTTTGCTGTTGTTTCTTCTCTTCCTTGTTGATATCTTTCTCTGAGACAATTTCATCATGATCCTTCTGATTAGTTCAATTTCCTTGTCCAATAAATCTTCAGATTACTGATTTCTTACTGCCTGCTGAGCTCTTACTTGCTTAGTTCTTACTTCTATGCTTGCTTCTGTTCTTACTCGCTCAGTTCTTACTTCTATTCTTACTGCCACCCAATCATCCATGCCCTCTTGTCTTCTACAACGGAAAACTTCTTCTCTGCCTTCTCCTATCAGCAACTTACTGGATTGATACATTGTACACTCCTTCCTGCTGTCTTCATCTCTCTGCGTCTGCAATTCCCAATTTTGAAATTGAGATTTTTCCTGCACTGAATCTTGACTATTTAGCATCATTTCCAGCAACATAATGTCCTCATCCCATGGATTTGACATTTCCACAGAATTGTCTGCTTCCTTCATTTGACTGCTCAACTGAGTCAAATGTTCTTCAACCTCTACAATAACACCTGCATTCACAAAACACTTGTTAAAAAAAAAATCATAAGGCCTTAGTGCCTTACTTTCCTCTGACAGCACCTCAGTATGCTATTCTTAATTCTCCTCCATTATCAGCACATCAGTATGCTGATCCAAACTTGTCAAAGAATTCTCTAAAGAATTCTTAGGACTCACAACTAGTCTTTCTCTCACACCATCTGTCTCCATGATGTCTTTCTTCTCTTGTTCACTGTACTGAACTCTTTCTTATGCAATATCTCTGTCATACTCTGAATTTAACAACAAGTATTCCATCAATGCAATTTCTTTGTGGCATTGATGAAGCATTTCACCATCACTTACAGTCCCTGCATTCATACACAAACTTTCAGTTTGAAAATCACAAGTTTCCACAGTCTCAACTGTTGCTTCACTTATCAGTGCTTCAGACTGATCTACTTCTTCTGCATCCACAAGAAATTCTTCCTGTGCTGTAACATCTTCAAGTAAAAATGCAACATTGCTTTCTTCTTCAAAGTATTTATCTCTTGGAAGATCATTTTCCATACTTGTGAAAGCTTCACAAGATTGTGCATCTTTCTCAATAAAACCTGTAATCATATCACAATTGTCAGCTACAAAAATACAAGGTTTTCCATTATCCAGCTAATTTGGATTTGCCCAATAACTCATCATCTGCTCGAGCTTCTTCAACTCTTTTGTTAACTGCATGTTTATCTGTTGATCCCTCTTTACTTGTAGTCTCTGCCATTTCACTTTCTTCCTCATGGTCCAACCATGTCTCTGGTCTTTCATATTTTCCTATAACAATTTCATCAATAACTCAAGATGAACTGCTATCTCATCTTTCTCTCTCTTATACTCTTCATCAGTCAACTACTTCCATATGCCATTTTCCTTGGCATCTTCCTCCCTCTTTGTACTTTGGCTTCTCACTGAACCTCTGATTTCTCCTTTATGACTTTCAGTAGTCATCTTCTTCACCATGAGTTTCTCACGCATGAGTTGCACCAAGCCTCTACAACAGCAAGCTCTCCTGCTGCCACCTACCTCACCAATCCTTTCCTCAGAATCTGGTCTTTTGGTAATCAACGGTCCTCTGCTGGAACCTTTTGAGCATTTCTCCACTGCTCCTTCAGGCTTCACTCATCTGCAACTTTATTCAACCTCTGTTGAATCTTCAGGTTCTGCCACTCTCTCTTAGAATCCCTTGTTGGAATCCTTCATCACTGCTCTCCAGCTGTGATCTGCTTCTTCCCGCTGAGACTTTCTTCAACTTGCTTGCAATCTAAATTCTGCAAACAGTCTTCAAACTAGAGTTAAATAATACTTTGTCAGCTCACCTCCAAGACCCTGTTGATCTTGCCTTATCTTCCACCTACACTGCATCTCTGTGCTGCAACCTTTATCAGTTTCAAAATCTGATATTTATTTATCACATGCAATTAATTTAATTTAAGAACTTGAATCTTCAAATAGAGCTATTCCAGATCTGATACCACTTGATGCAGGAGAACCCTGCAAAACCCATAATCTCTCCAAATCTATGCATATAAAAAAGCATCTCAATAACTGCCCAAATAAAAACTCCAAGTCCGGGAAATTTCACAAAACTATCATTCGCGGAAGCTTCTCAAACATATGGTTCAAAACCATATATCCAACCATCTACTTTTCATGTGATTGAATCCAAACTTCAATACAATCCCAATTTAAAAAACTTCATAAAACCTTCAACCTTCATATGTAAGGTTTCTTCCATCCATGAAATTATTTTCATGATGTTGAACTAGGCAAACATCTAAATTTCTGAAGTTGAACTTGACTGATTAAATCCAAAGGACTATAATTATTAAACTGCAACTTATCAACCCAGTTGCCAAGAATTTAAGTAAACAAACATTGATTCAATTATACATGCGCCTTTGCCTTTTTTAAACTTGCCAAACTGTGTGAAGACCCTCACATTTCTATGATGACATTGATTCATTCTTATGCATGAACCCACCTTTGTTTGATGAAATTCCATATTTGATGTGTTTGTATCGAATCATGATTTCATTCCGCAATGTACAATCTTTTTCCATCGAATTGATTAACCTCTCACCATTCCTGCAATGGTTGCCAACACTGCCATTGAACACAGTCGATTTCAATTAAGTTCAGATTCGCTCCATTCTCCATACACTTATGCACACATTACGATATTTTGGATCGATTTTCCATAACACGCTGGGTCTCTAAACTCCATCCTTCATATTAATCCTATAGCTGCATTCCATTCATGTTAAAAAAAAATTCAATAACATATGTATTAATATGATGTAAACAACAGATGTTTGTATATCCACCAACAATGCTCCACTTCTTCGACTCAACTTTCACTGCGCTACATATCCACCAACAACGCTCCACTTCTTGTTACGATTGACAGAAATAGGATCTTTGTTGGATGTTTAATTATCAATTAAACTTCTACTGTGCCACTCCAATGTATCAAAGGCCAAGTTAAAAAATCCACTTCCTCTCTTGCATAATCGATATTTACAATGACTTTTACAACACCATTCATATGTTTTCACAAATATGTATGCAACTCATTATTGTTCTGCCGTCAAACCATAATTATAACCTACTCGACATTTCCATCAAGATTTCCAATAGTATGCAGAACTATTAATTCAATCATTTATTGGAGAGTTTAATCAACATCTACTCGTAATTCAGAATCGAATTATGTCATATAATATAAATGAACTTACTTACAAAATTATTTCTTCCTGGCCTGATTTTCAATCATTGGCCCTCTTACAAATGCCCAGAGGCTTACAAACTTTGCTGTCCAAAACCTCACTATCTATTCTCTCCTGATCTATTTGGCCTTTGAGGCTCATTAATTTATACAAATTGAATTGAACCAATTTGGGTTCAAAGCCCTTTAATCACTCAACAAAGTCCTCAAATATCTCAATACCCCTATAATCTAGAATTTTGTCCCTAAAATCTTGAAACTAAATCTATCCTACGCTTTATAATTAATTCTCAAATATCTAAAATCTATTTCTCTCATGTTTTCCAATTATTTGGAAACATTTACAAATCCTCACATATAATTAATTAAAAATATAATTTAATCACTCAAAAATCTCATTAATATTTACATGAAATTAATATTTTCTCAAAAACATGAGACCCCTAGGTTTAATAAAAATAGAAAGTATTTTCCCGAGTTAATGCTCCTGCATCAGATTCACCCTTATTTCACGCCTAAGCTAACCCTCTTCAAATTATTCACTTATTTGAATTTTGTCCTGCTTTTATAAAGCCTTAAACCATTAAGATAATGCTTGCCCTAAATTTTGACGTTGCTCTTTTCTCTTTTTAGTGGTTCATCCAGTGTTGTAATAGCCGCCAAAGAGATCAAAAACCCCGAGTATCATGTTTCCCCTCTCCCAAATGCTGCGGAGTGAATATTCTTCTTTCTGTTAGCCCTTGTATAAGTATCCTTGCTGGAAAAAGCTACAATAAAACCCTTGATCATAATCAATTTTTTTTTTTTGACACAATAGAAGATTTGAAGGAGAGAAGAAGGTGACAAATTCATCAGGTTTTGCTTTCTGGACTGTAGTAAACCCCTGCACTCCTTGGAATTTTCCATCTCAGACTTTCCTGTTTTGTTTGGAACTACATTAAAAAACATGAAATTTCTATTATTCTTGGACGTTGTCATCGCTCATGCATCAGCTGTGCTTTGTAGGATCTAGGTTAAATTTGGGTGAGGAAATGTGATGCTATTATTATCAGTCCTTTAGATTTGTGCGAGAAATACCTTTAGATCAATATCTTCATTGTTCATTCGGTTACTCTTGTATGTTACCATATATTCACTCTGTGGGATATGTAAGCTATTTTTTTAGTGCATATGGAAGTTGAAGCATTAAAAAACAAAACATGACTTAAAAAAAGAAAAAAGAAAAATATTGAGAAAAATAAAAACTAAAAAAACTAAAATTAAAAAATAATAATAACAAGTAAACAAAAATATATATTAAAATAAAAACCAATTAAAAGCATGGAAAAAAAATATAATGACAAAAAAGCATAAAATGTAAAAAATAAACAAAAATAAGTTATATATATATCCAAAAGAAACATAATTTAAGAAAAAAATGAAAAAAATGAAAAAATCAAATAAATAAAAATTAAAAAGTAATAAAAGGTAATAAAAACTTAAAAGACAATTTTTAGAGGATATGGAAGTTAAAACATTAAAAAAAACTTGACTTAAAAAAAGAAAGAAAGAAAGAAAAGTTACAATCTTGAGAAAAATAAAAATTAAGACAAACAAAAATTGAAAAAGAATAACAAGTAAATAAAAATATGTATTAAAATATAAACCAAACAAAAACATATTAAAAAATAAACAAAAAAAATAAAATAAACAAAGATATAAAAAATGACAAAAAAAAAGAAAACCATAAAAATGTCAAAAAAAAAAAAAAAACTTATAAATGATAAAAAATTTAAAAATATATTAAAAAAAAACAAAAAAAATTACAAAAAAACACAAGAAAATATTTTTGAAACAAACATAATTTAAGAAAAAAAATTAAAAATAAAATAAAATAATGAAATAAGGAAACAATAAAAATAAATAAAAATCATAAAAAGTATTAAAAACATAAAAAAAGACATTAAAATAAAAATAATAAAAAAACATAAAAAAACAAATTTAAAACAATTTAAAACAAAATAATTAAAAAGTAAAAGCATAAAACATTTCAAGCACATAAAAAAAAAAAAAATTGCTCGACCATCCTTGTAGTTGGGCCCATGGGATAGAGGGAATATTTCGAGAATGAACCATTCACCAACTAGGTAGATTGGGCTACGAAGGTGGAGGGAGGGCTGATTCTCAGAATCATCCCTCCCATAGCTCCCTCGCCTCCCCACCCCGTGACCCAATGGGGCTTGAGTGGGTGGAGGCAGGGACGATTTCGAGAGTCATCCCCCCTCTTACCCCACCCCACCCTACCCTCATGACCCAATGGGGCCGAGGTGGTGGAGAGAGGGACGATTCTGGTAATTGTTCCTCCCTCCACCCCCTTAGGACGACATTTTTTTATTTTTTATTTTTTATTTATATTTTATATATATTTTTAATTTTTTTAATGTTTTTTTTAATGTTATTTTAAGTGTTTTTATTATTTTTTTAATTTAAATTATTTAATATCTTTATTTATTTTTTAATCTTTGTTTTTTGGGTTAATTTTTTTTCTTAAATTTTTTTTTTTAATATTTTCTTGTATTTTCTTTTATTATTTAGTTATATATATATATATATATATATATATATATATATATATATATATATATATATATATATTTACATTTTTATCATTTATAAATTAATACTATTTTTTTCTTTTTTACATTTCTATGTTCACTATATATATATATATATATATATATATATATATATATATATATATATATTTGGTTTTTTTTGTGTTTTGTTTTTCATTTTTTTTCCTTCAATTTTTTTTCTCAAATTTTTAATGTTTTTTTTTTTTTTTTGGGGAATTAGACAACTTGAAAAATGGTTAAATAATCCACATTACAAAAAAATGTGTATATTTAATACATAAGAAAATTTAAAGCATTAGGGGAATTTTGAGGTCTAAAATGGGCCTCCTAAGGAAATTATAAAATAATAGTGGAAATAATAAAATAATATTTGATTACATCATCAAATTTTAGAGGGAAAAAAGGAAAAACTATTTTTTGAACTCATATTCTCAACTTATCTACCTAGATGGGTTTAGTCAATTTTAGAGCGGAAACACTCGTTGGATGCATAATTTTATTTTCCATCCAGGGAGTACTCATGTTGCATTCTTCTACATGAAAAACGTGATTGTAAACACTTTATTTCATGTATTTCTTATTTTTCGTCAGCAGGGTCCATCGAAAGTATGCAACATGGGTAATCCTTGAATGAGGAATTAAATTTTGCATCCAATGAGTACTCCCACTCGAAATTTGAGTAAAAAATTAGAGACATAAGTTGAAAATACGAGTTGAAAAAGTAGTTTATTATTTTATTATTTTTTAATATTTTTACCTTTTTACTCGAAAAATGGTGAATCATCCCCCATGGTTGACATCATCATCTTGAATCCTATTGTTTGTTATAAATTTTATTTTTGTTGTACATTTTTCTTAGGAGGCTCATTTTAGACCTCAAAATTCCCCTAATGTGTCAAAAATATGCCTTAAAAAAATGTTGATGCTTTCAAAATCCACGTGAAAATTACCAAAATTTTGAAAAAATTATCCGCACTTAATACATTAGAAAATTTAAATTCAAAAAATAGGTCTTTTAAAAAAAAGGGATGATGTTGCATCAACAATTTTCAAAATCAGCATGAAAATCAATAACATTTTAAAAATAATGTTTATACTTGATACTTAAGAAAATTTAAAGTGTCAAAAATATGATAAAATAAATAAGTGTATTCTGAATTGGAATTTTTGAAAATCAGATTAATTTTTTGCTACCTTGAAAAAATGAGTACTAGGTGTAGTTCCTGTTTCATAGATTACATTGTTCTATGTACATTGTGACACATGCAGGGCTAGCGTTCTAGACATTAACACTTCCTACAAAGCCATCAGGGGTGGACAAAATGAAACACAAGCCAATTTTTCTTACATGGATCAGTTATGAATTCAACCAATGTGTTTCAATCAGATGCCTTCAATGCATATGCATATGCTTGTGGTGATGATGTATGCCTCCACAATAAATTTAGGCTTATGAATGGTGTTTTTTAATACATAGATCCCTATTTTTAAATTTCATCACTTAATTTGGAGAATAGCCGATATGTTTTTTTAGACACAGGTTTCCAAGAAAGTTGTGTCCAGAAAATCGGAAGGGAAGGGAAAATTTGTATGTCGTTGAGATGGGAAGAGAAGGTTTGTTGGTATCCTTCATGGATAATAGGATGATCCTTTTTTTTTCACCAATTTGTTCCTCTGCCACAAAAATATCGTTTCTCAAAATTTTTGGAGTGAAAAAAGTATCCCTTAGAAATCCATCTAGTGCATAAATTAGATGACGACGAGATTGTCGCAGTTGGAATATTTTACCAGACTATCATGTTTGACCCTTTTCTGGTGAAGGTATATTTGTGAGATCTCATTTTTTCTGATATTTTGAAGTATATACATGTAGATTATGAAGCGATTACATTATGTTGACTATGTTTGTTTACACTAATTTCTTAAAACTGAAAGGATTATCTAACACGCACAATTTAATTCACATACGCCATATGCCATTGTCCATGGCTTGTTTTTTTTCACTAATAGTGAATTGTATTAACAATTTCAACTAGAGTAAAGTATGATTTTATTTTTAATTGCTAGAGTATTCTTGGATGATTTTTTTCATGATGCAAGTGATGTTGTTGAAGACCAATTGGGGTTGATAATGATATCTTTGAAAATTTGAATAATTAAAGTAGATCTTGTAGCTTTTAATCTGTAAGTACAAATCGATTTGATTATGGTCAAATTGTTAGAATATATGAAAAAATGGCTCAAAACCATATCATATTCGAGGAAAATTTAGTATTACGTTCAAATATATCAATGCATGTTCAATTCAATGGCAGGGCATAAAATTAAAACACTCATTAAATTCTAGAAATATTTTGGATTTTTAATCCAAGAGTGAGGATGGAATTACGTCAATTTTGATAAATTTTTCACAAAATATATTTTGAAAAATAATGTGACCTTTGTATTTAAATAGGGGCATATTGATTTTAATTAACATACAATTTTTTCCTGGTGTATTTGGTCGCTATCAAAATTACATATTGTTGTAATGTTTCTATGTCTGAGCTCACATGTTGATGCCCTATACAGGGTATGTGTATGGTCTACGCATAAGGAGGACATTTTGAGGGGAATTCATGCATCATGTTAATCCTAAGTAAAGGAGCCATTCCACTATTTCTGTAAATGAACTCATTTCATCTTATAGAAATTATAGATAGTTATTTATGATCACACCTTTCTAGAGTTGATAGATTCTATCCATTTTTGCACTCGAAATATAATCATAAGAGACCATCAAATTTTTTTTTTGTAGTTATTGACGATAAAATTGATCTCAAGTGTTGAAAAATGCATTCAGTTCAGAGTGACCTTGTTCAGTTGGAGGGTTGTTAATTCCAGTGAAAGGAACTGAATTATTGACCATGTGAATGGGCGTATAACCCCAAAAGGAATACACCTAATAGTGGTAAGATCCATTTAGTAGAGAGGAGATTGGGAGAAAAAAAATTTAAGTTGGGGCTAATTGAATTCGGATAGTCAGACACGAGACGTGGTTGGCCTAAATGATAGCAATACATTGGGACAAGAATCAGGGAAAATTTTGAGAAACCCCCCAAATTTATATGTATAGTAAATGGGTGAATCCCCATGGTATATAGAAAAATGTATAGGCTATTTTTCCATTAATATAATATACATATATAATTTTTTGGCGAATCTTTCACAAAATTATAAAATTTGTTAATTATTGGCGATTTTTACACTAGGTTATAAAGTATTGAAAATTCTTGGTTAATATTCTAAGAAATTAGAAAATAGTGTAAAATATTAGTGGTTTGCTACCAATGTATAGAAACATATGTAATAATAAGAAACATATTTAGTTAAAGACTATGATATATAATTTTCCATGTTTTGGAAAAGAAAAATCACGGGTAATGTTTCTCTAAGTTCTTGTTATACACTATTGCAAATATTTTTGCATGTTTTTATTATGTTTTACCACAAATGTATTGTCACAGCCCAAGGGGAAACTAATTGGAATGGCACCTCCAAAAGCATGTGATGTTGAACCAAATAAATTCTTTTTCTCAAACATAGTCTTTATGCATCTAGATAACCCTGCCATATTCTATGTAATTCATATTTTATAGGCTTATCATGAAAACAAGATCTATGAATAACTATATCAAAATCATGGATATTTACATAAAAATATTTTCTTTTCTTATACATCACTTTTCTAAATATAGATACTTCTCCAATTCCTCAAGTTCAAATAAACCAACAACTTTAAAATATGGTGTTTCATCATAATATTTAGTTTTTTCACCTACTTTTATATCATAACTATTGTAGTCGTTGTTGCACTTTATTCTACAGTTAAAAACTCTAATAATGTTGAATTGGTAAAAAATTATTTAAAATCGCAGAAAATAAAAAATGAGAATGAATGGAAGATGAATATTCATTGAAACTTAATTTCCTACATGATGAAAAAAAAGGAAATAACACAAACTCATTAAAAATCTACAATGGGTGAGTTAAAAAATCCAACAAAATTATAAAAAATAGTCTATGCATGTTCATTACTTGGAAATATATGTCACAAAACAATGATCATTAAGGGGATTTTCACTTCAAGAATAGTACAACACTAAACAATCTATCTTTCTCAACTAATTACATGTGATGTTTTTTTTATTGGTATCAAAGTATAATTGCATTAGATGAATTTCCTTATCATCATAATATGACTTCTATGATAAACACATAGGATCCTAGTTCATAGACCAGTTTTTCTTCACTTAACCAAGGAGAGATAATTTTCCTCTCTTAACAAACAATAAGTATTTTCAAAGAAAATATAAAATAAAATAGTAGATTCAAAAAGATGAAGATTCTTTTGTGACACCACAATGTGAGAGGAAATAAAATAAAAATAAAATAAAGCATATCCTTCAATAATCAAATATATAAAGAAAATAATAATAATAATAATGGAAAACACATTGAATTCCTAGATAATAAGTGAAGTTATATATTAATCATAATACCATATCATTCTCAAATGAACATGACAAAAAAAAAACAAAAGACATTTTTACTCAACAAAGGTCTTTAACTTTAACCGAAACCCTTAAATCAGTAAAATAAGATGAAACAAATCATGCCTTAACAAAAGGATCAATTAAAATCAAATAAAAACTAGAAGAATTTAAGAGGTCATAATTTTCAACCAAAATAAACCCAAAATTTTCAAACTTGGAAAATGATCCGAATGCAACAAACAAACAAACCATTAACAGTGTACCAGATATTAGAGCTACAAAAAAAAAATCATCTAATTGAAATGAACCGATTCTTGCTTAGTAAAAGCCTTGTTAAAGTACTTATTATCCTTTAATACAAGGACAGTACCTATGTCAAAATATATATCCTCGCCTCATAAAATTATTGCTTCAATTTCTATCACATACAAGAAAGAGATAGAGTAATAGTTAATTATCAAGACATCAATCTTAAAAACAAATTGCAGCAAGGAAATATGGATTCAATGTTACAATAAAGAATAGAAAGTACATAACATGTTCTTTCCTCAAATTGGCATATAGTATTAGTAATCAAATAAAAGGAATCACTGCATTTGTACCATTCCATGCAATTTTTCTTACACAACTTATGGAACATTTATACAAAAATAAGTGTCCTTTGAGACATCATATATATTGGAATAGATAAAATATTGTGGTATATCAATTTTTCACTTCTCAATTTGGTCCTCATTTGATTCATTTTGAACACGATCTTTTCCACGTGAACTATAATTTTGATCCTCCAAAATACCATGTTCCATATCAATTTTATTAGAGATGTTTGTTGTATTTTGTTCGCCCCTTCTATCACAATATTATCGCTAAAGAGCTAGTGCTCTTTCATATGGAAAATTGTTAATGTCATACTTTGTTACATATAATTTTACACATATATCCATATGTTTCTCAAGTTTTTTACTCATATTTTACTTCATAAATGATAGTGCACTAAATATCCTCTCATCCTCTACTGGTCACAAAATCATGGTTTGATAAAAAAATTCTGATTTGAAATATTATGATATATTTTCTTTTAATTATTAGCTAGCATCTAAAATATTCCATAATATTGTTATTGCACCATATTCTAGAGGATTCTCTAAAACATGAAATTATTTCCACATTGTTTTAGCAAAACACATCTTGTTGAAACAATTTTGATAAATCCAAAAAGCCTTGAATTTAAAAAATAATAATTTAATATTTTAATCCATATTTTAATATTTTTTTGATCGTTTAATTAGTTTATAAATATTTTTCTTCGTTGGCTTCTTAATAATTTATGCCTCAAATTTATCTTAAGGTATATTTTATTCTTTATATTATTTAAATATCTTTTCCATTCGTTGGAACCCATTTCCTTATTTCATGGTTAACTCATTTCTGTTACCTTTATATTGTATTTTCATTACTAAACCCACTTCATATTTTATTTATTTCCTTGTCCTCGATGATGGGTGGAGTGTCCACTCGAAACATTGGGCATTTCAAAGATTGACACATAATTTATTATAAAAAAAAATATCAACGATGGTTGAAAATGTTGATGATGAAGTGGCATATGATAGAAAATCTTGTGAAAAGGATAAAGATGATAGGCTGCTTGTAAAGAGATTGATTAAGGGATCATGTCAGTTCCAATGAGATATCAAATGATCAAGTAACATTAGGAATGTCGAAGGAAACTATCCAAATATGAAAATTAATCATGTCAATATATATGACTTGTAATGATTGGAGTAAGAATTCATTTAGGCATACTTGATATATTCATTTAATTGTTTATTATTGAATGCATGTATGCTAATGATACCTAGGTGGGATATGATGAATGAATTATCTTTTTATATAGAAAGGTTTTTATAATCATTTTGATTCAACTATGAATTAGTATCTCATGATTGATTCAATTATAATGAGTGAATGGGTAACAAAATCATGTTATGAATTTGTAGAACACATGATAGTGAATTCCAATAGAGCTAATGGGCGTGACCATATTGTTGATGGATATGGAAGGATATAGTAACTACAAAAATTTCCACTTCTCTCCCTGCTTATATTAGCATTGTAGACTATAACCTTCTTGAAAATAGTGAGGATCACCTATAAAGGAGAGAATTCCTAAGGTAATATATAGTAGAGAAGGAAATTTCCTTGTAGTATGTTCGAGGTAAATATGGGGGGTGACTAGATGACGTGTTGAGGTGTTGGTTAGACCTTCCAATTGATGGTAGTGGAATACATGATATAGAAATGTAGGATTTTGAAATCAAGCGACAAGGATGGATTGAGAAGATATGATCATGAATATCATCACATCGGTGTATTGGAATAAATATTTAGTTTCATCTTGTAATGGTAGGTATGATAAGTAAAACATGTACATTGAAACATAGTTCCATTTAATTGAGTATGATTAACAACTAAAAATGATTGAATTATTAGTTTGTTAATATTATTCTGAGAAGACCTCATGGATGGTAGTAAATATTGAAATAAATGATAATAGGAATAGATAATATCTTTTATTTTGTTAAATAAAAAATTTAGGTTGTAGGTGGAATGGTCTCAAATATGAAAATGAGTGTAATTATGTAAGAAATACTAGGTGCTACACCATATAAGAGCCAAACACCATGAAAAGGAATCTCATACTTATGAAATATGATATTCTGTATGAATTAGACTTGGAATTTATAAGTTGTATTATTATGAATATATATATATATATATATATATATATATATATATATATATATATATATATATATATATATATATATATTGTAACTGTATGTGTATGATACATGATATATGATGGCTATTGAAGATCGAAAGCCTTGAAGGAAGGTCATTGTTATGAAAAAGGAACCCTCTGGTTTCCACAAGCTATATACTACTAGTGGATGTCTAGTTATAATTTGGTTCTCTCCTTACATGATAAATCTATGAAAAGATGGATCACCTAAGGGATTTTTTATTATACAAGGGGACATCTAAGCCTAGAGGGTGAGTGTATCAAGGAGGAGGAAACTTATAAGTTCATGTGGGACGGTGGCTAGAATCTTGAGGGTGTGTTAGAAAGGATTATCAAAATAATTATTTCCTGTGGAATCCATTATATGGGATAGATGCATATCCATATAGATAAGTATTAAATAAAAAATACATACATATATTTGAATAGATTCTTACATCATGGAATTGAGAAATATTGTGCATAATATAATTGTTTCTTGATAATTGTTATAATATGTATGCTTACTTGATTACTAACATAGGCATATGTTGGAATTTTGAAGTATGGTGGTATACCAAGATATTGAATATGATGGCACTGTAAATACAACTAAAGAATGAGGAGAATAAGTGTTGTTAATGAGGAGACAACATTGAGGTTTGTGTTATTCGAAGGGGGATATGATAGAAGGTCCTAGTATTGAATCCCTCTGATTAACTGTACGTAATTATGATTAAATGTTTGATTTTTTTTGTCATGGATATTTTAATTACCATGCCTTATTTACACCATGAGTAAGAAATTTCATGGTGATTTGAATAATCTAAATATATGTTTTCTTGAATTTAATAAAATAGTAGAGATACTTGATCTAGGCACAATTAAAAAGGGAGTTATGATAGTAGGATACGGGAAAGGTGAGAGGTTACTAGGGGTTTATACATGCCAAATAATCCTTAATTTTCCTTTTTTCCAAAATTTACTTTTTTTCCTTCATCACCATGTTCCTTAATAAAAATATAGAAACCTTAGCTACCAAAAATTGAATGCATATGGTGGTTGTGGATATGTATACCTTCAATAATTATGAAATCAAGTGGATAAGTACCTTCATCATGGGAATTGTGAGAGAAGTGGTAAAACCTAGATTTTCTCACATTTTCTTCGAAAAAAATCATGTCCCCACAATAAAGGGGAAAATGAGGTCTCATGGGGTGTTTGGGACACGATGATTTTTGTATTCATTCATTCATCATGATACCTCACACACATGCGATTGATGGGGAGGGAACAAACTCATGATTGGATGTAGTAAATTGATTGTAGAGAGGAAATGATTCATGTAGTCTAAGAGGCATGTATGTTAATAGTTGTAGGGAAGAAGGAATGATTCATTATTGGTCATTATTGTACTAAGAAAAGCAACATAGTCCAATATAATGCTCACCTAAATGAAATAATAAATTTTGGTTCTAAGTTCAATAGTGGAGGCCATTATGTATTCACATGAATGGTGTGTGACCATAATGAGCTCATGCAAAGAATATTGAAGAGAGATGCATGGGGCTAGACATAGTAGAGAAGGAAAATCAAATGGAAGAGAATCAAGTTATAAGAGAGAAAGAAATAGATGGACAAGAAAATTCATTCTCTCTTGGTTGATGCTAGCATCCATGAAAGTAGTTGTAGAGGTATTGGGTCCTACTATAAGGGTCATCAAGTATTGATAGAGGCAATTCTGAATTCATGTGATGAGAACTACATAAGTATGTATAGATTCTGAAAATATATAAGGAAGAGATTCAAATGGTTAAAAGATAATTTATGTGAAAAGAACTAAATTCTACAGAGGGAGAACATATAGAGATTAAAATATAGGGTAGGAAAGGGATCCATAAAACATATCAAGCTATGTGATGGAGAATCCATGGATATCAGCTAAGGAGTAAACCATAGTGTGGGTTGAACAAACAATCAAGGAAGCCTTTAAAACATGAAAAATGTCAAGAACTAAGTAAATGTTGTAGTAGTTAATGGATAATATCTAGACCCTATATGCACACATAGAGGGACTATTGAGTATATAAGGAAGGTATTCTCCTTACGCCATGTAAGGAAAGAAATGTGTGTCACCAAAATAGTTGAGTTGTTCCAAGAAAAAAATATAACAATGAGACAATGGGATAGGTAATTTTTTATCCTAAGAATGATTTCCATAAAATGTTCTAATTTTCCTTAGTGGTATCATAGCTTCAATTAGGGTGTCATATTATAAAAATAATTAGTGAAATAGAGACTATGCTTGGGTGGAACATTTCTCTACCTAAGTTAACGTCGGCCTTCAACTTTCAAATAGATAAGTTCTTCCTTTGGTTTGTTTATGCTTGATGAATTTTGTTGGAGTATTTTACTATTTCAATGTTGAATATTGCTACAAGTTTAGTATTTCTTCATAATGGTAAATCAATGTCATATGTGCCAATGTAATTCTTGTAAATATAATTTTATATGGTGCTACAACATTTTTACCAAGTATCATTACATCTACTTATTTTTGGATGTGAGTGTGCCAATAAATATACATAGTGTTATAGCTTGTGATGAATATGTTATGTGAATCAATATGATCATTATAGGATACTATTAGGGAATAATGAACCATGGATGGAACATATGATTTCTTTGGTAATTTTATGAAACCTGTGCTTTCTTTGCTAATGTTAAGCATGAAATTGGAGGTATATATTATGCCCTGTCTACTTAATCATACTCATTCACCTTGTAATATTTTTTGATTAAAATAATAACTTGCTTGTTATGTTCCAAACTAGACCTAAAATAAATATAGGCTATTTCCAATAATTGTTTTGTTTAAAATTAATTTAACAAAAATTTAGATATAAAATATAATTGTATAAGGGATACAAAAGACATAGTTCCTTAATGGCCCATGGTTTTCAAAACTAGGCTATCCATGAATATTTTCTTCTATGGAAGTGCCTTTTGAAAAAAAATTTGGTTAATGTCGGCTTACATCCTAAATTAAAAATAAAAATAAAAAAATAACTTTAGGTGTCGGCTTAAACAATAAATTTTAATAATCACATAAATAAACAAAAATAAATTAATTAAAAGAAAAACAGAGTTCTGCAATTATTTGATCAGATTCACACAGTGAGGTGGATTAGCATTTGTTCTTATTCGGTCATTGGATTCACACGTGCTCTAATTCTGGGTAAATATCCAGATCAATTATATTTTCTTTCTCCCTGTTTTTTTCAATGTATATCGAAGGTGTTGAATTATATTTTAGCTCTGGGTGTTTTTTAATCTGTATGTGGATGTTGAGATCTGTAATTAGCAACTCTTCCAGATTGATAATAAGTTTTGACAACCCTATCAGCCATAAAGTGGACAATTTTAATAGAACATTCTGAGATCGAAAGGCCTGAATTGTAGAAATCATAATATATAGTAGTATTACATTTCCATAGCTGCCCTCTAGTGGAGTCAAATGCATTCTACATATGAGAATCAATATGTGTCAGGAAGTGATATGCATGGGACATATTTGGGAATTTATTTTATCGATTGACTGTGTATTATAAGGATTGGATCTCTGAAATGATCACTGGGAAAATGATTCGAAATGTTTCATTGAATTTTGTGGTTGAATATTTAGAGTTGTGTTAGAGTGAAGCATGGTAAATTATTGAAATGTTTTACTAAATATTATGAAAAATAGATATTTGATACTCTAATACAAATCATTCCTTATTATAGTAACTGAGTAATCATATTCCTCTAGAGATCTTGGTATGTGATGGCAGGGAAACTAACAATTCCTTGCCAAAACAAAAATTTAACTTTCCCACAATTAATTGTTCTCTGGTACAAGACTATTCAACTCCACAAACTTACTTGACACAAAATCCGCATATCTAATTGTGACATGATTGTAATCTAATTCTTTCAATATATATACTCATACCCTTATGCATTCAAATTCTAAACCATATTCATGATGACTCATGTGAATCATTGAATATTATGACTTTCAAAATTGATCATTTATGACCCATCTTTATTGTTCAATTTGATTATATAGCCCAGGTTGTACTG
Organism: Pinus albicaulis; assembly: GCA_034641835.2. Taxonomy (NCBI): domain Eukaryota; kingdom Viridiplantae; phylum Streptophyta; class Pinopsida; order Pinales; family Pinaceae; genus Pinus; species Pinus albicaulis. Next base: position 487,645,114 of record CM076569.1, read on the forward strand.
ATCTATCATTGGAAATCATAAGGATTTAAACCAATCTTCAATTTGAACGTACTCTCTGTTAATTCTGTATTGACAAGAAGTTACACTCTCACTCATATGAGGAAAATAGAGCATTTTTTTCTCTAATTTATTGGGACATAATCTCATTGAACATCATTACTAATGAAAATTATAAATCCATAGTTCCAAACTACGAAATTCCTCCATTTCCAACGCTTATTAATCAACATTTAATTAAATCTTTCATATCATCTTAATGTAGACTGAACTTCAAGTCTTTTGAGGTGCTTACAATAGTGACATGGTTTCCATTTTGTATCTTGTAAACATATTTTCTATGTTTCAAAGACACGACTTAGCTACCGTTTATTTCATTCATATCTTTGGTGAAAATTTTGGTGACTATTCAACATACCTTTTTTTTAAATATCACTTATGAAACAATAAAACTCGGGTGTCACTGATTTGGATGAATCAAGGGCATGGATTAATTATCTCCTCCACACGTTCCCTTGGAAAAATTGTCCATATAACTTCAACACATAGTTATCATTGGATCATACCTAATCAATGGTTGAAATTATTTTTACTTTCAACATTGAATCAAATTCCTCTGTGCGAGCACCATCGTTCATATACTCTCATTCAGTGGTCTGCAACAATCTGTATTTGAGGTTTCCCTCTTCTATATTAGTGGGATAACGTTGCAAGACTTAATGAGTTCGCTCCATCTCGCTAGCACTATATTTATTGTTATTCATCATGACCAAAATATGGGTTTTCTATATCGACTCATTCTTGAATTTGTTGTAATTCCTCTCCTATTCAATGCAGCCAAGTGGTAGTTTCACCATTAGATCGTTCAAGACCTTAATCCACTATGCCTAGCACTTCTACCTTGGAGCCCTTTACCTAACAAGAAAACACAGTTGGAACTAGAAAAATATCACACAACATATTGTTTACTATGTTTAGAGGATTTAGATGAGTAGAAATCACTCATGTTTGGAGGATCATTCTCATTTACATACAGGGAAAATTTTAAGGATGGAAATTTATCTTAAAATTTGGAAACCTTGGCCTACATTTGCAGAGCTACCCTAGGTGTATATTTTTAAGCAGGTATATTACAAAGAATGTGTCAGTGTTTCTAAGAGAAAAGAAGAATAAGACAAGTTAAGGTTAAATACTAAATAAATTATGTGTTTTCCAATATATTGTTCATATCACATTTGAATGATATGATCACTGTATTTTTTATTTAATATATTAATTCTTTCATTTTATTGATCACGAAACATATTTATATTAAAATGATTTGTTAGTATTTGTATTTATAATCTTGAAAATTTCAAAGTATGATGTACATCTCAAAAATATACAAAAATTTTAATAATATGAAAAATGTGATGTTGATGCCTCCAACTGGAACTAGCCTAGATCCAACTAAATCCCGATCTATCATGTGGCAAGAGGGATCAAATCTCTCGAGGTGAAAACCTTTCCTCAAATTTTGCACTCAAAAAATTGTTTTGCACCTCTAGAGATTTGATCCCTCTCGGTGCATGATAGATATGGAGCTAGATGGATCTAGGATGGTAGATAAAAGTACATATGTACAAAACCTCAAATTATTATTGAAAGAAATCAAGATGCACTTTTTTTTTGGATGTATGTTTTCATCAGTGGGATATGAGGATCAATTCTTTAACTAGAAACTTAACTACAGTACTTGGCACTAACAACAAATATGTGCACACATGATCAACTCGATGTACATGTACATGTTTGTATTGGTTTAGATTAGATTTCAATCTGGGAGAGGGAGCATATATTAATTTTTCTAGGGAGAAATAAGGTCTTGTAGCTCCAAGGAAAACCTCTTTTACAATGAAAATTTTGACTAAAAAATTTGCACACAGTAGATTTAATCCCTCTAGAAACCTAATAGATTTGTAATATATATATATATATATATATATATATATATATATATATATATATATATATATATATATATATATATATATATATATATATATATATATATATATATATATATATATAGATATAAACACACCACATGTAATCATTGTTTAAACTATACTTTTGAATGTAAAAAATGGATTCAATGTCATCAAAATTTACTTGAGAACTTGGATTTTGTAAACTACATAGCTTAAACTTGTAATTTGAACACATTTTCTTGATTTGAAATAAAATTGACCAAAACATATTCTTAAAAAAGGGCCACAATGAGACTAGTTAAAATGATTTAGACATAAACAATTATTTTTTCAATTACCTGATCTATTGCATATATAGGTTTTTTTAATCATATAAATACATAGACATTTAAATGCTTTTCTTGAAATATTTTTTCTTTGGATTATATTCTCCACATTAACATTATTTTTATGTTATTAATATGTTTTTTAACACATTTCAATATTAATTACCAGTCTAAATTAAAACACTTTATTTATGAGTCACATTGAATATTTTACTATTAATTATATATTTTTTAATTTTTCAATTTAATTTGATATTAAAAATTAAATAAATTACATATATCCTTGAACATTTCCCTTTTAATTGCTCCTCTTACAACATTGAATTCTTTTATTACGATCAACATTAAAATGCTTTGTCATTTACACCCTCTCCATATACATATGCATGAATTTGAGATTCAAATAAATTATTCGACATGCATATTAAAAAATATTATTTCAATCATGTACTAAATTTTTTTTTAAAGTTATTTAAGTCATGTACTGAAATATTTTTAGAAAGTATAAGAATTATACAATTTCTTGTACTCAAAAGTATACCATTTTTTTATTAATTTTAGTTACTTTATTTCTCTATGAAATTGGTATAATATTATGATAGTTTATATGGAAATTGAAATATTATATTTATGGTTGAGAATAAGAATATAACATGCACACTCTTTTTTTTTTATGTTATAGCGCATATTTTTTATTTACAATGAACATTTTAACTAAATATTTTGAATAGAACACATTTAATCCCTCTGGAAACCTAATATATCTATAATCAAAATTGATATATATATATACTAGATGTAAATTCTCATTTTTAAATTATATTTTTGAATGTATAAAATGGATTTAATGTGTTCGAAATTTTATAGGGAAAAAATTGACTAAAAAATTTTCACATAAGAGATTTAATCTCTATGGAAACCTAATAAATATGTGATTAAGATTGATATGTATTGGTTATATATATATAAATATATACACACGTGTAATTTTTTTTGTCTTCAATTTTTTTCTTAAAAATGTTAAATCTCTCTCATCTTCATTGCTACCATATATATGAATATGATGTTAATAATCAATGATGTCTATGGGAAACCAGTAAATAAAATTGTACTGCATATCTAGTGATGTGGATTGCATATGGAATCTCTCAAAATATCTCCTCCATATTCATCTTGCTAGTGAAATTTATTTGAAGTAAATAGTTTCAAATTTATTATTCATTTTCTTAAATTCTCATTTTGATATAACATATTTAGTTTCAATCTTGAAATTTTTGATGGCAGTCCTTATTTCAATAATACATGGGTTTTGAATATACTTAGTTAATGTTTTTTAATAAACTATCTTCAGGAAACCATTCAATTGTGTTCCATCTGAATTTTTTGAAAAACCAACACCTTATTATTACAAGAATAACAACAATTGCTTTATCAATTCATGGTAGAAACGTAATGGATAAAATTTAAATAATTTTAGTGAAATTTATTTTTTAATAGGGTGTCTTCCAGCAAACGATCTTCTGATAGAGTTTTTAAAACTTCCAGCACCTCGGTATTCAAATAGAAAAAAAATAATTTATCATTTCTTTGTAGAAACATAATTTTCATGGAGTGTACATTGAAAATAAAAGGTAAGTAACAAAATAAACAATGGAATTTGGGTTGTGAACTTGAGGGATCATGTTTTTAGAAGGATTTTTTTTTTAAATTTTTTCATAGATCTTGACTTAACGATGAGTCGAAGTTAAAAAGAAAGAATCAAACATCAATTATTTTAGCGAGATTGAGAAATAAAAAACTTAGCCTCTAAATAATATTTGAAAATGATAAGTATATATCAGAAATTTATAATTTCAAAAGCTTATTATCTAGATAATATTTGAAAATGACAATTATATATTATAAAATTATAATTATATATACCAAAAATTCATTATCGAGGGGAAAAGAGAACCAGGTTCTCAAGTTATGTAATGGACACATATAATTAAAGATACTTATTTTATGAAGAATTTTAATTTTTTCGTAGATTTTAACTTAAGGATGAGTCGAAGTTAAAAATCAAGGATCACACATCAATTATTTTAACGACATTGAAAAATAGAAAACATATTATCTAAATAATATTTGAAAATGGCAAGTATATATCAGAAAATTATAATTGTATATACTCAAAATTCACTATCGAAGGGAAAAGAGAATGAGTTTCTCAGGTTCTGTAATGGACACATAATTTAATGATACTTATTTTATTACAAAAACCCCATACATTTCCTAGCAAAAATTATTATGGTTCCAAAAACTGAAAAAAAAAGAAAAAAGAAAAAAAAAGGAAAGGTAGAGCATGTAAGAGGAATTTCAACATATAACAAATACACAAACTTACTTGTAGCATTGTACGTTGGTTATGACTTCTTTATTCAAATTATAGTACTTTGTGAGCAACCTTATACTATTGTGTTCTCAATTCTTTACTTCTTAATTCAAATTCTACAACTTTGTGACTTTCATGCATTAGATATGATTGTGACTAAACATATGCAACAAAGTTGGAAGATAAAATAAAAACTATTCAATTCTTTAAATAGACATGAAAATAAGACTCTATAATTTTTAAATAAAGGTGAATAATTCTTTTACTACCATCTGTTCCAAAAAATGAGGGCCATTTTCTCCAAATTAATCCCAATACCATGAAATACAAGCAAATGAAAGAAAGAAACCATTTTTACACCAAATGTGGAGGGTGAAATAACTATCATAAATACATATTCTTGTAAATTGGGGTGAATGGAAGGTTGTAGCTCCTAATTTAAAGGGATATTTTTTTTTACACTCTCCCTTAAAATAAGGTGGGCTAACCTCTAGACCTATTTTTTTAATAAAATAAATTTGGGGCAATTTGAAATATAAATTTAATTTTTTTACCCTCTCCCTTAAAATTAGGTGGGCTAACCTCTAGACCTAATTTTTTATAAAATAAATTTGGGGCGATTTGAAATAATATACTATGATACAAAAAATTCGCCCAATAAAAATTTAAAACCCCTTAATTTCTCCCAGGGGTGAAAATTCACCCCTAAAATTTTATATGACGATAATCCCAACCTATCACTCTGATTTGGCATGGTCGGCCATCGTTAGATTCAGGTTCATGGATATATGAAGGCCACAAAGAAGGTAGGCCTCACCCTCAATTTCCTAGTCGGGTCCGATCTCTAACTAGTTCTAGCAAGCCAACGAATATTTTTGTATATAATTCAGAGTGGTATTATAAAGGGTTTTGGGAGGCCAAAAAAAATATGAGAGTTGGATTTAATTGAAAATAAAAATAAAAGGGAGGATTTGAAGTCTAGAGAAGAAAATGTGTTATGTTGCCTAAAGACTAGGAAGAAACAAATATAGATGGAAGGATCAGGGTTGTAGAAGGAGCTAAAAAAAAATACTAGAATTGTGGCATAGGGAAGATAACGAAGAAGAGAGAGGTCTTGGGTTTACATAGCACGCCACAGGGGGGAGAGATGTCATCATATTTTTCTTACAAAATTTAGATGAAACCATTATTTAGTGTAGAAATTTGCTGAATAATGATTAATTATCCACCGAGACTATCCTGATCACATACAATTCGAATTTATATGCAACACATAATCTCTTCCACTCAGATCATCACACATGCATAAATAAAATCAAGCGACAGCACATCAAATCATCATACACATTAACACAGTATGTATGGGGAAAGCTTATAGCTGAAAACCCCGCAGCTATTGTGTATATTATAATGGAGAAATCATGTAACAAAATCAGTACAATACTCCTCACAAGTACTCAGTACTATCTCATGAAGTTACACACAATCTAGCTCAGTTTTGAACAGGTTATTGGTTCAAAACTCACCGCCAATTGCCTTGCCTCTATTGCACAATCCAGGCCTGTCTATATAGAGATCCAAGGTTCGAATCTCCTTGGCTTGACATCGCAATCATCATGGGCAATTCCTCCAAGTGTGGTGCAAATCTCATGCACAACTGATGTCGCCACTGATAGCTAACTCCACCCTTTCATCTACCTCTTTCACTAGTCTCCACTGAACTGATCATGCACTGTAGTGAACTGATGTGTTCTTGAGTTGAATAATGAGTTAATAATTAATGAATTAAATAATATTTCATTCACTCCACTCATAACTAATTGATTAGCTAGTTAAACTAATCTCAACCAGTTCAACTAAAATAAACAGAACACAACTCCACTAGCTATCTCATTAACTCCACCAAACTTCTGCCACTGAAGTCCTAACTGAAGTCAACCATGCATGTGCTCACCAAACCCTTGGGAATACCGTAATTCCTCTGTCAGATGCATGAGCCACTTCCAAGGCTCGAACTGAAGTGCTCCAAGAGAGTAAACTGAAGTTTATAGTCCAAATATTATTAAGGGTAAATAATATTTGACTTCCCTATTTTAAGGAGAGGCAGTCTACAAATAGACTTCGACCTATAGGTCCAAAAAATAGAGTCCCATCTATTTTTACCAACATGACCAATGCTCCAATAATCTCATACTGCAATCCCCGGACCATGCTCCATATGTCTAAAAATAGACATAGTCTAAAAATAGATTTTGCGCCAGAATTTGCCTGCGGGCCCACTTAGTGAAGGCGACTTCATTTCACTAAGCTCCATCATCTTGCTGCATTTCAACACTCCCTCTCAGCAAGATATGGATTATCTGCAACCCCTATCCTGCCTCTGTGGAATTCGAACTTGCTCCTGGTGAGCGCCTTCGTCAGGATGTCGGCATCCTGATCCTCCGAGGGAACATATGAAAGCATCATGATTCTCCGCTGAACACAATCTCTGATATGATGGTACCTGATGTCGATGTGTTTGGACCTATCATGAAATACTGGATTAGCCGAGAGTTTAATGCAACTATGGTTATCACAGTAGATCACTGTAGGCTCCAAATGCAACCTGAACAATCCTGCGAGGATCTTCCTCATCCAAATAGCCTCGCATGCAGCCAAGCTAGCTGCCATGTACTCGGCCTCTGCTGAACTGAGTGCCACGGATCTCTGCTTCCTGCTGTACTAGGAAACTGCTGTTGACCTAATGCTGAAAACTCCTCCAGATGTGCTCTTCCAGTCCGTTGGACTCCCTGCCCATTCTGCATCAGTGAAGCCAGAAAGCTTCGCTCCATCCTCCTGTCTGTACCATAGACCATATCCTGATGTGCCTCTAATATAGCGCAATACATGCTTGCATGCCTTCCAAAAGAGCTTGGTAGGCTTAACCATAGCTTGTGAAAGTTGGTTAATAGCATAGCATATATCGGGTCGTGTATTGACCAGATACATAAGCGACCCCACCAACTGTCGATAGACAGTGGCATCCACTACCTCCGCTGAAGTAGCATCCTCCTTCCTCCAACCACCAGGAAGAGGAGTGTCAACAGGCTTGCAGCCTTGCATGTTGAACCTCTCCAGAATCTCCCGGGCATACTTGCCCTGAGAAACAAACAGTCCTCCACTGCGCTGCCAAATCTCCAATCCCAGGAAATAATGAAGGATGCCCAGGTCCTTCATCTCAAACTCTCATGCAAGATCCTCCTTGCATGAAAGTATCAACTGCTCATCGCCAGTCAAAATCAGATCATCTACATACAGTACGATGATCAACAGCTTCCCCTCCACCACAATCTCGTACAGGTTATGATCCGCCTCACTCTTGGAGAATCCAAGCCCGGTGAAGTAGCTGTCTATCCGAGTGTACCAAGCACGAGGTGCTCGCTTCAGCCCGTACAGTGCTCTCTTGAGTCGGCACACATGCGACTCACTGCTGAAGATCTCGAAACCTTCAGGCTACTCTATGTACACCTCCTCCTCAATAACTCCATTGAGGAACGCAGTCTTCACATCCATCTGATGAATGTGCCACCCCATCTGCGCTGAGAGAGAAAGGATCGTCCGTATGGAAGAGTACCTTGCGACAGGTGCAAAAGTCTCCTCATAGTCGATCCCCTCGATCTGTGAGAAGCCACGGGCGACAAATCTCGCCTTGTACTTCTCCACACTCCCGTCAGCCGCCTGCTTCACTTTGTAGATCCATCGCGAACCCACCACTGATTTCCCCACCGGTCTTGGGACAATATCCCATGCACTGTTCCTGACGATCGAATCATATTCTTCAATCATGGCATCAACCCATGCGGGTTCCTCCACAGCTTCCTCAAAAGAGGATGGCTCCGTCACAACACATTGACTCACGAGAGCCATGTATCCAGTGTACCGATCCGGTGACTGTCTCTGTCTGCGCTGTGCTGTAGGTGGTCCTACAACCTTCTCTGCATCCCGAGCCAGTCGCTCAGCTTCTGTAGTGCGCATGCGCCCTCTGATGGTTGGCGCTGCCTGGGTAGTTTCTTCCACCTCCTGAACCTCCTCTTGTGGCTGATCCACATCCGGAAGCTCCTCCTTAGGAACTAACAGCTCCTCATTTGCATGCAAGTGTAGCTCCCTCTCAAGCGAACACTGCATGGCTTTCTCCTCCTGAAATTTTATATCCCATCGCACAACAGTCTTGCGACTGTTTGACAAATACACCCGATAGTTGTGAGGTGTATCAGTGTACCCCACAAATATTCCAACCTCAGCAGTTGGATCCAGCTTCCTTCTCGCATCCTTCATCACATGCATGTAGACAGGAGAACCAAAAATCCGTAAATGGGAAATATTAGGCCTCTTGCCAGAATAAGCCTCCTCCGGTGTACTCATGCCAAGAACCTTGTGAGGACAACGGTTCTGCACATACACTGTTGTATTGCATGCCTCAGCCCACAAGTGAAGGGGTAGGCCCTGATCATGCAACATCGCCTATGCAGCACCCACGATCATTCTGTTCTTCCGCTCAGCCACCCCATTCTGCTGTGGGTTATGGGGTGCGATGAGCTCTCTCCGAATCCCTTCTGCGCTACAAAACTCCTTGAATTCAGCCGAGATGAATTCACCACCGTTATCACTCCTTAGAGAAATCACCTTCTTCCTCGAATCCTTCTCGACCAGTGCTTTAAACTCACAGAACTTCGCAAATGTATCGCTCTTCTTCTGCATGAAGAAGATCCAGCACTTTCGAGAGAAATCATCAACAAATATCACATAATACTTGTGCTTTGCTATCGAAGCAACTAAGAAAGGACCACACACATCTGTGTGAACTATCTCAAGGATCGTCGTGGCGCGACTATCCTTCTCGTAAAAGGTGGCTTTCACATACTTCCCTAAAGTACACCCCTTGCACTGATCTGACTGCGCAAGGGTGCCCTTAGGAAGCCCAGTAGAAATCTGCTGCAATATCTTCAAAGCTCCGTGGTGAAGGTGGCCCAATCTCTTGTGCCACAGTTTGCCCTCATCATCCCGACTCACCACTTCTCCCGCCTTGCATGCCATTGTTGCACAGCCATCTACCTACAACTGATAAAGGTTCTTGGTTCGAACCCCTATCTTCCGGGTCTCTCCAGTAGTCTTACTACGCAGGAAGGCTTTTCCTTCGCTGAAGACCACATCATACCCCTTATCTTCCAACATCGCCACAGAGATCAAGTTCTTCTTCAATCCAGGTACATGCATGACATCCTTCAACACGAAGGGTTTACCAGAATCCCTCTAAAAGGATATGGTACCGATACCAGTCGCACTGTATCTACCATCATCGCCCATCTCGATGTGCACACCCAGATCTTTGTCCTCCAGATCTGAGAACAAATCCCGATCTCCCGTCATATGAAATGACGTACCGCTGTCCAAGAACCACACCGATCCCATCACACTTGAAACCAAGCATGCGATCAGGGAAAAGTCAAGCTCGAACTATGAAGCCAAAGCTTCTCCATCTGCAGATCTTCCCACTTGCTTGTTCTTCTTCTTCTTTGGACAATTGGTAGCATAATGTCCGTGATCATGGCAGTGAAAACACTTCACTTTCGCCATATCCTGCTTCTTTCCCTTTGCACCATAATGAGAAGTTTTCTTACCCTTCCCCTTCTTTGCTTTGGCAACCAAAGCGCATTTTTATTCATCAGCTCCCTTTGATGAAGATCCATCACGAGTAGTCCTCCTTATCTCCTCCTACATGAGATCCGCCCAAAGGCTCTCCCATCCCAGCAGCTTCTCCCGACCATTGACACTATCTTGATATTAGTGCCAAGCCTTCGGAAGACCAAGGAGAGCCAGGTCGACCATGTCCTCATCTTCGACAGTCACCCCCACACTTCCCAGCTCATCTCTGCATTGAGTGAACTTCGTGAGATATTTGGCGATACTGTCGCCCTTCTCCATCTTGATGTTCCTGAGCTTATCTTTGAGCGCCAGCTTCCTTTGGTCACTCTTACTCTGGAATAGATCAGTCAAAGCTTTCCACATTAAATATGGAGTAGCCTTTCCATGCAGGCTGGATACAATATGATCCTTGACGCCCTCCAACAGGATCCTTCGACACTTCGCCATCTTCTTTTGCCATGCATCGACTTCAGCAAGATCAGTGGGCTTTTGGACATCCGTATCTACGAACTCCTTGAGACCATTATCTTCTAATACTGCTTCCATGTGATCCTTCCATGCAACATAATTCGAACTGCCTTCAAGAGCATATTCGAGTCGCAAACCGTTGAAAGACATTTTCAACACCGGCACCAAGAAAACAAAACTGCTGCAAAATTTCGAATTCCACCTCAAATCTCAACCGCTCTAGATCTATGAGAACAAATTATTTCTAGCACAGAGATTGACTGCAAGGGGCGTTTACCAGACCTTTCACTTTCCGAAGAAAGATGAATCTGGAGGCTACCTGGCCCGCATGCAGACTCCGTCTACTGAAATAATTTTGTAATCACTGTGATGATCAATCTCTGCTTTAATAGCTCCGATACCAAGTAGAAATTTGCTGAATAATGATTAATTATCCACCGAGACTATCCTGATCACATACAATTCGAATTTATATGCAACACATAATCTCTTCCACTCAGATCATTACACATGCGGAAATAAAATCAAGCGATAGCACATCAAATAATGATACACATTAACACAGTATGTATGGGGAAAGCTTATAGCTGAAAACCCCACAGCTATTTTGTATATCATAATGGAGAAATCATGTAACAAAATCAGTACAATACTCCTCACAAGTACTCAGTACTATCTCATAAAGTTACACACAAACTAGCTCAGTTTTGAATAGGTTACTGGTTCAAAACTCACCGCCAATTGCCTTGCCTCTATTGCGCAATCATGGCCTGTCTATATAGAGATCCAAGGTTCGAATCTCCTTGGCTTGACAGCGCAATCATCATGGGAAATTCCTCCAAGTGTGGTGCAAATCTCATGCACAACTGATGTCGCCACTGATAGCTAACTCCACCCTTTCATCTACCTCTTTCACTGGTCTCCACTGAACTGTCCATGCACTGTAGTGAACTGATGTGTTCTTGAGTTGAATAATGAGCTACTAATTAATGAATTAAACAATATTTAATTCACCTCCACTCATAACTAATTGATTAGTTAGTTAACCCAATGTCAACCAGTTAACTAAAATAAACAGAACACAACTCCACTAGTCAGTTCATTAACCTCCACCAAACTTCCTCATTGACTAAGTCCTAACCGGTCAACCCATGCATGTGCTCACCAAACCCTCGGGAATAGAAACCCTCGGGAATACCATAATTCCTCTCGCTGCATGCATGGGCCACTTCCAAGGCTCGAATCGAAGTGCTCAGTGCTCCAAGAGAGTAACCTGCTGTTTATAGTCAAAATATTATTAAGGGTAAATAATATTTGACTTCCATATTTTTAGGAGACACAGTCTAAAAATAGCCTGGGTCCTAAAAATAAGGGTCTCATCTATTTTTACCGACATGTCGCATACTTCAAGAATCTCCAACTGGAATCTCTGAATCATGCTCCATATGTCTAAAAATAGACATAGTCTAAAAATAGATTTTGCGCCAGAATTTACCTGCGGGCCCACTTAGTGAAGGCGACTTCATTTCACTAAGCTCCATCATCTTGCTGCATTTTCAACATTTAGTAATTCAAGTATATTATTTTAATGCTTTAAAATATTATAATTATTTTTTATAAGTATATTACTTTTTGAATAATATGTAATAAATTTATTATTAATATATTTTATTATTAAATTAGTATATTGTACATGATTATAATTGTAATGATTATTATTGAGAATTTCCATCTAGAAAAGAGGCTGGGGAGAAAATGGAGGATCAAGGGTTTTCCAGAAGTTACGATTAGGTTTTATCATAGATGGTGTTGAGATGGGGGAGGGAGAAGGGCTCCCTCCTATCGGAATTTGGTCACAAAAAAAGGTAATGGGTTCAAGGTAGTATTTGGATTCCCAACAGAAGGTTTGTAAGGGAATAACCAAGGTGCATTTGGATTAGGTGGGATTGGTCAGAAAAGAGATGAAGACAAAAGTATGATAGGGAATTAAGAAAACCAGTAGCAACATCAAAAGTCAAAAGGGACCTCAGATCCATGTAAGCCCAAAAGAACAGTGACCGCGATGACATTAATCATCGATCCTGAGAAATGGGACTTTAGGGATCACATGAGATCATATGCGATAATATTCAAATTTGTTGTCCTCTGGCCCACAAAAAAAGCTCTATGTGACTTGATAAAGCATCAATAAAAACCAAGAGGGGAGATTAAGCTACATATAGGGTCAAAGGGATTCTTTCTGGTGATATTTTCCAACATGGAGGATAGAGACCAAATATTTAATGGAGGTGGGCTACTTCTTTTCATAATCTTGTTTATATATGCGGCCATAGATGGAAAATTTTTCCTAGAGGAGACCTTCACAGGAGTCCCAGTTTGGGTCAGGTTGTAATATCTACCTCTAGATTATTGGCTACATTCGACCCTAAATATCATAGGATATATGTTGGGTAATTTTATCAAGATATTGGAGGCAACGATACAAGGAAGATACACATCGTATGAAAAAATATGTGTGGAAATGGATGTTTCTGGTGCTCTACCTAAAGTAGTCAAACTAGAATTCAGGAATGAAATATGGTTACAATCTGTGGATTATGAGAAAATTCCATTTAGGTGAAAAGGTTTCCATGAACATGGCCACCTGATCTGGCCCGTGCCCTTTGAACAAATCAAACAAAAAAGGAAATGAATCAGAATGACAGGATGCTAATGGATTTGTAAGACCCAACCTAAGAGGAAGGAAGAATAAAATACAACAATAGATAAATCAAGGAGGGAGAAAATTACAAAGGAATATATTTGATATCTTGTTAGAAGAAAAATAGGAGAGTCACGCGATTGAAGAAGATAAATTTGAGGAGAAAGAAGGTGTTGATCAACAGCTTTCATTGATGTCAACCCAAGCAGCACCAGGGGCTAACCCAATATTGAATGGGAATTTTGACCTACAAAATTGATATATTCTGGGTCAATAATGCTTTTTATGGTTTCTACTTGTCGAGATGTTTCCGTTGATATATGGCACACCATGTAATTCTTCACGGTTTGAGAGATATTCATGTTTGAAGTTTGTACCCCAGTTCGTGAGCTAAAACCCCATGGGGTTGGGGCATGGGTCATTGCAAAGTCATAATTAATATTTTTTAAGCTCCTAAAATCCCTCCCACTTTCACTTGTTGAAGCCCCTCTCAACTTAAGCATTCATATATATTGTGATATTCATTTCCTCCTTAGGCAACGGATTCGGCCATCTGAAATAGGTCATCGTGGAATTTTCGCTCTAACTTTGTTTCTACGAAGGCTCAAAAGCTGAAATTTTTATGAGGAAAAGCCAAAATTTTGAGGAAGTTGTAGTAAAAATTTCAGATCAAGTTGCGCAATATTTGTGGAGATATGATCTGTGGAAGTAAGGGTTTTTGCAGGCTCCTGAAATTCATCTCAAAGAAGTGACCTTGGTAAATTCATCATAACTCCCTCTTTGAGTATCGGAATGGAATTTCGTAAAAAGTGAAGGATAGTGAACAGTCTCTAATTTTCGATCTATCAAGTTTAGAGACAAATGAAGAAACGGTGACATGTGGCATGCCGTACAATTGCACTCTGCTGAAACAGTCTATAATTAGGGCAGTGTGAAAAATTGGGTATAAATCTCTCTTGAAGAATCCAAATTGGGTCAGTCCTATGGAATTGGAAAGAAGAATCAGAGGACTACTCCAGGACCAAAATCATATATTGAGGATCTGAAATAGTAGAGATACACCATACTCAATATCGAGCTCCTAGAAGGCAAGAAAAAGCTAGATTGTGTGTTGTCGAGGGTTGCAAAGGACCAGACTTTCTATGGCATAAAAGCAGAGAAAGGTGCAGCAGAGGGTAGCATGACAAAAATAGCAGGAATTTCATCATATGAAGTCTTCAAGTGGGCAGCACTGCATACAATCATTGTAAAGGTATCATTATACTTAGTCATTGTAAATACATTATTGTACAAATTGTACTAGTGTCTATCTGCCAAGGGTTGAAGAGGCAGTGGTTGTGTCAAAGTTGGGGTTATGGTCTAGTATATCTTCTTCTTCTACATCATTCTATATCATTGTAAAGTGAACCATTTTCTCTGGTACGAGATTCCATTCTTCTTTTATTCTTCTATAGGGTGGTAGGGTGGTGCTAGGGTGAGTTGTAGCTCATTGGGTGTTGGTGCATCCGTTCAATGACTACTGAAGAATCTCGGGCATTGGATCATCCATCCAGTGGGAGCTGGAGAAGAATGCTTTTCTAGATTCTAGGAAGTTGGAGCTGTATTTTCAATTGGAGTTGAAAAGAATTATTAGAAAAGCATTAGGTGGTTTTTGTCTCGGAGTGGGTTTCCACCTTAAAAATTGTCTGCATTTGTGTTCCTCTTGTTTTGCTTCTATAATTGTACAAACACTGATAATAACTGAAGATCAACTAATGCTCTAATTGAAAGAAATATTGATTCACCCCCCCTCTCAGTATTTCCAACAATTGGTTTCAGAGCTTGGTTCCTTCAATAGCAGTTTAACAGCTGGAAGGAGGTCATGGAGCATACCAAGAATGGTGTACCTCTACTCAATGAAAATAATTACGCAATTTGGAAAGGAAGAATGGAGGTCTATCTCTTAGCACAAGGTTACGAAGTATGGGACACTGTTCAAAATGGATTTACATCAACCGCGGATTAACAAGGTAAGAAGAATTTGGTAAATGATGCAAAAGCAAAGAATATTATTATCAGTGGACTTATTGAATCTGCTTATCATAAGGTGTTGGGTTGTAAAACCGCCAAAAATGTATGGGACAAGCTTGAGAATATATATGCAGGTGAATCAAATGTTAAATAAGCAAAGCTTCAAATCTATAGAGCAAAATTTGAGCAACTCAAAATGAAAGAAGATTTCAACATTGTTGCATACTTTCAATATGTTGATGAAATAAGCAATACTCTGGAAGGATTGGGAGAGCCAGTTGACGAGAAGACTATTATACGGAAGATTATTAGAACGTTACCAGGGAGATTCAATCCAAAGGTATCGGTCTTAGAATACAGTGCAAATCTGGACAAACTCAGCAAAGAGGAATTACATGGAGTTCTCATAGCATATGAAATGAGAGTTGATGAAGAAGAGGGTACTTCGAATCTAGAAACTATGTTCGTTGTATCTAAGAAAACCAATAAGGATAAACAACCTTCAATTGAAAAGACATGCACCTGCAAGTGTGAAGAAAATGGAGATGATGAAGAAGGTCTTTCAGATGAAGAATATGCTTACTTCATGAGAAAACTACAAATTGGTAAGGGAAAATTCCATGGAAAATTTTAAGGATGGAAAATTATTTTGAAGTTTAAAAAATTGACGAATCTGACTAGTCCCTAATGTGAAAAATATAAAATCTTTATTGATGTATTTGTAAAATTATTCAAATTTATAATGATATTGTATATATTGTCTATATAATGTTGGTTATTTTTTAAGGTAAAATAATTTTATATTGTAAAATTTGGGCGAATCACTTTTATAAAAAAAATGGAAATTGGCGAATCTGTTTTTTGGAAAAACCATGGAAAATTAGCCCACCTGTGAATATTGGCCCCTAAAATTTTCCATGGAAATTGAAAGGTAAAATTCCATTGATATGTTTTAGCTATAATGAGGTTGGGAATTTTGCAGCAAAATTTCCAAAAAAAAGTAATGGCAACTCAAAAAGAAAGAAAGGCTTTAATAAATTCAACAAGCAAGGATCCAAAAGGAAATTTCTCTCTAAAGAAGACAACTCATTATCCGATGAAGACAATTATAGTGAAGAAGAAGCCAATGAGAGAGTATTGTTTATGGCCAAGCACAAAAAACCCAAGCACAATAAGCAAGAGGTATCAAACAACAAAGAAGAAGGATGGACCATAGACGAATTTTATGAGGAAGCAATCAATCTTATAAAAGATCTCAAGGCGGAGAAGATCTGTTCCAAAAATCTTGAAGAAAAAGTTCAAGGTCTCAAAATTGAAGTTAAAGAACACAAATGCATTGAAGAGTCACTTCAAAAGAAGTTGGAAGAAAGAAACCAAGAAAGGGAATAATTAGAAGCCCAAGTAGTCTCGCTGCGTGAGGAAGTGAAGAAAGGAAAAACTATCCAAAACTATGCCAACAGCTCAAGGGCATTGGAAGAACTCATCAACAATCAACGATATTACAATGACAAAATTGGCATCGGTTACAAAGAATAAGAAGCAGGACCTTATAAAAAAAAATACAATCAACCTATGAGATCTGACATGCATGAAGACTTCATTGCACAAGATTTGCAAGAACAACCTTGGAAGACAATTCCTCGACGAAAATTTCCATCCAAGTACCAACATATTTTTTATGGCTATTGTTATTCATGTGGAAAATTTGGTCATAAAGCTGTAGAATGTCGCATGTACCCTAGGAACGAATACAATTCCAGGAGATCTATCAAATATGAACCTCCCAGGGCTCAGCGAAATATCAATAGATTTGAACATTTAAGAAATAATATTGAATGTTACAAATGTTGAAACTTTGGACACATAGCCAAAGAATGTAGACTTGAAAATCTTCCAGAAGAATCTTTGAAGC
Source organism: Pinus albicaulis (assembly GCA_034641835.2). NCBI lineage: Eukaryota > Viridiplantae > Streptophyta > Pinopsida > Pinales > Pinaceae > Pinus > Pinus albicaulis. Next base: position 487,662,554 of record CM076569.1, read on the forward strand.
CACAAAATGAACGAACATGGAAGAAGAAGAAGAATGATAATTGTGCTCTTGCTCTCAAGGCTCAAAAGAACAAAGATGTGTGGTATGTTGATAGCGGTTGCTCAACTCATATGACTGGAGATAGAAATAAATTTGTATCTATGAAAGAGAAGAAGGATGGAACCGTGTCCTTTGGAAATGATGGATCTTCAAATGTTATAGGATCAGGTACTGTCACTCTTGGAAGAAAATATGTTCTAGCCAAGAATGTTCTATTGGTTGAAAACCTGAATCATAATATGCTCAGTGTTGGACAAATGTGTGATCAAGGACACACAATACTATTCAACTCCACGAAATGTGGAATCAGGAAGGGCATGTATGGTGAAATTGTGGCTACAGCAAGTCGAGCTCCAAACGACATATATGTTCTGGATGAAGCAACTAAAGCATGTCTAATAGCTAAAGAGGATGATACAATAATTAGTAGAAATGATGATCGGCTAAGTAAGAATTTTGCTACAAAGGTGCAAAGTGATTTCGAGATGTCTTTACTTGGTTGCAAATTGAGCATAGACAACTCATCTAAGGACATGGATCAATGGTTGTATAGATCTATGATTAGTAGTCTTCTATATGTAACAGCCTCCCGACCAAATGTTATGCAAGCAGTTGGACAAGTAGCAATATTCCAAGCAGCACCAAAAGAATCACATATCAAATATTCGCCAACATTGGAATATCTTCACCAGAAGCTTGGGATTCTCCCAAGTTCTCATTAGATTTTCCTTTTTCAGAATATAAAGGTGGAGTGGAAGTGTGTACAGGTCTGCAGGACGGTTGTGTGTCAACGCGAGTGGAAGTGTGTACAGGTCCGCAGGATGGTTGTCTTTCAAGGGGAGTTACCCTTTGCCACTGATGTCAAAGGGGGAGAGAATTTTGTAGGAAGAGGTGTTATGATCGCACGGGGAGTACTTTTGTTGCCATCAATGCCAAAGGGGGAGATTGTTGATCAGCGGTTGTCATTGATGTCAACCCAAACAACACCAGGGGCTAAACCAATATTGAAAGGGATGTTTGACCAACCAAATTAATATATTCTAGGTCAATAATGCTTTTGATGGTTTCTACTTGTCGAGATGTTTCCGTTGATATATGGCATGCCATGTAATTCTTCACGGTTTGAGAGATATTGATGTTTGAAGTTTGTACCCCAGTTAGTGGGCTAAAACCCCATGGGGTTGGGGCATGGGTCATTGAAAAGTCATAATTAATATTTTTGAAGCTCCTAAAATCCATCCCACGTTCACTTGTTGAAGCCCCTCTCAACTTAATCATTCATATATATTGTGATATTCATTTCCTCCTTAGGCAAGGGATTTAGCCATCTGAAACAGGTCATCGTGGAATTTTCGCTCTAAATTTTTTTATACGAAGGCATAGAAGATGAAATGTTTATGAGGCGAAGCCAAAATCCTGAGGAATCTGCAGTAAAAATTTCAGATCAATTTGCGCAATATTTGTGGATATATGATCTGTGGAAGTAAGGGTTTTTGTAGGCTCCTGAAATTAATCTCAAAGAAGTGACCTTGGTAAATTTGTCATAACTCCCTCTCTAAGTATCAGATTGGAATTCCGTAAAAATTGAAGGATAGTGCACAGTTTGCACTTTGCGCTCTATCAATTTTAGAGACGAATGAATAAATGGTGACATGTGGCATGCCGTACAAGTGCGCTCTACTGAAACAGTCCATAATTAGGGCAATGTGAGAAATTGGGTATAACTCTCTCTTGAAGAATCCAAATTGGGTCAGACCTGTGGAATTGGAAAGAAGACTCAAGGGACTACTACAAGACCAAAAATCATATATTGAGGATCTGAAATAACAGAGATACACTAGATTCAATATCGAGCTCCTAGAAGGCAAGAAAAAGCTAGATCATGTATTGTCAAGGGTTGCAAAGGACCAGACTTTCTACAACAGAAAAGCAAAGAAAGGTGCAACAGAGGGTAGCATGACAAGAGCAGCAACCAAGGTGCATAACAACAGCAAGAAGTTCATCATATGATGTCTTCAAGTGGGTATAACTGCATACAATCATTCTAAAGGTATCATTATACTTAGTCATTGTAAATACATTATTGTACAAATTGTACTAGTGTCTATCTGCCAAGGGTTGAAGAGGCAGTGGTTGTGTCAAAGTTGGGGTTATGGTCTAGTATATATTCTTCTTCTACATCATTCTATATCATTGTAAAGTGGACCATTTTCTCTAGTACGAGAGTCCATTCTTCTTTTATTCTTCTATAGGGTGGTAGGGTGGTGCTAGGGTGAGTTGTAGCTTGTTGGGTGTTGGTGCATCTATTTAGTGACTACTGAAGAATCTCGGGTGTTGGAGAATCCATCCAGTGGGAGCTGGAGAGGAATGCTTTTCTAGATTCTAGGAATTTGGAGCTTTATTTTCAATTGGAGTTGAAAAGAATTATTAGAAAAGCATTAGGTGGTTTTTGTCTCGGAGTGGGTTTCCACCTAAAAAATTGTGTGCATTTGTGTTCCTCTTGTTTTCCTGCTATCATTGTACAAACAATGATAATAATTGAAGATCAAATAATTCTCTAATTGAAAGAAATACTGATTCACCCCCCCTCTCAGTATTTCCAACAGAAGGGTGTAAAGAATAGGAAATTTTGCAATAGGAAAAAGTTATTTGGAAAAATGTGGACATCCCAAATCTGTCAAAGGATTTTGAAGGAGACTCTAAGATGACTCCAAGTGAAGTGGGAACAAAGGACATAGATCCGCAGGAAATTATGGAAAGAGAAGGAATAAATCTTCAACCTATGGTGGAATAAGAGAGAAAACATGGATTGGAAGTTATCACAACTAAACAAATGGATATGATCTAGTATCTTTACCTGATGAGGGAAGAAGCTAAAATAAGAGGGCGGAAATGGACACATATAGATATAGTCAATATGGGAGTCAAGGATATGGGATCCCAGACAACATTGGTGCCACAACATAGCCACCAAAAAAAAAGGAAGGAAGTTGAATAGTGTATGTCTTGAGGAGCTAGGAGCCATGCTGATTAATGCAAGTAATATGAGAGTGTTAATATTGAAACCAATTAATCTAGTTAATCATGAAATTTTTAACACGGAATGGAAGAGGCATAATCAACCTTTGGAAATAAATGTTTCTCAATAAGAAGATAAAAATGGAACAAGCAAACCTTATTTTCTTGCAAGAAACAAAATGTTCTATAGAAAAAATCAAAGAATCAAGTAGGAAATTAGGTATGAGGTTTGAGGTTACAGAGGTCGAAGTGCATGGTTCTGCATGGGGGTTGGTGATTTTTTGGAACAAAAAATGTTTGATTTTATTTCATGTGGAAGCGATGAGGTCATATTTATTGGTGGAAATCCGAGTTATATGGGCCACATGATCGCTCATGCTCATGAATGTTTATGTGCCTTAAAGAATAGAGGAGAAGCTTAAATTCCTTCAAGATATGAGAGAGCTAAGAACCAGGAAATGACACCTCCCTTGGGTTATTGGGGAGGGGGGGTTCAATATGATAACATCCTTATTAGAGAAAAAGGGGGGCTAAAGACACACAAATAGGGATTATGAAAATCTTAATAAATTAATTGATGAGGATAATCTAATTGACATGCAAGCTACCAATGGTTCATTTACATGGAGTAATAAGCGTAGAAGGGAGTATCAAGTTGCATAAATACTTGAAATATTTTTAATTTCGGAGGATTTTATGATGCGAGGGATATATGCGAAAGAAAATCTCCTTCCCTGTGGAGGATCATATCACTAGATGGTCATATTAATTATTGTGATGTTAGGAACTCTAAAAAATGGACCATTATAATTTGAGGCATAATGGTTAGATGATCCCTCCTTCATGGAAAATATCACACAATGGTGGGGAGAACCAATCCCATTTAGGGGCTCCAATATGTACTTATTGTAGTCAAGATTAAAATAAATAAAATTTAAATTTAAGCAGTGGAATAAGATGGAATTTGGTGATATATTCCAAGAAAAAAGGACTTAGAACAGAAAATGGAAACATTACAATAGATGTTGAACACAATTTTATTGAGATGAAAGAAAATAATATGAGATGAAGCTACTGAAGAAATGGGAGGATAGATGTAAACATGAGGAAATTCTATGGAGACATAAATCTCGAGCATTGTGTCTTACGGAGGGTGAGAAGAACACTAATTTGTTTCACCATTCAATGATTGAACATAGAAATTGCAATTGAATACTAAGGATTAAGGATGAAATGGATTACACCTATGAAGCACATCAGGACATTAAAAAATTCTTGGTTCAGCATTTCCAAAAGATTGCAGAGGAACCCCAAGTGGATAGGAGCGAGGATATTTAAAATATAGTTACGCACATCCCTAAGATGATAAAAAAGAACACAATAAGAATTTAAATAAGCCTGTATCCATGGAAGATGTGGCCTACACCATAAATGAGATTCCCAATGGTAGATCCCCTGAACCAAATGGATTTACTATTGTCTTCTTAAAATCATGTTTGGAAATAGTTAAAATATACATATATGAGGTCGTGCTAGACTATCAAGACTCATAAACCTTCCCTAAAGCTTTAAATTTGACCTTTATCACTCTAATTATGAAGGAAGAGAGGGCCAACATCCCAGATAAATTCAGGTCAATATCCCTATGTAATCTGTTATAAAAGATCATATCCAAAGTAGCAGTAAATAGGATGAAAATAGTTCTTCCATGTTTAATTTTAGAAGAAAAATATAGGTTTGTGGAGGGAAGATAAATCTTGGATAGTGTGATTCTTGTGCATGAGATAGCTCACTTGTTGACCACCTAGAAAAATGTAGCTATCATTATTGAACTATAATTTTCAAAGGCTTAAGATAACATATGTTGATATTATATGGAATCGGTACTAGGGGCATTTGGCTTCAACAATCGATGGATCGGTTGGATTATGGCCCTGGTAACATCCCCTAGCTTTTTAATTCGGTCAAATGGAGACCCAACAAAACCTTTCTTCCCATTTCTAGGTATAAGGAAAGGGGACCCTATGAATCCCTTCCTATTTATCATAATGATGGAAGGACTAGGGATGGAAATCGATGCTATAAATAGATAAGGTGATATAAAGGGCCTTAAGCTGCATGAAGAACGTCAGGAAACAACACACCAACAATTTTTTTATGATACCATGTTGCACGATATTCCAACGATAAAGGAGGATCACTCTTTTAAGTTAATCCTGGACACCTTTACCTCTGCGTAAGGTATGGAGATAAATTAGTCCAAGTCCATGTTTTTTTACTTTAACAAACATATTTCTATCCAGAAAAAAAAAATTAATTACTATATTAGGTTTCCAAAGAAAATACCTCCCATCCAAGTACCTTGGCATCCCTCTAACAGTGCAAGCTTGGAAGAAATCCATTTTGGAAAAAGTTATCTCAAACCTTGAGGAGAAGGTAAAACGATGGACCATCAGAGCCCTAAACTTAGCCAATCATTTGGTACTAACAAAGGAGGTGCTACAATTTATTCTAAGCTGCACGCTATCTATCCTCCATGATTGCAAGGAATTGTTGCAAAAGATCAAGGATATCTAAAGGAACTTCCTGTGGTGAGGGGTAGAGGAAAATGAAAATGTGTGCTAATGCTCTAGAATACAGTGTGCAAACAGAAATATGCAAGAGGTCTTGTTATTTAGGATATAGAGATAACCAATAAATAAAATGGAGAAAATTTATGATGGATATGGTTAAAATAAGGGTCGACACCATGGGAAAGGTTGTGGAAATCAAAATATGCACTATTTCCATGCAACAGACCTAGTTCAATTATTGGGTTCCATTCAAGGGTTGGGATTTTGGAAGTTAGAATCTAATAACAGAGGTATCATACAACAACACTTCTTGTAGGAAATTATAAATGGAAAGGAGCCCCTATTCTAGGATTATGCATGTAAACAATAATCTAAGTTAAGCAGGGAGGAATGGTGTACCTTTAAACTATGCATCAAAATATAGGGGTACAAAGAAGTCCACCAATTTTGCAACCAGGGACCTGAAAACAACAAATGGAGGTGATGGAATTTCAATATATTTCAACAACGAGTGTATAATGACTTAGCTATTCAGCATCTAATGAAGGAACTAATCAAGAGAAAAAATGTGTTCAATAATGACTAGGACCAAATTAGATGGGGGCAAAAGAAGGAGGGGAGTTCAATATTAAGGAATCTAAATCTTATCTTAGAGCAGGACATATACGTACATATGACCCCTCATGGGTAAAATTATGGATGGTGCCACATTGGACAAAGGTTATATTTTCATGTGGTTGTTTTGGCACCAGAAGGTTTTAACCTGGGACAACTTAATAAAAAAAGAATTTATAGGTTCCTATTGTTGTTTCCTCTATGAAAATGCATAATATAATCGTAATCATCTACTAAACACATGATGCTATATAGAGGCACTTTGGGACTGGTTGAATCTCATATTTCTACAAACAAACCAAAACAGGGAGAGCATACATAAAACAATAAGAAATGGTGAGTGCAATATACAAAAAAGGAGGTCGTGACCCTTACCTAGAATTTGATTCTAAGTTTCATCCTCTGGGCAGTCTAGAATGAGTTAAATTGAAGGATATTCTATGGTAGGAAGCTCCATGTATAAAACCTAGTGGAAGGAATAAGACGTCAGTTAAAGGAAACAATAATTAGAAAAGGAAATCAGTTTTAAGAGGAACAACCATCCCCCCAGGAAGCACGGTTTCTGAGGTATTTTGATTTGGAATACCCAATTGGGTAGGGTCATTGGACAAGAGAGCACCATATCTAGTTGGGCTCTGTGATCTATTTAGATCCCCCCAAAGGCTTCCTGAAGCTAAAATTTTGTGGGGCGTTAAAAGGAAACCCCATCAAGGCAAGGGATGTAGGAGTCATACGAGAATATACAGGAAAAATATGCAGAGTATATTTCATAAACCTGGTCTATGCTTCAAACAATGCGGCATATTTACAGGCCCTGGAGCAAGGGCTGGAAATGATTATCCAAGAAGGAATGATAAACATAGCTATCGAAGGTGACTCTGTGTTAGCCATCGAAGCAACACATATATTACAATATGGCAGATAGTTAAGAAAAGTAACACAGAATTGGCACCTGGCCCAATTAATCCAACGCATTCAGAAACATATGGAGGTGTTGAAAACCATGGAGTTCACCTTAGTCCAATAGTCATCGAATGCGTTGGAGGACATAGTGGAAAATAAAGGGATAGAGAGTGTCCATTCACTAATCGACGTGGTGTGGGAGCAGATGTCAGAGGGTTAGCTAAAAAAGGAATGCCTAAGGTTGGAAGAACAAGATTATTCCACATAATTAAGGTGGGTTTATAAATAAGGGGTGGGCTCACATCAGGAAAACAACACACCTGGTTATTTGAATGAATAAACCCTCATTGTTGAAAAACATGTAGAGGTTAATTCTGATACAGGGAGTGGTACGTGTTTACAATACAATGATGGAGTGATGGTTGATGATAGGAAGGAGGGGCTTTCCTCCGTAATATATCATCATTTAGATCATCTCATTAATACGAGAGTGTGACAACAGGAGTGGGAAGGTACATAATCAAGACGTGAAGCCTAGACGAGCAGGTTCATGGTGATTTTGAATTTGTAAAATATCGTAATAGGGGTGAATGAGAGGGACGATTCCCGTACACACACATGAATGAACAAAAACATTGCTGGAAGGATAGAGTTTCCTAAAATAGAGAGGGAAATTAGTAAAAAATCTATGAGGCAAGTCACGTCTTGGGTCTCACCTTTAAATCATAGTTTGGGAGAGGGATTTTTTGACGTAAGGGAGAATTATGAAAGGTGGTGTAACTGTGCATTTGTGGTGGTAATTTTATTAAGGGAAATTAAGTTATCAGGGGTTGCAATGGGTAAGGGTTGTAGTATTGAAATAAGGTCGAGGGGTAGGCCTTGAGCAGATGCTGAAGTTTCTAAGTGTAGCGAACAGACACATATGGAGGAAGCGACAAGGGTTGTTGCTACCAATTAGCAAGTGACAGTCCCAAAAAAATGGAAAGAGATAGTAGAAGTCTAGGGGAGTGATGTTCGAAGGCAATAAATGCTTGTCCCTGATGGAAAACTATAGGAGGAAGTGGCTTGGATTATTGACACTCAGAAATCCAAAACATGTACGAATATGTACCATAAGACCTTGGAGATATCTTGGCATGTCAAGAATTTTGTGGGTAATTTGTAAGTGGAGGAAGTGGTGGAGAGGACTGGGAGAGAACTTGAGACAAAAATCCAGTTAAAGGTTATAGACTAGTTCCTGAGAGGAATTGAAGAGGTTCTCAAGGGTCTGATGAATATAGAAAAACTACAGGATAAAAAAATTGGGGATATGAACATGATGTTCTCAATCTATCTGAAGTATATTCAAAATGTGGATATCTATTTTGGTTAACTGAAAGGAGATCCAACTCGTCTGAGAAAGTACCGATTTTGAGAGGTTAATGGTGTAGGAGTCTAGCCATCAGCGACTTTAGAGGCTCCAACGACATCCCTAGCAGTAAATACAAAAGCGGGGCCAAAAATGGAAACAACTCTTGTCCATTAGGACTATGCTTAGGGACACCTATTATTAGTTGATCATGGTGTTGACCAATATTTTGTTTAGTTTCATTTTTTTATTTCTATAGGAAGTATTACAGTTATTTTGTTAAGTCTAGGTCTTAAGATAAAAGTTACAAAGTTATTATGATAACAGAACTGCAAATAATAGTAGTGGGAAGGACACTTTTTTTGTATTGTATAAGGGATACCAAAGGAAAAAAAATATGATGGCATGCCTAGTTAAATATGTGATCAAGGAAATCTGCTTCTACAGTTGGTATGGTTTCCAATCTAGTAGACCAATTATTATTTTTGTACTCTATATTATTTAGTAATATAATGAATCTCTACTGACTGACAAAATAAATAATTGTAATGATTTTTTTTTCATAATCTTGGTAGGACCATTATTTTTCATTAATCATCAAAAAGGGAAATTTACATCCACATGCATATGGTTAGGTGACCTCAAATTTCCCACAGGGTAACCAAGTATGTTGGCCACCTAACAACATGATAAGCCATCTAGAAACAAACAAACAAAAAAATTTATCCAACCATGCCATGTAAGTTTGATTCTCTTTGAACTGCCTAGACTCTAGATACCTGAAAACATAACTAGAAACATACTGAAAATAAGAGTTTTTCTGCATATAGTAAAGGAAAAACTTAAGAAATAGACAACAAAATAGTCATCATTAGCAAACTCAACTGGATTCGGGTCCTTAGCACTGGAACCTGGGAGCTCATTTTGTTGAATGCACGGAATATGCTCCTCAATATGACGCAAAAATTTGTTCTGCATCTCCAAGCTTTGGTTAGGTTTTCCTTTACCAGAGGCTAAGCGATCCATAGTCTATAACCTGCAATTACTTTGAGAAACTAACAACAAAATGTTAACTGACTATGATGGCAGCCAAAACCCAGAAGTGTTTTTCTTCTAAGGGATGCTACCAAGTTGAGGACCTGCGAGGGGACATAGGAAAGAAGCTAGAGACTGCAAGAAATAAACCCTTTGAATCACCCATTTACTCTTCCAATTCAGACTCCCGACGCATACATACTGCAATGACCTCATGAAAACAACAAGAAACCAAATCCTCCTAAGGAGCTAACGTGCATAAATACATATTGAAACGACCACATGGGAGAGCTATGACGGTGCAACAATAATACCAATGACCCACAGACACAACAAAATACCCTGAAGGTTGGGTGGAAGATAAATTCAAAGACAAGAACAAATATAAAGACACGAGCGATACAAACCCATACGAGATAATAAAATTCTGAATATGATAGACACAGTGAGACCAGGAATAATTAATAGCATCTTTGTATCTCATTTAAATGCATACAATTTCGCATAAACCACCCTCCTCTGCAACCCCAAATAATGAGAACTAGACAACCCAAAGGCCAACATATCAAGAGACTGAACCATCGGGGCACCATTAAAGGAGATAAACACATACACGTTAATAAGGGAGAGGAATTCCCGAGACTAAACCCTTGTAAGGAGAGTCCTTGCTTGTTAAGCATGTTCCACACCTCTAAACAAAGAAAAAAAATTCCACAAGAAATAACTACTGCACACTAGAAATTTCCCAAAAACTCATCTGCTCACAAACGCCTTTGCCACCTTCTACGAGGACAATAAATACTTGCATGCAGATAGCCACCGCTCCATGTGCTTCATGCATGTGGAGGGTGGCGGGGGGGCTCCTCAATTAGACCCACATCAATCACCTGCAGAGCTAATTTCTTCCATCTTACACCTCGATCGGCGGAAAAATTAAAATGATTATTATTTATTAAAATTAATTTCAATATATCATATAAAATTATGTAATTAATTATTTTATTTTAATAAATTATTTGTATAATTAAAATTTTATATAAAAATATGATTTGGAAAATATTATTCCTTTAAAATTAAATTATTTTTTAATCATAAATATAATATTATAGTTGGGAATTTGGAACACATAATCTCATAATAGAATGTATTAAATTACATTTTCAAGTGAAAATGTTTTAGATCAAAATTATAATTATGTAAGCATTTATTAATGGAAAGAAGGTATGGGATATGAAAAAACCATTGTTTAGTTATAATAATGTTGATAATGATTGAAAATAAAGTTGATAATTTAAATTTGGGATGTAGCATGTAGTAGAGGGAAAATATTATGAAAATTTCCATATAAAATATAAATGATTTATTGAGAATAATGTGAATATTTTAAATTAACTTTTAAATAACTTAAATTTAAATTTATTTTAGAAATAAGGAAGTGTGAAGATAATAAAATAACATAATTACATATTTATGTCGTGATTTTGAAATTTTGAGCTATAAATATATGTATTAATATGACACAATACACTTGTCAAATAAAACAATTAGCCAATTTAATGTTATAACTAAGAGAACAAGAGAGGATGACTTATTAAAATACAAAATTTCAAATTCAAGAATACATTTATACCATCCCTGGTTATGCTCATTTTATTTTATACTTCCATACTTCATAATATGTTGGTGGAAGTTAATACTACCATTTCATAATATGTTAATCATAATATAATTGAATTATGGCTTCTGTGATCCATAGTTATTTTCCATAGATATTTCGGTAATAATCACATGAGACAAAACATTGTCGACACGTATTAAACCAACTAGTGTGGTCATGAAGATGAAACAAACTGGTTGGTTCGAAACGCGTCGACAATGTTTTGTCTCATGTGATTATAACTGAAATACCTTTGGGAAATATAATATAATTTTATAAAATAAAAAATACGTTAACCGTAAAAAAAATATTTATAATATCAACACAATTTATTATCAGAATATAGTATAAAATGATAAATATAAAAAATCAAATTAACTTTTATCATTACATTGATAAATATGTGTATATGGTTGACTATTGCTGACATGGTCAACTATAGACAGGTTCAACTATGCAATTGTTAACCATAGTCAAAATATAGTTAACGATGTTTAAACATGGTAAATTAGGACAACCACATATCAATCCCTTGGGTTTATTAATGTAAGGGTTCATGTTCCTATGGTATAATATTTTTCATAGGGTTGATAATATATTTTTTTCTATGTAAGATTAATTCTATTATATAATAAAAAAGGATTTACAATCGACACATGCTCACCGGAATTTCTTGTGCTAGCCAATTTCAGCGAAGACAAAGTTGAAAAACTCAAAATATGGACTGCCGTGAGTGGGGAAACCAATCTAGAATTTGTTGCCTATGGTGGGGAAACTAGCATGAGTCATCATTGTCCAAGAAAATAAGAAATTGAGCGTAAACAGGAAAGGCATAAAAATAATAGTGTAAAAGCTTGCAGAAGTAGGAGACCTAGAGATGCAAAATCTTCCACAGCTATTCATGTTTTAGACATCTGGGGGAGGCTCTTTGACAATGAAGCAACCGTATTCCTTGGAGAAATCCTCAGCCTTCTTCGTCTGCTATGTTTACGACTCTGGCGTTGAAGATGAGCACGCGTCTACAAGCTCTTTCTTGTCTTCTGCTTTCAAGCTCTCCCCACAATCGCTACCTGAGGAGTACAATGCAGTTTTTGCTAGAAGGGCTGTCGATTTTCTAGAGAGCTGGTGATTTGACTGTGAAATAGTGGACTTTTACCAGTGCTTCCGAGAGCTTGACTCAATTGAATAGGAGTGGACTTCTGGAAGACGAAGAGAGATGGTAGCAGAGACACATTGCTGGTCTCATTCCTCAATAGAGTCCAAATTAAGCGTGAGTTTTGCAGGTCAGTCCTCACGAAGGGGAGAGTCATTAGGGGAATTTTGAGGTCTAAAATGGGCCTCCTAAGAAAAATGTACAACCAAAATAAATTTTATAAGAGCGAATAAGATTCAAGATGATGATGTCAAACATGGGGGATGATTCACCATTTTTGGAGTAAAAAAGTACAAATATTAAAAAATAGTAAAATAATAAAACTACTTTTTCAACTCTTATTTTCAACTTATCTCCCTAAGGTTTTACTCAAACTTCGAGTAGGAGTACTCATTGGATGCAAAATTTAATTCCTCATCCAATGAGTACCCATGTTGCATACTTTCAATCAACCCTTCTACATGAAAATGAGAAATACAAGAAAAAATGTGATTGCAATCACGTTTTTCATGTATTTCTCATTTTTCATGTAGCAAGGTTCATTGAAAGTATGCAACATGGGTACTCCTTGGATGAGAATTCAAATTATGCATACAACGAGTGTTTCCTCTCAAAATTTTAGTAAACCCATAAGGAGATAAGTTGAAAATACGAGTTGAAAAAATAGTTTTTCCTTTTTTCCCTCTAAAATTTGATGATGTAATCTAATCTTGTTTTATTATTTCCACTATTATTTTATAATTTCCTTAGGAGGCCCATTTTAGACCTCAAAATTCCCCTAATTGTCTATCATCATGAAATGAGATGGGTGGACGGGAGGCTTGGCCTCTTCCTCGGCCCCGACGACAACGCATCCTATGGCGTCGAGGCATGGCGTCGCAGGAGAGTTGTGAGGGGAGACTAGATGGCAAGGGGAGATGGGATGGCGATGCAAGGGAGGCGTTAGGGGAGATGTGATGGCGAGCATAGAGATGACAAGATACCTCAATCTATAGAGGAGGCGAAGAAAGTGGAAGGAGGCTTTCCGAGAAAAACCCTGAAACCTGCAAAAGTAGACATCAAACAGAGAAAGCAGGAGAAAAATGGCAAGGATCCATGATTTAATCCTGAGGGTAGCAGGATGGACAAGGAATAAACCCGAGAGTAGGTGGAGAGCGACTGGTGTCGGAGATAACGTAAGATATTTTAATGGAAAGCACTTGGGCCATGCGCAACCATGTGGTTGTGGCATGTGCCATGCGGCAGGCCACCACGTGTCATTACGAAACACTCGCATTCGGGAGTAGGGTTGATAATATTAATCCTAGGGTTTAATATAAATGTCTTGGGTTTATAATCATGTTCAAACATTGTCCATTGTCACATTGTGACAAATGTTGTCTCAATATGAAAACCAACCATGTTGAACCATGGTCTAATGTCGCATTGTGACAAATATTGTCTGAATGTAAAAATAAACCATGGTAAACCATGTTTATTTAAGGGTTTATAATATTTATCTTAGGGTTTATATACCTTGGGTTTATAATATGAACCCCTTGGGTATAATATTAATCCCTTGGGATTTTTAGTATTAACTCCTTGTTTTTATTATTCCCTCACGTTTATAATATCAATCCCTAGGGTTTATTAATCTAAGAATTCATATTCTAGGGTATAATATTATTCATAAGGTTGATAAAATTAATCCTTGGGTTTAATATAAATCCCTTAAGCTTATAATCATGGTCAACAATGGTCCAAAATAGAATTCTGCCAAATATTTTCACAATATAGGAATTAACCATGGTCCAATGTTACATTGTGACAAAGATTGTCTACATATAAAAATCAAGTATGGTCAACCATGGTCCAACATCAAATTGCGTCAAATATTTCCTTAATATGAAAATATTCTATGGTAAAACACGATCAATGATGCTTATTTTAGGGTTTATATACCTTGGATTTACAATATTAAACCCTTGGGTTTAATATTATTCCCTTGGGTTTATAATCCCTAGGTATTTGATATTAATCTCTTGGGTTTATTATTCCCTTAGGTTTACTATATCAATCCATTAGAACTATTAATATAAAATTTCATATTCCTAGGGTATAATATTATTGATAGGGTCCATAATATTAATCCTTGGGTTTAATATAAATCTCTTGGGTTTATAATCATGGTCAACCATGGTCTAATGTCACATTATGATAAATATTTTCTCAATATGAAATCAACCATGGTACAATGTTTCATTGTAACAAATAATTTCTCAATATGAAATGAAATAATACTCAACCATGGTCCAACGTTGCATTGTGACAAATATTGTATCAATATGAAAATCAATCATGGTCAACCATGGTCCAATATTGGATTATGACAAAGATTGTCTCAATATGAAAATCAGTCATTGTAAATCACGGTCATATATATTTATTTTAGTGTTTATAATATTTATCATAGGGTTTATATACTTTGGGTTTATAATATTAATCCCTTGGGTTTAATATTTAATTTAGTTGGGTTTATAATCCTTTGGGTTTTTAGTATTAATCCATTAGGTTTATAATATCAATTCCTTGATTTTATTAATCTAAGTGTTCAGATTCCTAGGGTATAATATTATTCATAGGGTTTATAATATTAATCATATGGTTTGACATAAATCCCTTGGGTTTTTAATCATGTTCAACCATGGTCTAATGTCACATTGTGAGAAATATTATCTCAATATGAAAATCAACCATTGTCAACCATGGTCAAGCATGGTCCAACATCACATTGTGACAAAGATTGTTTCAATACGAAAATAGACTATGGACAACCATGGTCCAATGCCACTTTGTGACAAATATTGTCTCAATATGAAAATAAACCATGTTCAACCATTCTCAAGCATGGTCAACCATTCTCAAGAATGGTCATCCATTATCAAGCATGGTCAACCATTCTCAGGCATGGTCAACCAAGTTCTAATGTCACATTGTGACAAATATTGTCTTAATATGAAAATCAATCATGGTAAATCATGGCCAGAAATTTTTATTTTAGGGCGTATAGTATTTATCTAAGGGTTTAATTACCTAAGGTTTATAATAGTAATATTTTGGGTTTAATATTATTCCCTAGGGTTTATAATTTCTTGGGTTTTTAATACTAATCCCTTGGGTTTATAATCACAGTCAACCATGGTCCAAAGTCACATTGTGACAAACATTTTCTCAATATCAAAATGAACCATGGTCCAATGTCACGTTGTGATAAATATTTTCTAGATATGAAAATAAATCACTCTCAACCATGGTCAACAATGGTCTATGTCGCATTGTGAGGAATATTGTTGCTATTTTATCTGTTTCTCAAAGGCAGTTCTTGGTAGCAAAACTATGTTGAGAAACCAAATTAAACAAAATTTAGGTTCAAGTTGGCGCTCGAACGAGAGGGTGTTTCCTCAAGTGGTTTTTTTTAAACTCTATTCACTTTCACTAGAACATAGCCTATGAATCATAATGGATGGATCTATTATTTTTTGTATGTTGTTTTTTATGAGTACATAATATTTACTCAGAAATAAAGCCCTTTCTTATTGAAACTTGTTCAAAATTCTAACGTCTAGCTTTGACAGAATAACATAACTTTAGAGATTTTGGTAGAGGAATAAACGAGAATATATGATAATTAAACATTCATAATGAATACTTACTCCACAAGATATAATTGATATGTGAAGAAAACTTCTACATCCAAAAAAATATACATTCAAGATATGACAAAATGCAAGAATTAAATATGCAAATGAGTTATTTCAAATAGACTATACAATAAGATTATCTCTATAATGATGATAACATCACGGTGGTCTATCATGGAGGATGATACTCAACCTAGCCTTGCCCTAGATCCAATGTTACCTTGAACATATGTAGAAAATGATTATGAAATCATTGGAAATATGTACATCAGAAACATATTATGTCATGAACTAGAGCCATAAGCCTTCAATTAAAAAAAATTATAATAATTTTTTTACAAAAATTGCAGGGTTTTGACATCAAAATCAAACCGTTTTACAATCAAAATCAAATAATTAATAGATATTAAAACTCCTTAAGTTGTTATAATTTTTCTGTAAAAATATCTTAAACAATGCGCCTAAAATAAAAATAATCTCTAAATAATATGCAAGAGATTTGGAACTGCTAGAAAATCGTCTGCCTTCAAACCTGGGAATTCAGGAATTTTTTCATTGATGATGGTCCTCTGGCTTGGAATCTGGAGTGGTTGAATTTGTTTTCACAAAATTTCTTATCTTCCCTTCAAACTTGGTTAACTCTGCCACCTGTATCAACTAGATGCCTCTTTGAATACTATTTCTAAGTCCAAAATCTAAAAATAATCTCATGACTATTTATGTTTTCTTCACCTAGTTGATCAAAGAATTAGGAGTTAAAAAAAACTATACGTTAACCATTTTTACCATAGTATTTTCCTTCGTTATATTTTAAGTGCTTAATCATTGTCGTAAAATATTTGGGAGGAAAATATTTTGATCAAACATTTCCCAAATATTTTTTTAACCTATAAATTCATATTTCTTTCTTTTCATGAATTTCATAAATCAAATTTAAAAATATTTCCTGAAATTATTTTATCTCGCAAAAGCATCCATTGTTTGAAATCTATGTCTTGCTTTTCCCTGAATTTATATATTTATGAATTTAAATAAGATTCATATACATATGTCATAAAACCATCAACTGATTTCCTTCCCATGGTTTTGAAAACCCTGTCTTGTTTTTCCATTATTTGGTAAAATATCTTTTAGTTTCCCTTTTTCCTTATGTAAAATATTTGGATAATAATTTATCCAAATTTTTCCTTTTTATAATTTCTTTCCTCCTTAAATTCATAGCATAAAACATTATTTATCTGCTCTGTAAAATTATTCTACAAAGAGGAAACATGTCTTTCTAGCATTGGAACCTCCATGTTTTGTATTGAACTGTATTTCTGGAACATATATCCTCATTTCACCTCATTTTACGTGTCCTTCTCTTAATTCAAGATTTTACCCATAATCTCATTCTAGAAAAATACTATAAAAATGCTCCCTCATTTATTACCCTCGATACACACTTTTTAAGTTTTAAACTTTTTTGCATACCTCATACATATTCCCGCCTGACATTTATAAATTCAAATCAATGTAAAAAAGTTGTTTTACAATCTTATTGCTGGGGGAGAATCCCGCAATGCATGAGATGAATACAACCGTAAAAAGTGGTAAATTAAAACCATAATTGCGGGGGTCTGGGGGTAGGTTGAAGGTTGGATAGGCAACAACCCCCCCCCTCAACACACACACAAAATATAGATATATTAATTCACACATCTCGAGGTAATGTATATATTGGTGTTTTAATGTGTGAAATGCAGGGTGGGGACATAGGCTTGATTTGGCTCATTGATTTTGAATTTCTGATCACCCACAATACATGGTAACAAATGTGGTTCTCATACTTAGAGATTGGGCTGACTCAATATTTTTAATGTAAGTATAATATTTTAAATAAATAAATTTATAAAAAAATATAATTATATATATTTTATAAAAATAAATTTTATTTAAAATAAAAGCTTTTAAAAACAAATTAGAAACGTTTATAAAAATCTCAGAGAAAATTCATCCTTTAACAATGAAAATGGGGATAAGATTGAAGGAAGGTGGAAAATTTCGGCAAATTTTAAAATATTAATCATGGTCAACCATGTTTATTTTAGGGTTTATAATATATATCTTAGGGTTTATATACCTTGGGTTTATAATATTAATCCCTTGGGTTTATAATATCGATATCTTTGGTTTATTAATCTAATAGTTCATATTCCTAGGGCATAATATTATTCATAAGGCTTATAGTATTAATCCTCAGGTTTAATATAAAATCATTTGGTTTATAATCATGGTCAAGCATGGTCAATCATTGTGACAAATATTGTCTCAATATGAAATTAAACCATGTTCAACCATTGTCCAACGTCACATTGTGATAAAGATTGTCTCAATATGAAAATCAAGCATGGTCAACCATAGTCCAACGTTGCATTGTGAAAATGAATGTATCAATATGAAAATCAATGATGGTAAATCATGGTCAAACATGTTTATTTTATAGTTTACAGTATTTATCTTAGGGTTTATATATGTTGGGTTTATAATATTAATCCTTTATGTTTAATATTTAATTCCCTTGGGTTTATAATCTCTTTGGTTTTTAGTATTAATCCCTTGGGTTTATAATTCCCTTGGGTTTACAATATCAAATCATTGTGTTTATCAATCAAAGGGTTCATATTCCTAAGGTATAATATTATTCATAGGGCTTATAATATTTATCCTATGGTTTAATATAAATTCCTTGGGTTTATAATGATGGAAAACCATGGTACAGTGTCACGTTGTGAGAAAGATTGTCTTAATATGAAATTCAACCATTGTCAACCATGGTCGAGCATGGTCCAATGCCACATTGTGACAAATATTGTCTCACTATGAAAATAAACCATGGTCCAACAACATATTGTGACAAAGATTTTCTCAATATGAAAATCAACCATGGTCATCCATTTTTAACCATCGTCAAGCCTGGTCAACCATGGTCCAACGTTAAATTGTGACAAACATTGTCTCAATATGAAAATAAACCACGGTCAACCATGGTTCAACGTCACATTGTCGCAAATATTGTCTCAGTATGAAAATCAACCATGGTAAACCATGGTCAATCATGTTTATTTTAGGGTTTATAGTATTTATCTTGGGGTTTATATACCTAGGATTTATAATATTAATCGTTAGTTTTAACATAAATCCCTTGGGTTTATAATCATGGTCAACCATGGTCCAACGTCACATTGTGACAAATATTTTTTCAATATAAAAATAAACCATGGTTGATATTAATCCCTTAAGTTTATATTATAAATCGCTTCATTTTATTAGTCTAAGGATTCATATTTCTACCATACAATATTATTCGTAAGTTTTATAATATTAATCCTAGGTATTAATATAAATACCTTTGGTTTATAATCATGGTAAGAAATGTTCTAATGTCACAATGTGACAAATATTGTCTCAATATGAAAATCAACCATGGTCAACCATGGTCCAATGTCGCATTATGACAAAGATTATTTCAATATGAAAATCAACCATGGTAACCCATGGTCAACCATGTTTATTTTAAAGTTTATAGTATTTATCTTTGGGTTTATAATATTAATCTCGTGTGTTTAATATTATTCACTTTGGTTTATACTCCCTGGGGTTTAGTATTCCTTTGGGTTTATAATAGCAATCTGTTGGTTTTATTAATATAAGGGTTCATATTCCTAGTGAGTAATATTATCCATAGGGTTTATAATATAAATTAGTGGTTTAATATAAATCCCTTCAGTTTATAATCATGGTCAACCATGGTACACCACCACATTGTAACAAATATTTTCTCATGGATCAATATCTTGTTGTGACAAATATTGCATTGATATGAAAATCAATCATGCTCAACCATGCTCAAGCATGGTCCAATGTCGCATTGTGACAAAGATTGTCTCAATATGAAAATGAACCATGGTCAATCAGAGTCAACAATGTTTATTTTACAGTTTATAATATTTATCTTAGGGTTTATATACCTTGGTTTTATAATATTATTCCCTTGGGTTTCATATTATTCCCTTAAGTTTATAATACCTTGGGTTTTTAGAATTAATCCCTTAGGTTATAATATCAATCCATTGGGTTTATTAATCTAATTTTTCATATTCCTAGGGTATAATATTATTCATAGGGTTTATAATATTAACCCTATGGTTTAATATAAATCCCTTGGTTTTGAAATCATGATCAATCATGGTCCAATGTCACATTGTGACAAAGATTGTCTCAATCTGAAAATCAACCATGGTCAACCATGTTTAGTTTAGAGTTTATAATATTTATCGTAGGGTTTATATATCTTGGGTTTATAATATTTTTCCCTTGGGTTTAATAATTTTCCCTAGGCTTTAATATAAATCCCTTGGGTCTATAATAATGTTCAACCATCGTCAACCATGGTCTAATGTCACTTT
The DNA here is from genome assembly GCA_034641835.2 of Pinus albicaulis. Lineage (NCBI taxonomy): Eukaryota > Viridiplantae > Streptophyta > Pinopsida > Pinales > Pinaceae > Pinus > Pinus albicaulis. Next base: position 487,683,023 of record CM076569.1, read on the forward strand.
GTGAAAAAGACTGTTCGAATGTGAAAATCAACCATGGTCAACCATGGTCCAATGTCAAATTGTCACAAAGGTTATCAAAATATGAAAATATACCATAGTTAACCATGGTTCAACATTGCATTGTGAAAAATATTGTCTCAATATGAAAATCAACAACGGTAAACCATAGTCAACCATGTTTAATTTAGGTTTTATATTATTTATATTATTGTTTATATACCTAGGGTTTGTAATATTAATCCCTTGGGTTTAATATTATTCCCTTGGTTTTATAATCTCTTAGGTTTATTATTTCCTTGGGTTTATAATATCAATCCCTTGTATTTATTAATTGAAGGTTTCATATTCTCAGGCTGTAATATTATTAATAGGGCTTATAATATTAAACATTGGGTTTATAATCATGGTCAACTATGGTCCAAAGTCACATTGTGACAAACATTTTATCTATAAGAAAATAAAACATGATCCAACGTGGTATTGTGACAAATATTTTGTGGATATAAAAATCAATCATGCTCAACCATTGTCAACCATGGTCCAACATTGCATTGTGACAAACATTTTATCTATACGAAAATCAAACATGATCCAACTTGGTATTGTGACAAAGATTATGTGGATATAAAAATCAATCATGCTCAACCATTGTCAACCATGGTCCAACGTCGCATTGTGACAAAGATTGTCTCAATATGAAAATGAACCATGGTCAACCATATTTATTTTAAGGTTCATATTCCTAAGGGTTCATATTCGTAGCGTATAATATTATTTATAATGTTTATAATACTAATCCTAGGGTATAATATAAATCTTTTGGGTTTATAGTCATGGTAAACCATAGTTCAATGTTGCATTGTCACAAATATTGTCTCAATATGAAAAACAACCATGTTGAACTATGGTCGAGTGTCACATTGTGACAAACGTTGTTTCAATATGAAAATCAAACATAGTAATTCATAGTCAACCATGTTTATTTTAAGGTTTATAGTATTTATCGTAGGGTTTATATACCTTGGGTTTATAATATTAATCCCTTGGGTTCATTATTCCCTTTTTGTTTAAAAATAAGTTTATTTTTTAATATTAAAATAATTATAAATTCTTTTATTATTATTTAATTTATAATTTAATATATAATATTTAAAATAATATTTTTTTATTATTAATAAATTATATATATATATATATATATATATATATATATATATATATATTTCTTTAATTTAATTTTTTTATTTCCAAATTACATTTATTATGTTAATATTAAAATGTTATATATATATTAGAGGTTATAAAATTATTTTAATTATAACATATAAAAACTTTCTAAAAAATAAAATTATCATTATTTAAAAAACTTTTCATTATTAATTTTGAGATTTAAAAATAAATGCCTCATTGAATTTTCTGAATAAGAGGAGCGTGTGAAAGAAATACGCCAATATTATGTGTCGATGATGAAGATATGTAATTCACTGTCCAAATGTCATGTAAGTGTAATTGCATTGAGATGCGTGTTTAACTTGCAGTGTCAAATTTTCTGTTTGGTGTTCTGTTTTTAGTTAGTGTTTCCATAATTTAGCACACAAAACAAAAGTCTGTGAAAGCTACTCTAAATGTTCGTAATCTTGTGGAGCATATAAAATATTTAGGGAAAAAGTTGCTATAAACATTAAAGGGAATCTTAATAAAGTTTAGTTAGTAATATTGTGGAACATGTCGAATATTTATTGCAAAAGTTGCTATAAGCACCATAGGGAATTTTAAGAAGGAACTTGCTACAAGCACCACCCCTCCGAGGCAGACCTCTCGCCGTTTTCGCCTCACGCCTCTCCTCTACATTCACCTTCCTTCCAGTCTGGCAGTTGTGAGAATTCACAGTGCCTTCCCTCTCACCTCCCGCACTCGCCTTCTGGTTCTCCTTCTCAGTTTCCTCATTCGGCGTCCATCCCAAACATGCAGCGAAGGCACCACATGAGGTGTAGGAGAGGCAGGGGCAGAGGTACTGGTTCTCGCCCGCCCCTTTCCATCCACGAAGCTGGCAGCACCATGCCTTCAGCCGACAATGTAGCTCAATTCCACTTCAACAACATCTTGGAAAATCCAAGAATTACTGCCACTATGTCTGTTATGTTTCAGGAGGTGCAGCGTGGCGACACCAGCTCAGGCTCCAGAAAGCGCATGAGGAATCCACAATTTCCATGGGGCCTCATCAGGAGCCCAGAAAATCCGCTGCCCTACCCATCAAATCCGGTTCACAATCCTTTAGCAGCGCGGGCAATGGCAACGGAAGTTCTGCGCATTCTGACAGGTAGATGAAGAAAGGTCGCTCAACTTCCTCTCCTGAGCACTCTGCTCAATCGTCCAAGGGAGATGCAACTGATTCTGATAAAGAGTACAGATGTCCCATTCTGGAGGAGTCTCCTCCTTCACACCTCGACAGCTAGCCTAATGGGCTTCCATGGATTTGACAGGTCTCCTTACCTTATTTTGATCTTTTCTAATGTTTTCCTACATTTTTGGGAGAAGATGGTTGTATAAGCAGTGGTTGTAAAAGTTGCTGTTGGAAAAACTATTTTTTTGCATAACTCTATGATTGCTGATTTCCCATCTATGGACAACAACCTTTGGGCAGGTTTCCCCGTTAGGGGTGGTCTCTTTTCTGATTTTTTGCTTAAAACTCCCTACGGAATTGGATAGTTTTGCAACTTCAGAGGAAAACCCCGCTCTGTAAACTATGGTTCATATTAATAGATTAGTCCAACTTAGAAAAAAAAACATTCTTGGACTATTTTGTTCTGTCAAAATTAAATTAGAATTTAGTGTTATGATGGATAGCTAGTAAATTCTCTCAACACTGCATTGTTCTAAATAAAAATTTAGTAATTTATGTTAAGGCAAAAACATCAAATTAATCACACCATTCTCATTCAATGCAACACATACACAACGTGCATTTAAGTGCACCACTGCCCTGCTATGTGCACTCGATAATAAGTATTTACATAGCACTCAATAATAAATAGTTTTAGAGTTTTTGTATACAAAGAGTTTTTTCATAATCCAAGTTTTTGGTATGATCGAAGATTGTTGAATGATTTTATATTTTTTCAAAAAAACTCAAATAATTAATAGAAATTTCTCAAAAACTAGAAACTATGGATCTTATAAAAAATTCCAACCATTAAAACGTCAAAAATTTTCCAATTATTAAAAAAAATTAATTCAAATTTTATATTTTTATAAAAAAAAAAAAAACACGATACGAAAATTCCAACCATCATAGAAAAATTCAATACAAGATTAGACTGATTCGAATAGAATTTAATACAAGATTAGATAGATTCGAATAATAATGAGCGCTCATGACGAAGATCCATCAACAATTAAAATCCAGATCCTCTTTTCTTTAAAACATTAACACATTAACAGGTGCAAAATAATATTAATTGGCAGTAATTTATATGATTATGTTAGTTGACATTTTATTTCAATAAAAATTACGATGGATTATTATTAATTATAATAATTTGTGTTTAAATTATAATGGATTATTATTAATTATAATAATTTTGGTTAGAAAAATTGTATTATAATTAATAATAATAATATTATAGTTAAAAAATTTGTAATATAATTAATACTAATAAGTCATCGCTTTTTAGAATTAATTAAAAATGATTATAATTAACTAAATATTTAAATTAAAATTTTGAACTTAGTTATTTAAAAATATATTTCTTGAAATTAGATTAATTATGCTTATTTTTAGTAATTTTTTTTTTTTAATTTAAAATATGTAGCTTAAGTTTTTTAATAATTTAAATTTTATTTGAATCCTGCCAGGGTCGGCGTTCGAAGAGGTGCTACAACTTGATCTAACCGAAAGGTTCAGCCCAACCCAACATTGAAAGAGAGTCATCCCGAGTGTTCACCTCCCAGAAAATATAATGAATAAAATGAACATGTAGTCTCAATAACAAGTATTTGATGCGATGGATCCAATTCAAGAGACATGGAGGGTGAAACTAAGTCTCATCTATATATCCTTAATTGCTGTACACACTTTCATTCATACTTTAACTACATATAGAGCAATCTCTCAAAAATAAGTAAATGGTACACTTTAAATAATAGTCAGCAGAATCTAAACCAGTTAATCCATCTCCCAAAAAAAATTGAATAATTACACTAAGAAAAATTAATGAATAGCATTTGAAAAAAAATTCTAAACTAATAGTGTTATTATAAAATAAAATAAAAATCTTCAAAATATAAAGAATTAAATTGAGAGAAATAATCAAACAATTTATAAATTTATTTTAATTTAAAAAAATCTATAATAATAAATAAATTTATTAATTAAAAATTTTAATAATATTAAATAAATTTATTAGTTGAGAAATTACACATAAGAGTAATAATTAATTTTTTTTTTTATAAATTTCTTTTAATCTTAAAATTTTAAAATAATCATATGACTAATAAAATGATATTAATAATTTTTTATTATTTCTATAAAGCTCAGAGAGAGAAAATAATAATTTATATCCTAAAATAATCAAAGCAATCACATATAAAAGTAATAATCAATAATAATAAACAATTTTGTTAATAATAAATAAATTCATTAATGATGGTTTATTTTAAATAATTATTTTTATAAAACTATTAAAAATGAAAATAATAATAAATAGTTTTTATAAGTTTATTTAAATTTGTTTTTTAAAATAATCAATACACACATTTATAAAGATAATAGGTTAATATCAATATTTTCTAAAACTTATTTTTATAAAATTTTGGTATTGTTTTTTTTATAAGATTTTGGTATTGATTTTTTTAAAGATATTTTAAGTTAATAGCCATAATTTGGGAAAGATATGAGAAAAAGTTACTAAAACTATTTTTAAAATAGTAAAACGGGTAGTAGATAGAATACCATTAAATCTTAAAACATTCAATGATTGGGTAGAAAAACTAACTAAAAACATTGAATAATAATGCATATAAACTGTTAAATCTAAAAACATTGAGTAATAAAGTAGAGAAACTAGCTAAGCACATTGAATAGTAGCTCACGGAAACTAGCTAAAATCAGATGTTAGCCAAGGGATATTGCAAAGCGAATAAAATGTAACTAAAACCTGATTGCAATAATTTTAATAAAAGTAGAATGTAAGTAAATCCTTATTGTAATTATTTTAATAAAAATAAAAATAATTCTTTTAGACAAGATTTTTTTAGCATTTTAAATAATTCCAAATAAATTAATACATTAATCGAAGCAGGTGTATCATAGCCATCTCCTGGAATGCTCTCTTGTCATGCAAGCAAGTAGCCAAGGGAAAATTCTACTATGAAAGCTACAATGAACATTTAATCAACCATCCCCTTATTCAATTATTGTTGGGAAACCTTTTGGATGTGTCAAAAATTGGATATGATGTTGAGATAGTTTTTTTATTTTTGGTTTTTGGTAGATGGGAAAAATCTCCTTATTGAATCATGGTTGGGAAATTTTTTGGATGTGTCAAAATCTTGGATAGCGAGATATAGTTCAGTTTGGTGATGAAGAAATTAAAATTTGATCATTTCTAATATGCTATGTATTTATTTTGGGGTTTATTCAAGGTATGATTTTTAGTAGTTTTGGTGAGGATATTCTATGGCATTATTAGGTGGAAGGTTATTATTCTAGTATTTAGTCATGTATTATTGTTTGTAATAATATTGGGAACTTTGATATAGCACTGGGTTGTGACTTAGTAAGGGTTGAGATGTCCTTAGTAGTGGGGGCATATACCTTTTTAGCCTTATCAAAATGGGTCAAACATGTTCCTTGGAGTTGAACCTAGTGGGGGCACATACCCTTCTAGTCTATCACAATGGGTCAAACATGTCTCTCGAATTTGAACCCAGTGGGGGCACCTACTATTCTAGACTTATCACAATGGGCCAAACATATCTCTTGGAGTTGAACCAGTGGGGTTCCTTCCCTTCCAAACAAGTGGATGCCATAACAAATCTTTCTCCCAAAAACTCTAGCTTCCAAGATAGGACAAACTTGAATGTTGTTATGTATTGAGTTATTTCCATTAGAGACTTAACATATATGTTCCAACAAATTTCATCTCAATATTATAATTTTAAATAACTACTAATCCTAAGATTTTAAGGAAAAGCCAACATTGATGTATGGGGAAATTTGGGATCCTAAATTAAGTTTGAGAATTTGTTTTGCTTGTTATATACATGATATTTCCTTTATTTAATAATCTTCCTTTGATATTGCAATTTCTCTCTCTTTTTTTGTGACTTCTCACCTCTTTCTTTAGACCTATATATATTATTGATTAGTTTTCTATTTTCATTGTTGTTTTGATGCATAATATTAATGATTTAATTTCCAATTCCTTAATTTATATAATAATAGAAATGAAATTATTTTTGGACCAGTTTAGGTTCACTATCTTCCAAAATTTATTGCCTATGCTTCTTGAATTGATCATCCCCTCATCTACATTGTCACTAGAAGATAGATTATTGTCCACTTATTTCTTGACCTCTATAAAGAGCCTTTTATTATAGGATTTTATGTCTACAATTGGAGATATTTAAAGCCTATTCCTCAAGTGTTTTGAATCGAGATCTAACATGGAATTTTCTAGGCTTGTACTTGGAAACCCTTGGTTATTTTCCCCTTGCCCCAACTATTTGGTGTTCACCATCCCATTGAAATGAAAATGCCTTCCCTTACAACTAGAAAATTATTAGGTCAAAATATAGAAGCTACTCAATAGATTTTTGTCAAAAAAAAAATCCTAAACATTAAATCCAAACAATCATAATATTTTCCCAATAGAATAATAACCACATAAATAAAAAGCATAGAATCAAATACTCATATATCTATTTTTCTAATACAAATCATGATACCATTAAATATCCATTAACTTATTACAATTATAAATCAAATCTCCAATAAAAAGGTGATGTGAGAGTCGAGGCTACATAATGTAATCTCAAACAGCCTCTCATCGACAAACAACTTTAGTATTTTCTATTGTCTCTAATGTGTACCATATATGGGAATTTACATAGTAAATTTCCTTTCTTGCAAAACAAAGAAGAGTTTGGACTTTTTATTACACCGAGAGGTGCTATACACATTAATATGGGGAAGATAGGTAAGGGTAATGTAAGAAATTATGTTAACGTTTTTAAATTTAAAGAAAAATATATATAAAAAATAGTCAAAAAAAAAAAATTCATATGTTTTAATTAATATTCAAATTAAAACCTATAAAAGCAAAATGTAAAACATAAAATATAAAATTTAAATGTAAGAAACATAACTAATAATTTGGTCAGAGGAATTTGGTTGGTCTATAAGGTAAAGTTAGCATACCACTATTTTTAAACAAGTTAATTATTTATATATTATTATTGGTATAATAATCAATATTATTTATTATTATTATTCCAATAATAATAATAATATCAAATAGAAGTATTATTATATTACACCTTACATATATTATTGCCACACAAAGTGACAATTATTGATCATGTGGAGAGAAAGAGAGACAAATGGATTTGGAAATGGAGATAGAGGGAGGGAAGAAAAAATAAATAGAGAGATATAGGTGAAGATAGAGAGGGAGTGAAAAGGGAGAGATGGAAAGAGGAGAGAATTAGGGAAGATATAGAAGGATAGGAAAGAGGGAGGAAGAGAAGGGGAAGAGAAAGAGAGGTAGACATAGAAATTGAGGGGTGAGAGAGAAAAGAAGAGAGGGATAGTTACAATGATAGAACTAGAGAAAGAGAAAGAGAGAGAGTGATAGGGGAGAGGGGGGTTGGGAGAGAAAGGAATAAAGGGAGAGGGAGAAGTATATAGGGAGGGTGAGAGAGAGAGGGAGAGAGAGGAATGAAGGTAGAGGGGGAAATATATAGGGATGGTGAGAGACATTAAGTTGGAGGAGGAGATAGTGGCAGAGTTGGAGGGTGGAGAGAGAGTGTGTGTGTGTGTGTGATGGGGGGAGAGATATTGGGAGGTGTGACAGAAAGGGAGAGGAAAGAAGGAATATAGGGATGGCTTGAGAGAGAGAAGGAGAGAGCTAGGGAGAGAAGAATAAAGACATAGAGAGATAGAGCCGAAGACAGAGAGGTGGTGTGATAAAGGAGGGAGAGAGAGAATTTGAATTTGGATAATATTTGGATAATAATTTATCCAATTTTTTCCTCTTTATAATTTCTTTCCTCCTTAAATTCATAGCATAAAACATTATTTCTCTTCTCTATAAAATTTCCTTTTTACCTCTGTAAAATTATTCCATAAGGAGGAAACATCTCTTTCTAGCATTGGAAACTCCATGTTTTGTATTGAATTGTATTTCTGGAACATGTATCCTCATTTTACATCATTTGACTCAACCTCCTCTTACCTAAAGCTTTTACCCATAGTCTCATTCCAATAAAAAATACTGTAAATATTCTCCCCCCTTTATTATCTTCGATACACACATTATAATGTTTAGATTTTCTTGCATACCTTGTATATATTCCTGCATAACATTTATAAATTTAATTCAATGTAAAAAAAAAAATTACAACGTTCGTGTAGGTGGGGGTAGTAGATGGTAAATTGTATAGGTAAGGGGTGTCCCGCAATGCATGAGATGAAGACAACTGTAAGAAGTTGTAAATTAAAACCATAATTGCCAGGGGGGGTAGGTTAAAATTTGGATGGGAAACCCCACCCCTCCCGCCCCAGAAACTGTAGATTTATAGAGGTAATGTATATAATGGTGTTTTAATGTGTGAAATGCAGGGTGGGGACATAGGCTTTATTTGACTCATTGGTTTTGAATTTTTGATCACCCACAATACATGGTAACAGATGTGGTTCTCATACTTAGAGATTGGGCTGGCTCGACATTTTTAATGTAAGTTTAATATTTTAAATAAATAATTTTATAAAGAAATATAAGTATGTATACTTTATATATAAAAATATTATTTAAAATAAAAACTATTAAAAATAACAATGAAAAATCTATAAAAATTTCAGAGACAATTCATCCTTTAGCAATGAAAATGGGTAGATGGAATGATATTTAAAGCAATGCATTTGCCAAGGAAGGGATAAGATTGAAGCAAGGTGGAAATTTTTGGCACATTTTAAAAGAAATTGTAACTTTTAAAGTGCCAAAAAAAGTTACAACAGTCTCAATACGAAAACGAATCATGTTTATTTTAGGGTTTATAATATTTATCTTAGGACTAATATATCTTGGGCTTATAATATTAATCCCTTAGGTTTATAGTACCACTCGGTTTTACAATTAATCCCTTGGGTTTATAATATCAATCCCATAGTTTTATTAATTTAGGAGTTCATATTCCTAGGGTATAATATTATTCGTAAGCTTTATAATATTAATCCTATGGTTTAATATAAAATAATTGGGTTTATAATCATGGTCAAGCATTGTGACAAAGATTTACTCAATATGAAAGTCAACCATGGTCAACCATGGTCCAACGTCACATTGTGATAAATATTGTCTTCATGTGAAAATATAGCATGGTCAACCATGGTCCAACGTTGCATTGTGATAAGGATTGTCTCAATATGAAAATCAATGATGGTAAACCATGGTCAACAATGTTTATAGTATTTATCTTAGGTTTTATATACCTTGGTATTATGATATTAATCATTTAGGTTTAATATTTAATTCCCTTGGGTTTATAATCCCTTTGGTTTTTAGTATTAATCCCTTGGGTTTATAATATCAATTCCTTGGGTTTATCAATATAAGGGTTGATATTCTTAGGGTATATTATTATTCATAGGGATTATAATATTAAGCCTATGGTTTAATATAAATCCCTTTGATTTATAATGATGGTCAACCATGGTCAACAATGTTTATTTTAAAGTTATATTATTTATCTTAGAGTTTATATACATTGGGCTTATAATATTAATCCCTTGGGTTTAATATTATTACCTTTGGTTTATGCTCACTTCGGTTTATTATTCCTTTGGGATTATAATATAAATCTGTTGGGTTTATTAATCTAAGGGTTCATATTCCTAGGGTGTAATATTATTCATAGGGTTTATAATCTAAATTATTGTTTTTAATATAAATCCCTTGGGTTTATAATCATGGTCAACCATGGTATATAGTCACATTGTGACAAATATTTTCTCATGGATCAATATTGTGCTGTGACAAAGATTTCATCGATAGAAAATCAATCATGCTCAACCATGGTCAAGAATGGTAACCATTGTCAAGCATGGTCCAACGTCGCATTGTGACAAATATTGTCTCAATATGAAAACGAACCATGGTTTGAATCACTGTCAAAAATGTTTTTTTTAGGGTTTATAATATTGATCTTAGGGTTTATATACCTTGGGTTTAATATTATTCCCTTATGTTTATAATACCTTAGGGTTTTAGAATTAATCCCTTGTGTTTATAATATCAATACACTGGGTTTATTAGTCTAATTCTTCATATTCCTAGGGTATAATATTATTCATAGGGTTTATAATATTAACCCTATGGTTTAATATAAATCCCTTGGTTTTATAATCATGGTAAACCATGGTCCAATGTCACATTGTGAAAAATATTGTCTCAATATGAAAATCAACCATGGTCAACCATGTTCCAATGTCGCAATTTGACAAAGATTGTTTCAATATGAAAATGAACAATGCTAAACCATGGTCAAATATTTTTATTTTATATTTTATAATATTTATCGTAGGGTTTATATACCTTGGGTTTATAATATTTGTCCCTTGGGTTTTTTAATTTTCCCTAGGCTTTAATATAAATCTCTTGGGTTTATAATCATGTTCAAGCATGGTCATCCACGCTCTACTGTCACTTTGTGAAAAAGACTTTTCGAATATGAAAATAAACCATGGTAAACCATGGTCCAATGTAAAATTGTTAAAAATATTATTTCAATATGAAAATATACCATCGTTAACCATAGTCTAACATTGCATTGTGACAAGGATTGTCTCAATATGTAAATCAACAATGGTAAACCATGGTCAACCATGTTTAATTTAGGGTTTATATTATTTATATTATGGTTTATATACCCAAGGTTTATAATATTAATCCCTTGGGTTTAATATTATTCCCTTTATTTTATAATCTCTTGGGTTTATTATTTCCTTGGATTTATAATATCAATCTTTTGGATTTATTAATTGGAGGGTTTATATTCTCAGGATGAAATATTATTCATAGGGTTTATAATATCAATTGTTGTGTTTAATATAGATCCCTTGGTTTTATAATCATGGTCCACTATGGTCTAACTTCACATTATGAAAAACATTTTCTCTATATGAGAATCAAACATGGTCCAATGTGGTATTGGGACAAAGATTGTCTCAATATAAAAATCAATCATGCTCAACCATTTTCAACCATGGTCCAACATTGCATTATGGAAAAGATTGTCTCAATATGAAAATGAAACATGGCCAACCATGTTTATTTTAACGTTTATACTCCTAAGGGTTAATTTTCCTAATGTATAATATTATTAATAATGTTTATAATACTAATCCTAGGGTATAATATAAATCTCTTGGGTTTATAGTCATGGTAAATTGTGGTTCAATGTTGCATTGTGACAAATATTGTCTCAATATAAAAAACAACCATGTTGAACCATGGTCCAATGTCGCATTGTGACAAAGATTGTTTCAATATGAAAATCAGCCATTATAAGTCATGGTCAACTATGCTTATTTTAAGGTTTATAGTATTTATCTTAGGGTCTATATACCTTGGGTTTATAATATTAATACCTTGGGTTCATTATTCCCTTTGGTTTGAAAATACGCTTTTTTTTCTTTACTTTGTTTTTATAATATTAAAATAACTATAAATTTCATTAATATTATTTAATATTTTAATATAATATATAATATTTCAAATAATTATTTTCTTTAAGTAATATATTTTCTTATTTATTAATTTCCTTTATTTATTTAATTTATTTTTTTATTTCCAATTTACATTTGTTATTTCAATATCAAAATGCTATATATATATATATATATATATATATATATATATATTGTAATAATATATTAATAATAATAGTATATTAAGAGCATGTGTTTCCTCCTAAGAGGTCAGAGGTTCAAACGAGAATGGGTAGAGTATGTATGCCTTTGTAGACTTAGTAGTAAAATCAGTGCATTGAGGTGGGTCCCTTGTCCCACAAACAAGGGGTCTCATACACCAATTTGGTGTGTGGATTGGCCGTAACCTTACAATTAGATAAATAATAATAATAATAATAATTTATTAATTAATAATATAAAAAATATGATTATTTTTTATTAGTTTTTTTATAATATTGAAATAATAATTAAATAAGTGATATACCCAACCACATTAATATTTTTAAGGTGGTTATAACATCGAGGAAAGAATTATTGGGGGCTCGAAAGCTTATTATGAGCTTGAAAATAATTGTAAGTCGGTCAATCTTTACATTTGGAGTAAAAAGAGGTTCCTCTTTGAGACCCTTGTCACCACCGTTGTCTTATATGGATGTGAAGTTTTTGGTTGCAGTATATCTAGAGAGTCATGGAGGAAGATAGAGATGATTCAAAAGCAATTCATAACCAGGGAAAATTTTAACAACCCCCCTAAATTTATATGTATAATAAATAGGTGAATCCCCATGATACATAGGAAAAATGGAAGGAAATTTTATTAATAATAAAATAAGTATATATAATTTTTTTGGTGAAACTCTCACCATATTATATTATCTTGTAAAATCATGGTGATTCACTAGTACAAAATGGCAAATCACTAAGAAACGGTGAATCATTAATAAATCCAAGTGTTGTTGCACTTTCTTGGCGCCAACACAGTATTCAAGAAGAAACTTTAAAAGAACTTAAAAACATTGTTGGTGAATCAGACTAGCTTGACTAGTTACCATAAGGCACACCAGTCTAGTGACTAAATCATATAGATCTTGAACTAGCAGTTGTCGCCTAACAATTTCTTTAAAAAGTGATAGTGCAATGATATTTGAGATACTCTCTAAATTGATAGAGTGTCCATTGGAGAATCATATTTAATGGATCATTTGAGATGGTTGTATTTTCATGTCTCAAAAGCATAACAAGTAAATTAACATAAGATTTAATTTAGGGACTGTCACTCCTTCCTGATGTTAGGACCATATTAAAAACTGAGGTAATATTTCTACTATGAATATCAATAGATGGAAGGGGAAGTATCAATAGACAAGCCATATATTTCACAGAATGTGATATAACTCCACATTTCACATTTCAAAAAATATTCCATGTAGGTTGAAGCTATTAAGCTCAAGACCTAGAATGCATCTAGGGTTTAAGTATATTTCCCTCAAATAAATGTCTTGCATGTGTCCAAATTTATTGTGACTTTTATTATATAAAGGATAAGGAAAACATATAGGTTTTATTTCATTGAATTTCTTAGAGTGGGGAGTAGTGAGTGAAGTTCATTCTGTTTTTCAGAGTGTGTAGTACCAAGTGAAGGGTGCAGTTTAAATATTTCCATTTATTGCCTATTTTAAACAATAAAAAATATTGAAAATAATAACGAGTGAAGGTCTTCTTGACTTGTGCCTTATTCAAGAAATATTTCAATGTGTTCTTTTCTCAATTTCGATTTTATGGAAAAGGACGAGTTAGTTTTTTCATGTGCTAGTTAGAGGCTCAATTATGTGGCTCTCTAAGTACAATTTTATATTTGGAAAAAAACGTGTGAGGGCCTCAATGTCTAATTGAGACAAGGAGAGTTATAAGAGTTAGTTTGACTGAGTTAACAAATAAAACACAATATTGATGAGTTCTAAAAGTAAAATTTCCAGTTATAGCATGATCGAATAACATAAAAGGAGGATGAAGGCGCATAATTATAAAATTGTTTTGTGCACAAGGTTGTGATAAAAGACAATAGCTTAGATGTTTGTGCGAAAGTGCACAATAATTGTGTGAGCTTCCTCCTTATGGTGTGCATATTATTAAGTACCAAGTGTGCATATATTAAGAGATTTATGCTACAAAATAGGAGGCCATGTGCGGATGATTTTAGGAGCCAAAAAGAGAGGCTAGTGCGCAAGGATTTCATACCTGTTTATGCACTAAGGATAGGATTTTTGATCAAGTAACGTTCAGGGAAAGTCTAGGATAGGTTAAAAGGAGAACAATTTTTTTCTCAATAGACAGTTTTCCTTGTATTTGATCTGTATACTCTATCAATAAAATACCTTAGGAAGGAGAGGGTTTTCCCGGTTGGTTTCCCTTGAAATTAGTGTCTCTTGTGTAATTATGTCCTTAACTTGTTTCATTCCATCACTTCTATTTTTGAGAAATTGTGTGTCTTGGCGAAAATAAAATTAATTTTGATATTGTTCATTTACGCAGCAAGCAGATTTGAAGAAAATTCGATAATAAACAGTGATGGAAATTGATTTTTATATAAGTGCACATGTTGCTACTTTCTTCAGTGTTATGTGTTTCAATTCCTAGTAAAAATCAAATTTCAATTTCAACAAAGATTTTAGTTTTTTTATTTTCTAATTAAGTAGATTTGATATTAAATTAAGACTATTACCATCTTGGTCGACATATCTTAGAAATTATTTTAGAAACACTATATCTTAAGCAGGGAAAAAGAAATGTATCCCTTGTTGCCCCAAGGATGAACATGCCTTAAACTAAAATGAGAGCCCATGAACTGAACATCAAAGTATGTAATATGAGCTAGTGATATCAATCTTCTTCACTCAAAGGAAGAAATGATAATCTAAAAATACCCTTCCTGCTTGTTGAATATCGTAACCACTCAGTTTTACCCAAGTTGACTATCAAGTATGAAGGTCATAGAAAAAGTGTTAATGATATTATCTGTCTTTGTACACCATTGAATAATGAAGCCAAAAGGATTGCATCATCAACGAAAATAAGAATAGAAATGAAAACTTGCACCCATTGTTGTCATATGTATGCCCATTAAGGGAAAACTCCAACTCATTGATGTAAATCCAAATCGAGGTGGGAGATAGTGGACACCCTTGCTTGACCCTAATAGTGCTCTTGATAAACTATGTGTGCTACATGGTGACAGTTCAGGACAAACACATACAAGAACTTGATTACTACCTAGAGAATCTCTAAAATGCCAACATCTTTAATCCTTCAAAATAAGCTTGTTTGAATGTGTGAAGTGTCTTAGATCAGGTATATAACTTTTAAATATCACATGACCCTCTTAGATGCTAATAGACATGCTATAAGTGACAAAGATGTTTTCTCCATACATAAAAGCTACAAAAGGTAGGAAAAATTATTATATTAGCTCCTCTTTTACCAATTTTCAAGAAACTAAAGGATCAAAGTCTATTATTTTATTGCACATATGATGGTACTCAATGTACAAAAAAGGTTGCTCTCTGAGTCTCGCCCATAAATTTGGATACAACAAATGAAACACAAAAATTTAGAGTAAATCTAAATATACCTTCTAAAACAGTGCCCATGTATAGCACATATCATCCTAACAAAAATCCACAACTAAATATTAACAACGAACCTAAATTAGCTTCTCTTCATCCAGAATATTAAACACACTACACAACAACTTCTCATATAGCTGAAAATTCAGATGATAACCATCTTCATGGTGGCAAATTCAGCCTAACACATCAACTCTTGTAGGTCTTCCAACAAGTTCAATAACAACTCTTCTCAAAGATGTTAAAGCCTTGGCCCGTTGAGCTAAACCTGCTAAATAATGAAGCCCCTAAGATCATGAATGAAAATGAATCATCATTATGGTTCCAAAATAATTTAAACACAAATAGATTTCAAAATTTTTACTTTCAAATGTT
This sequence comes from Pinus albicaulis, assembly GCA_034641835.2. NCBI lineage: Eukaryota > Viridiplantae > Streptophyta > Pinopsida > Pinales > Pinaceae > Pinus > Pinus albicaulis. The sequence continues at coordinate 487,698,992 of CM076569.1, forward strand.
GGTTTAAAATTTAGGCTCAATTGATTCTTTAATTATTGACCTCCTTTAAAAAACATTCAGGGAGATTTTACCTCTCATAAGAATGAACCTCGGCTTCTTAAATTTTCACTAAGAGAGATTTGAATTCAACTTCCATACCCTGAGAAGCCTTATATGTCCAAATAGAGGATTATTTAGATTCCCTTATTCCAAAAAAATTATCTAAAACAAATAAAAAGACAAGAAATATTTTGACATTGTACCACGATAACAACCCTAAGTAAAAATAATCCATGAGGTGCAACTACTCTAAAACCATATACCACCTGTCTCTTTTGCCAACGTAAATATGACCTTTTGTCAGAGAAATTAGCTGGTGATATGCTACACAAAATCTCTAATGGGACCAAAAGAGTATTTATTCAGTTGGACACTCAACATATTGTAGGAGAAAGTAAACCATGTCTTGTTCATACATCCATTGTTTCTGAAATCTATAAGTAAACAACCACATTGTTTTCAAATAAGCAGTCTTGTTTACATAGAAAAAATCTACCAGATAAACGTAAATCTTTTAATATTTTGTAAATGCTATTACTTCATCTCATAGATGATGATGAAAGAAAATAGTAAATTTTCACCTAAAAGTTCAGCTACAGTTGAAAATGTAATAAATCATATAACAAAATGCTTTCTAGGAAAACTGAGACGAGAATCTTACTAAAGCCCTTGGAATGTCAAAATAGCCAAGTTCATGCAAAACACTTGTACTTATGGTATCTCATCTAAGAAAATTTGAATTGAAGTTATAACATACAGAGCATAAATGCATGCCAATTACTTCCAGTTTGCATTATAAGGAGTATCAATGCACTCATCATAAATATTTCAATTCTCTATCATAAATTATCTTTACAGCTTTGCTAAAACAGAAATATGGAAATTCTCTTTTGGGCTTTAAAAAAAATATCATCATTGGAAAGCACTTGATAGCAATATTTGAACAATAATTACCATAAAATTCGTGGCATAGGTACTAGTACATGGATTTATATTAAATGCTTTTATATTGCATGTCCATGATGTCTCCATCATAGTGGATATAGTTCAAGTGGAAAATCATGACTGCAAGCGGGTTAACAATGAGTAAGAAATTATGTAATCTGAAATTTTTTTACTTCTTCTCACTGGCTTGTGATCTCCTATTGCTTGACAAATGATACCATGTGTCACATTGGATTTTTGGATTTTAGTTCTGCTACATAATCTACTATTTCTATTAACATGCAATCATTTCTACACAATTTATTATCAGAATATAGTATAAAATGATAAATATAAAAAACAGAATTAAATTTTATAATTACGTTGATAAATATGTGTATATGGTTGGATATTGTTGACATGGTCAACTATATTCAAGGTAAACTATGACAATTGTTAACCATATTAAAAATATAGTTAATGATGTTTAAATATGGTAAATTTGGACAACCACATATCAATCCCTTGAGTTTATTAATCTAAGGGTTCATGTTCCTATGGTATAATATTTTTCATAGGGTTGATAATATTAATCCTAGGATTTAATATAAATTTCTTGGGTTTATAATCATGGTCAACCATTTTCCATTGTCACATTATGACAAATATTGTCTCAATATGAAAACCAACCATCGTGAACCACGGTCTAATGTCGCATTCTGAAAAATATTGTCTCAATATAAAAATAAACCATGGTCAACCATGTTTGTTTAAGGGCTTATAATATTTATCTTAGGGTTTATATACCTTGGGTTTATAATTTGAACCCCTTGAGTATAATTTTAAACCCTTGGGATTTTTAATATTAACCCCTTGGGTTTATTATTCCCTTAGGTTTATAATATCAATCCCTAGGGTTTATTAATATAAGAATTCATATTCTAGGGCGTAATATTATTGATAAGGTTGATAATATTAATCCTTGGGTTTAATATAAATCCCTTAAGTTTATAATCATGGTCAGCAATGGTCCAAAATCAAATTATGGAAAATATTTTCACAATATAAGAATCAACCATGGTCCAACGTTGCATTGTGACAAAGATTGTCTACATGTAAAAATCAATCATGGTTAACCATGGTCCAACATCACATTGCGTCAAAGATATCCTCAATATGAAAATATGCCATGGTAAACCACGGTCAACAATGCTTATTTTAGGGTTTACATACCTTTGATTTATAATATTAATCCCTTGGGTTTAATATTATTCCCTTGGGTTTATAATCCCTAGGGATTTAATATTAATCTCCTCAGTTTATTATTCCCTTAGGTTTATTATATCAATCCATTGGCACTATTAATCTAAAAGTTCATATTCCTAGGATATAATATTATTGATAGGGTTCATAATATTAATCCTTGGGTTTATAATCATGGTCAACCATGGTCCAATGTCATATTATGATAAATATTTTCTCAATATGAAATCAACCATGGTACAGCGTTGCATTGTAGCATATATTTTCTCAACGTGAAATGAAATAATGCTCAACCATGGTCCAATGCTGCATTGTGACAAATATTGTCTCGATATGAAAATCAACCATGGTCAACAATGGTCCAATGTTGCATTGTGACAAATATTGTCTCAATATGAAAATCATTCATTGTAAATAATGGTCAACCATGTTTATTTTAAAGTTTATATGATTTTTCATAGGGTTTATATACTTTGGGTTTATAATATTAATCCCTTGCATTTAATATTTAATTTAGTTGGGTTTATAATCCTTTTGGTTTTTAGTATTAATCCCTTGGGTTTAAAATATCAATTCCTTGAGTTTATTAATCTAAGGGTTCATATTCCTAGGCTATAATATTAGTCATAAGGTTTATAATATTAACCATACAGTTTAACATAAATCCCTTGGGTTTTTAATCATGGTAAACCATGGTCTAATGTCACATTGTGAGAAAGATTATCTCTATATGAAAATCAACCATTGTCAACCATGATCAAGCATGGTCCAACGTCACATTGTGACAAATATTGTCTCAATATGAAAATATACCATGGTCAACCATGGTCCAATGTCACTTTGTGACAAATATTGTCTCAATATGAAAATAAACCATGGTTGACCATTCTCGAGCATGGTCAACCATGTTCTAATGTCACATTGTGAAAAGTATTGTCTCAATATGAAAATAAACCATGGTGAACCATTCTCAAGCATGGTCAACCAAGTTCTAATGTCACATTGTGACAAATATTGTCTCAATATGAAAATCAATCATGGTAAATCATGGCCAAAAATTTTTATTTTAGGGCTTATATTATTTATCTAAGGGTTTAATTACCTAAGGTTTATAATAGTAATCCATTGGGTTTCATATTATTCACTAGGGTTTATAATCGCTTGGGGTTTTAATACTAATCCCTTGGGTTTATTATTTCCTTAGGTTTATAATATCAATATATTATTTTTATTAATATCATTGTTCATATTCATAGGATTTATAATATTAATCCTTGGGTTCAATATAAATCCCTTGGATTTATAATCATGGTCAACCATGGTCCAAAGTCACATTGTGACAAAGATTTTCTCAATATGAAAATGAACCATAGTCTAATGTCACATTGTGACAAAGATTTTATGGATAAGAAAATAAATCATGCTCAACCATGGTCAACAATGGTCTAATGTCACATTGTGACGAATATTGTCGCTATTGTATCCGTTTCTCAAAGGCAGTTCTTGGTAGCAAAACTATGCTGAGAAACCAAATCGAACAAAATTTATGTTCAAGTTGGCACTCGAACGAGAGGGGGCTTCCTCAAGTGTTACGAGGTTTTTTTTAACACTATTCACTTTCACTATAAAATATCCTATGAATGACAATGGATGGATCTATTATTTTTTGTACGTGGCTATTGATGAGTACCTAATCTTTGCTCAGAAATAAAGCCCTTTTTTATTGAAACTTGACCAAAATGCTAACGTCTAGCTTTTACAAAATAACATAAATTTAGAGAGTTTGGTAGAGGAATCAAATAGAATATATGATAATTAAACATCCATACTGAATACTTACTCCACCAGATATAAATGATACGTGAAGAAAAATTCTACATCCAAACAAATATACATTTAAGAGATGACAAAAGGCGACAATAAAATATGCAAATGAGTTATTTCAAACAGACTATTCAATAAGATTATCTCTATAATGATGATAAATTTACGGTGGTCTATCATGGAGGTTGATACTCAACGTAGCCTTGCCCTAGATCCAATGTTACCTTGAACATATGTGGAAAAATATTATTAAATCACTGTAAAAATGTACACTGGAAATAGATTATGTCATGAACTGGAGCCATAATCCTTCAATTAAAAATTTATAATAAATTTTTTACAAAAATTGTGGGGTTTTGGCATCAAAATCCAACCATTTTACAATCAAAATCAAATAATATATAGATATTAAAAATCCTAAAGTTTTTATAATTTTTCTGTAACAAAATCCTAAACAATGCACCTAATTACAAATAATATCGAAATAATATGGAAATAATATGCAGGAGATTTGGAACTGTTGGAAAATCGTCTACCTTCAAAACATGGAATTTGGGAATTTGTTCATTGATGATGGTTCTATGGCTTTGAATTTGGAGTGTTTGAATTTTTTTTCACAAAAAGTTTTACCTTCCCTTCAAACTTGGTTAAGTCTGCCACTTGTATCAACTAGCTGCCTCTTTGACTACTATTTCTAAGTCCAAAATCTGAAAATAATCTCATGATTGTTTATGTTTTTTCACCTAGTTGATCAAGGATTATTTTCATTTTGGAGTTAAAACAAACTATATGTTAACATTTTTTACCACAGTATTTTCCTTCGTTATCTTTTAAGTGCTTAATCATTGTCGTAAAATATTTGGGAGGAAAATATTTTGATAAAGCATTTCCCAAATATTTTTTTTAACCTCGAAATTCATATTTCTTTGTTTTCATGAATTTCATAAATGAAATCTAAAAATATTTAGTGAAATTATTTTATCCCGTAGAACCATCCATTGTTTGAAATCCATGTCTTGTTTTTCCCTGAATTTATATATTTATGAATAAATAAGATTCATATACATATTTCATAAAACCATCAACTAATTTCCTTCCCATGGTTTTGAAAACCATGTCCTGTTTTGCCATGATTGGTAAAATATATTTTAGTTTCCCTTTTTACTTGTGTAATATATTTTGATAATAATTTATCCAAATTTTCCCTCTTTATAATTTCTTTCCTCCTTAAATTCATAGCATAAAACATTATTTATCTTCTCTATAAAATTTCTTTTTTACCTCTATAAAATTATTCTACAAGGAGGAAACATGTCTTTCTAGCATTGGAAACTCCATGTTTTGTATTGAACTGTATTTCTGAACATGTATCCTCATTTCACCTCATTTTACGCGGCCTCCTCTTAATTCAACCTTTTACCCATAATCTCGTTCCAGTAAAAATACTATAAAAATGCTCCCTCCTTTATTACCCTCGATACACACTTTACACCTTTTAAACTTTCTTGCATACCTCAAACATATTCTCGCCTGACATTTATAAATTCAAATCAATGTAAAAAAGTTGTCTTACAATGTTATTCTGTCGGGGGGGGGGGGGGGGGGGGGTGGGGTAGTAGAGGGTAAATGGTTTAGGTAGGGGGGTCCCGCAATGCATGAGATGAAGACAACCGTAAAAAGTGGTAAATTAAAAGCATAATTGTGGGGGGAAGGGGCTAGGTTGAAGATTGGATAGGCAACCCCCCCTCACCCCTGCATACAATATAGTTATATTAATTCACACATCTCGAGGTAATGTATATATTTGTGTTTTAATGTGTGAAATGTAGGGTGGGGACATATGCTTGATTTGGCTCATTGATTTTGAATTTTTGATCACCCGCAATACATGGTAAAAAATGTGGTTCTCATACTTAGAGGTTGGGCTAACTCAATATTTTTAATCTAAGTTTAATATTTTAAATAAATAATTTTATAGAAAAAATAAAATTATATATATATTTTATAAAAATAAAATTATATATATTTTATAAAAATAAAATTTATTTAAAATAAAAAAATTTAAAAATAACTCAGAAACATTTATAGAAATCTCAGAGACAATTCATCCTTTAGCAATGAAAATGGGGATATGTAATGATATTTAAAGGAATGAATTTTCCAAGGAAAGGATAAGATTGAAGGAAGGTGGAAAATTTTTCCAATTTTTAAAAAATTAATCATGGTCAACCATGTCTATTTTAGGGTTTATAATATATATCTTAAGGTTTATAATATTAATCCCTTGGGTTTATAGTTCCATAGAGTTTTGGAATTAATCCCTTGGGTTTAAAATATCAATATCTTGGTTTTGTTAATCTAAGAGTTCATATTCCTAGGGTATAATATTATTCATAAGGTTTATAGTATTAATCCTATGGTTTAATATAAAATCATTTGGCTTATAATTGTGGTCAAGCACGGTCAAGAATTATGACAAACATTGTCTCAATATGAAAGTCAACCATGGTCAACCATTGTCCAATTTCACATTGTGATAAATATTGTCTCAATATGAAAATCAAGCATGGTCAGCCATGGTCCAATGTTGCATTGTGACAAATATTGTCTCAATTGAAAATCAATGATGGTAAACCATGGTCAACCATATTTATTTTAAAGTTTATAGTATTTATCTTTGGGTTTATAATATTAATCCTTTAGGTTTAATATTTAATTCCCTTTGGTTTATAATCCCTTTGGTTTAAAGTATTAATCCCTTGGGTTTATAATTCCCTTGGGTTTCAATATCAATTCCTTGAGTTTATCAATCAAAGGGTTCATATTCGTAGGGTATCATATTACTCATAGGGCTTATAATATTAATCCTATGGTTTAATATAAATTCCTTGGGTTTATAATGATGGAAAACCATGGTATAGTGTCACATTATGAGAAAGATTGTCTTAATATCAAATTCAACCATTGTCAACTATGGTCAAGCATGGTCCAATGTCACATTGTGACAAATATTGTCTCACTATGAAAATCAACCATGGTTCAACATCAAATTATGAAAAATATTGTCTCAATATGAAAATCAACCATGGTCATCCATTTTTAACCTTCGTCAAGCATGGTCAGCCATGCTCCAATGTTAAATTGTGACAAATATTGTCTCAATATGAAAATCAACCACAGTCAACCATGGTTCAATGTCGCATTGTTGCAAATATTGTCTCAATATGAAAATAAGCCATGGAAAACCATGGTAAACCATGTTTATTTTGGGGTTTATAGTATTTATCTTGGGGTTTATATACCTAGGACTTATAATATTAATCCTTAGGTTTAACATAAATCCCTTGGGTTTATAATCATGGTCAACCATGTTCCAACGTCACATTGTGACAAATATTTTTCAATATAAAAATAAACCCTGGTTGATATTAATACCTTATGCCCCGGATGCGGGTGCAAGCACAGTTAATGTGGGCGATGGGACAGAGGTCAATAGGATGGGAGGCGACATGCCATCCCATATGGGACCATCGAACCCACCTGATCGTAGTTATTACCACCCGCCTGCTCTTTATGGCATTCGTTATGGAGGAGCTTCTCAATAAGAATGTTGAAGATCGAGGCAGTATCGACTGCCGCAACAGAATTTCGCATCGGGTTAAAAGGTCTGGTCATTCAATGCCGAGGATTGATTGTTGCAGGAACAGGGTGTTATATGCAATGGATCTGCTCTCCCCTGCGCCGATGAATTCGTGTTGCAATTCTGTTGAGGACAGAGCCAGCAAGCGCACCACCACTGGGAAGCACAGTCGCCATACCTCTTGCTTGGAGCCCGCCGATAGTATTCACATTTCCATTGCAGGTTCTTGCAGGTCTTCTTCGTTGTTTCTGGGCATTCCTCCTGAGCCGAACCCTGTCAATTCTCCATCGCTCTAGAGCTACAGCTCCAATTCAGTTGCAAACATGCCCCGGCTAAGGAAGAGGATGCGTTGCAGGCGGGGGTCCTCTCGTACTGCCAGCAGGCGCTCGCCCTCCACTTCCACTTCTCCTTCAGAAATCTCATTGCCCTCTGACAGCCTCCCTCGCCTCTTCCATGGATGCCTATTCCACTCAGGCCGTAGGCTTGACTCGCCCTCTGGTGATACGCTGCCTGCTCAGTCCCATACGACTCTCTTTTCGTTTGATTGTGCACTCAACAGACCAAGAGTAACTGTGGCCATCTCTGTTGTCTTCCTGGAGGAGCCCCTGCCTGAGAATCTACCAGAAGAATCTGTTCCTGTCGATGGCGCCAACATGGAAGCAGTGCAGCATGACTCGCGGGGTCAGACTAGCGAGAGAAGGGAGACTATGCAGGAGGACTCGGCACGCGTTTAGACAAATGTGATGGAAACTCCTTCAGTGGTCCACCCCAACACAGAACTCTCTTATGATCGTGGCGAACCAGCAGATTACGGTTGCAGGATCGAGGAGGTTGCTCCTGATGAGTAATTTGGCCCTCTTTTCTTGTTTCTCATGCTTTTTCTCTGCCCTCTCTAAGGGAGTGTCTTTTTGTTTTAATGTTTCCTTCAGCTATGGTCCAATTTTTGTCAGTGACCAGTCTCAGTTTTTACAGCGGTCCAGTTTTGTTATGGTCCAGTATAACTGCTATATAATGTCTATGTTCTTAGTTCTCAGTCAAAGACATCCTGGTCCGATCCCCTGCGTGGGATTTTTTCAGTTGATAGTTCTTCAGGCTGGTTTCCCTCTAGCAGGGCAGCCAAAAACTAGTCTCTGTCAGTTCAAATTGCGTCCACGAAGGCACTGTTATGGCCTTTGCCTGATGTACTATATTTTTCACTGTTAATATATTACTCTAACTTAGAAAAAAAAAAGATATTAATACCTTATGTTTATAATATCAATCACATCATTTTATTAGTCTAGGGATTCATATTTCTAGCATACAATATTATTCATAAGTTTTATAATATTAATCCTAGGTTTTAATATAAATACCTTGGGTTTATAATCATGGTAAGAAATGGTTCAATGTCACATTGTGACAAAGATTGTCTCAATATGAAAATAATCCATGGTCAACCATGGTCCAATGTCGCACTGTGACAAATATTATTTCAATATGAAAATCAACCATGGTAACCCATGGTCAAACATGTTTATTTTAAATTTTATAGTATTTATCTTAGGGTTTAAAATATTAATCCCATGTATTTAATATTATTGCCTTTGATTTATACTCCCTTGGGTTTATTATTCCTTTGGGTTTATAATATCAATACATTAGGTTTATTAACTTAAGGGTTCATATTCCTAGTGTGTAATATTATTCATAGGGTTTATAATCTAAATTAGTGGTTTAATATAAATCCCTTTAGTTTATAATGATGGTCAACCATGTTACACCACCACATTGTAACAAAGGTTTTCTTATGGATCAATATCGTGTTGTGACAAAGATTGCATTGATATGAAAATCAATCATGCTCAACCATGGTCAAGCATGGTCGACATTGTCAAGCATGGTCCAACGTTGCATTGTGACAAAGATTGTCTCAATATGAAAATGAACCATGGTCAATCACAGTCAACAATGATTTTTTTAGGGTTTATAATATTTATCTTAGGGTTTATACACCTTGGGTTTATAATATTATTCCCTTGGGTTTCATATTATTCCCTTAGGTTTATAATACCTTGGGTTTTTAGAATTAATCCCTTGAGTTTATAATATCAATCCATTAGGTTTATTAATATAAATTTTCATATTCCTAGGGTATAATATGCACCTTTTTAGTAATTTTTTTAATTTAAAATATGTGGATTATTTTTTTAATAATTTCAATCTTATTGCACTTCAATGGATTAAAACAAATATTTGTAATATTTGGTTTATGTAAAGTTTTAGTTGTTTTTTAAAAAATTAACTACATCGAATTTCAATACGACATTAAATATTTAAAATTTCATTTGTGTATTATGGTCATTTTGTTTTTTTTCATGTGAAAATTTTTGACATAATTATATTATTGAAGGGTAGTCTTTTAATAAAGCCTTTATTGCCGAAGGGTTCATTTATTATGATAACATCATTTTTTAAGGGAAAAATTTTAAAAATAAAGTTTATTGATGGCAAACATAATGATCCAAACCATCAAAAAAAAATTATATGACGAGTAAAAGGAAATCCAAATTCCAACCCTAATCTAGTCCCTCGTGGACCAAAAGGTGTTATATTTCATTATCAAAAATAAATAATTGGTTTGTTAATAAGTAGGAAATTAATGGACTATATATGTCCACCCTTGGATAATTAACTTTCTAAAATCCAACATTTATTTTCAGACGCTTCTATCTATATCATCTATATATCCTTAGTTTTTTTTTTCAAAGAAGAAATAACACTCTTTTTGTGTTAATATATACAAAATAGTACATATTCTGAGTAATTTCCCAACATTCCACTAATATATTTACAAAATAGTCTGCATACCGAACGTTCCAGAATTTACACAGTGCCCCAAAGCCATACATTTGTTCAATATACCGAGAAAAAATAGTGGCCAAACAAGATGCAACCAAAATCAAAATAAGGAGACTGTAGCGAAAGCATAAAGCAAAATATATAAAAATGCAAGAACTAGAAACAAAAAGGAGGCCCAAGCAAACTAAGGAATCGTGGTTAAGGAATTTGAATGGATTTCTCCTGCAAGGGTCTTCATTCCGAGAAGTGCTGCAACTTTGAAAGTTTCAGCCCAACCCAACTTTGAAAGAGATTCATCCCGAGTGTTCACCTCCCGGAAAATATGATGGATAAGAGGAACATGTAGTCTCAATAAAAATTATTTGATGCGATGGGTCCAATTCAAGAGACGCGGGGGGTGAAACTGAGTCTCATCTGTATATCCCTAATTGTTGTAAAAACTTTCATTCATACTTTAACTACATACAGACCAATCTATCAAAAAAAAAGTAAATTGTACACTTTAAATAATAGTCAGTAGAATATAAACTAGCTAATCCATCTCCCCAAAAAATTAAATAATTACACTAAGAAAAATTAATGAAACTAGCATTTGAAAAAAAATTCTAAACAAATGTTGTTGTTATTATAAAATAAAATAAATTCTTCAAATTATTAAGAGTTAAAGATGAAAGCAATAATCAAATAGTTTATAAATTTATTTTGATTTAAAATAATCTATAATAATAAATACATTTATTAATTAAAAAATAATAATAATATTAAATAAATTTATTAGGTGACAAATAATAATTAATAATTCTTTATAAATTTATTTTAATCTTAAAGTTTTAAAATAATCATAAATTTATAAATCTATATAACTAATAAAATGATATTAATATATATATATTTTTTATCATAAAATGATATTAATATATATATATTTTTTATCTCTGTAAAGCTAAGAGAGGGGAAATAATAATTCGTATCCTAAAATAATCAAAACAATCAAAGTAATAATCAATAATAATAAAAAAATTTATTAATAATAAATAAATTCATTAATCATGGTTTATTTTAAATAATTATTTTTATAAAACTATTAAAAATGAAAACAATAATCAATAATAATAAATAGTATTAAAAATGAAAATAATAATAAATAGTTTTTATAAGTTTAATTAAATTTGTTTTTTTAAATAATCAACGGCCATACATAAATTTATAAAGATAATAGGTTAAAATCAATATTTTCTAAGACTTAGTTTTATAAAAAAATTGTATTTTTTTTTTAAAGTTTTGGTATTGATTTATTTTTTAAGATATTTTAAGTTAATAGCGAGAATCTAGGGAAAGAGATGAGAAAAATTTACTAAAACTATTTTAAAATTGTAAAATGGGTAGTACATAGAATACCATTAAATCTTAAAACATTCAATGATTGGGTAGAAAAACTAGCTTAAAAACATTGAATAATAATGCATATAAACTATTAAATCTAAAAACATCGAGTAATAAAGTAGAGAAACTAGCTAAGCACATTGAATAATAGCTCACGGAAACTAGCTAAAATGAGATGTTAGCCAAGGGATATAGCAAAGCAAATAAAATGTAACTAAAACCTTATTGCAATAATTTTAATAAAAGTAAAATGTAAGTAAAACCTTATTGTAATGATTTTAATAAAAATAAAAATAATTCTTTTAGACAATATTTTTTTAGCGTTTTAAATAATTCCAAATAAATTAATACATTAATTGAAGCAGGAGTATCATAGCCATCTTCTGTAATGCTCTCTTATCATGCAAGCAGGTAGCTAAGGGAAAATGCTATTATGAAAGCTACAATGAACCTTTAATCAAGCATCCCCTTATTCAATTATTGTTGGGAAAGTTTTTGGATGTGTCAAAAATTAGATATGATGTTGAGATAATTTTTTTTTATTTTTTTTTATTGGTAGATGGGAACAATCCCCTTATTGAATCATGGTTGGGAAATTTTTTTGGATGTGTCAAAATCTTGGATAATGAGATATAGTTTACTTTGGTGATGAAGAAATTAAAATTTGATCATTTCTAATATGTTATGTATTTATTTTGGGGTTTATTTAGGGTATGATTTTTAGTAGTTTTGGTGAGGATATTCTATGGCATTATTAGGTGGAAGGTTATTATTCTAGTATTTAGTTATGTATTATTGTTTGTAATAATATTGGGAACTTTGATATAGCACTGGGTTGTGACTTAGTAAGGGTTGAGATGTCCTTATTAGTGGGGGCATATACCTTTTTAGCCTTATCAAAATGGGTCAAACATGTCCCTTGGAGTTGAACCTAGTGGGGGCACATAGCCTTCTAGTCTATCAAAATCGGTCAAATGTGTCTCTCAAATTTGAACCCAGTGGGGGCACCTGCTATTCTAGACTTATCACAGTGGGCCAAACATATCTCTTGGAGTTGAACTAGTGGAGTTACTTCCCTTCCAAACTTATCACATTGAACCAAACATGTCCCTTGGAATTAAACCCAAGTAGATGAAATAACAAATATTTCTCCCAACAACTCTAGCTTCCAGGATAGGACAAACTAAAATTGTGTTATGTATTGAGTTATTTCCATTAGAGACTTAACATATATGCTCCAACATTGTTCATCTGAAGATTATAATTTTAAATAACTACTCATCCTAGGATTTTATGGAAAAGCAACCATTGATGTATGGGGAAATTTGGGATCTTAAATTGAGTTTGAGAATTTGTTTTGCTTGTTATATTCATGATATATCCTTTATTTAATACTTTTCCTTTGATATTGCAATTTCTCTCTCTTTTCTTGTGACTTGTCACCTCTTTCTTTAGACCTATATATATTATTGATTAATTTTTAATTTTTCTCATTATTTTGATGCATAATATTAATGATTTCATTGCCAATTCCTTAATTTATATAATAATAGAAATGAAACTATTTTTGGACCATTTTAGGTCCACTGTCTTCCAAAATTTATTTCCTTTTCTTCTTGAATTGATCATCCCCTCATCTACATTGTCACTAGAAGATAAGCTATTCTCCACTTATTTCTTGACCTCTATAAAGAGCCTTTATTATAGGATTTTATCTCTACAATTGGAGATATTTAAAGCCTATTCCTCAAGGGTTTTGAATCAAGATCTAACATGGAATTTTCTAGGCTTGTACTTGGAAACCCTTGGTTACTTTCCCCTTGCCCCAGCGATTTGGTGTTCACCATCCCATTGAAATGAAAATTCCTTCCCTTACAAATAGAAAATTATTAGGTCAAAATATAGAATCTACTCAATATATTTTTGTCCCAAACATTAAATCCAAACAATCACGATATTTTCCCAATAGAATAATAACCACATAAATAAAAAATATAGAATCAAATACTCATATATCTATTTATTTATAACCATGTTTATTTTAAGGTTTATAGTATTTATCTTAGGGTTTATATACCTTGGCTTTACAATATTAATATCGTGTGTTCATTATTCCCTTTGGTTTAAAAATGGGATTTTTTTCTTTACTTTGTTTTTTATAATATTAAAATAACTATAAATTTTGTTAATATTATTTAATATTTTAATTTAATATATAATATTTCAAATAATTCTTTTTTTTAGTAATATATTTTCTTATATATTAATTTCCTTTATTTATTTAATTTATTTTTTTATTTCCAATTTAATTTCTTTTATATATATATAATTTATTCATATATTTATTGCAATAATATATTAGTAATAATAGTATATAAAGAGCATGTGTTTCCTCCTAAGAGGTCACAGGTTCAAACGAGAATGGGTAGAGTATGTATGCCTTTGTAGACTTAGTAGTCAAATCATTGCGCCGAGGTGGGTCCCTTGTCCCAAAAACAAGGGGAATCATATACCAATTTGGTGTGTGGCTTCGTTGTGACCTTATAATTAGATAAAAATAATAATAATAAAAATAATTTATTAATTAATAATATAAAAAATATAATTATTTTTTATTATTTTGTTACAATATTGAAATAATAATTAAATAAGTGATGTACCCAACCACATTAATATTTTTAAGGTGGTGATAACATCGAGGAAAGGATTATTGAGGGCTCGAAATTTTATTATGAGCTTGAAAATAATTGTAAGTTGGTCAATCTTTACATTTGGAGAAAAAGATATTCCTCTTTGAGACCTTTGTCACCCCTGTTGTCTTATACGGATGTGAATTTTGGGGTTGAAGTATATCTAGAGAGTCATGGAGGAATATTGAGATGATTCAAAAGAAATTCATAACCAGGGAAAATTTTAAGAACCACCCTAAATTTATATTTATAATAAATAGGCAAATCCCCATGATACATAGGAAAAATGGAAGGAAATTTTCTTAATAATATAATAAGTACATATAATTTTTTTGGCGAAACTCTCATGAGATTATATTGTCTTGTAATATCATGGCGAATCACTAGTACAAAATGGTGAATCACTAAGAAACGGTGAATCACTAACAAATGGTGAATCGCTAATAAATCCAAAGGTTGTTGCAGTCGCTTGGCACCAAGAGCGTATTCGAGAAGAAACTGTGAAAGAACTTGAAAACGTTGTTGGTGAATCAGATGAGCTTGACTAGTTACCATAAGGCGCACCACTCTAGTAACTAAATCATACAGATCTTGAACTAGCAGTTGTCGCATAACAATTTCTTTCAAAAAGAGATAGTGCAATGATAGTTGAGATAATTGATAGAGTGAACATTGGGGAAGCATATTTAATGGATCATTTGAGATGGTTGTATTTTCATATCTCAAAATAATAACAAGTAAATTAACATAAGACTTCATTAAGGAACTGTCACTCTTTCCTGATTTTAAGACCATATTAAAAAATGAGGTAATATTTCTACTATGAATATCAATAGATGTAAGGGGAAGTCTCAATTGACAAGCCAGACATTTCACAGAATGTGATATAACTCCACATTTCACATTTCACAAAATATGTCATGTAGGTTGAAGCTATTAATCTCAAGACAGGGAATGCATATAGGGTTTAAGTATATTTCCGTTAAAGAAATGTCATGCATGTGTCCAAATTTATTGTGCCTTCTAGTATATAAAGGAGAAGGAAAACGTATATGTTTTATTTCATTGAATTTCTCAGAGTGGGGAGTGGTGAGTGAAGTTCATTCATTTCTTCACAATGGTAAGTAGCAAGTGAAGGGTGCAGTTTAAATCTTTCCATTTATTTCCTATTTTAAACAATAAAATGTGATGAAAATAATAGCAAGTGAAGGTCTTCTTGACTTGTGCCTTCTTCAAGAAAGACTTCAATGTGTTATTTTCTCAATTACGAGTTCATGGAAAAGGACGAGTCAGTTTTTTCATGTGCTAGTTGGAGGCTCAATTATGTGGCTCTCCAAGTGCAAGTTTATATTTGGAAAAAAATGAGTGAGAGGCTCAATGTCTAATTGAGGCAAGGAGAGTTAGAAGAGTTAGCTTGACTTAGTTAATGAATCAGTCATAATATTGATGAGTTCTAAAAATAGACTTTTTAGTTATAGCATGATCGAATAACATAAAAGGAGGACGAAGGCACATAATTCAAAAATTGTTTTGTGCACAAGGTTGTGAGAAAAGACAATAGCTCAGCGGTTTGTGAGAAAGTGCACAAGAATTGTGTGAGATTCCTACTTGTCGTGTGCATATTATTAAGTACCAAGTGTTCATAGATTAAGAGATTTATGCTACAAAATAGAGGGTCATGTGCGCATGATTTTAGGAGCCAAAAAGAGAGGCTAGTGTGCAAGGATTTCAGACCTGTTTATGCACAAAGGATAGGATTTGTGATCAAGTAACGTTCAAGGAAAGTTTAGGCTAGGTTAAAAGGAGAACAACTTTTTTCTCAATAGACAATTTTCATTGTATTTGATCTGTATACTCTATCAATAATATACCACAACAAGAAGAGGGTTTTCTGATTTGGTTTCCCTTGAAAATTAGTGTCTCTTGTGTAATTGTGTCCTTAACTTATTTCATTCCATTACTTCTATTGTTGAGAAATTTTGTGTCTTAGCGAAAATAAAATTAGTTTGATATTGTTCATTTACGCAGCAAGCAGATTGAAGAAAATTCGATAATAAATAGTGGTGGAAATTGATTTTTAGATATGTGCATGTGTTTCTACTTTCTTCAGCGTGACGTGTTTCAATTCCTAGTAAAAATAAAATTGAAATTTCAACAAATATTTTAGTTTTTTTATTTTCTAATTAATTATCTTTGAAATTAAATTAAGACTATTATCATCTTGGTCGACATCTCTTAGAAACTATGTCATAAATACTATCTCTTCAGCATGGTAAAATAAATGTAGCCCCTCTTGACCCAAGGCTGAACATGCCTTAAACTAAAATGAGAGCCTAATAACTAAGCACCAATGTATGTAATATGAGCTGGTGATATCAATCTTCTTCACTCTAAGGAAGAAATGATAACCTAGGAAGACCCTTCCTGCCTGTTCAAGATTGTAACCACTTAGTTTTACCCTAGTTGACCATCAACTCTGAAAGTCATAGAAAAAGTGCTAATGAAGTTGTCTGCCTTTTCACACCCTTGAAGAAAGAAGCCAAAAGGATTTCATCATCAACGAAAAGAAGAATAGGAATGAAAACTTGCACCCATTGTTGTCATATGTATGCCCATTAAGAAAAAACTCCAACTCATTGATGTAAATCCAAATCAAGGTGGGAGTTAGTGGACACCCTTGCTTGACCCTAATAGTGCTCTTTATAAACTCTGTGTGCTACATGGAGACAATTTAGAACAATCTCATACAAGCACTTGATTACTACGTAGAGAATCATTAGGGGAATTTTGAGGTCTAAAATGGGCCTCCTAAGGAAATTATAAAATAATAGTGGAAATAATAAAATAATATTAGATTACATCATCAAATTTTGGAGGGAAAAAAAAAATTAAAAATAATAAAAAATTATAAAATAATAAAACTATTTTTTCACCCTGTATTTTCAACTTATCTCCCTAAGTTTTTAATCAAATTTTGAGCGAGAGTACTATTTGGATGCATAATTTAATTCCTCGTCCAAGGATTACCCATGTTGCATACTTTCGATCAACCTTGCTACCCGAAAAATGAGAAATATATGAAAAATGTGATTACAATCATGTTATTCATGTATTTCTCAGTTTTCATGTAGGAGGGTCCATCGAAAGTATGCAACATGGGAACTCACTGGATGAGGAATTAAATTTTGCATCCAAAAAGTACTCTCAGTATAAATTTGATTAAAAAATTAGGAAGATAAGTTGAAAATATGAGTTGAAAAAGCAGTTTTATTATTTTGTAATTTTTTATTCTTTTTACTTTTTTACTCTAAAAAGGGTGAATCACCTCCCATGGTTGACATCATCATTTTGAATCGTATTGATTCTTATAAAGTTTATTTTGGTTGTAAATTTTTCTTAGGAGGCCCATTTTAGACCTCAAAATTCCCCTAATGCTCAAAAATGCCAACATCTTTAATCCTTGAGAATAAGCCTGTTTGAATGTGTGAAGTGTCTTGGATCAGGTATATAACTTTTAAATATCACATTATCCTCTTAGATGCTAATAGACATGATATTAGTGACAAATATGTTATCTCCATACATAAAAGCTACAAAAGGTAGGAAACATTATTATATGAGCTCCTGTTGTGCCAATTTTGAAGAAACTAAAGGATCAGAGTCTATTATTTTATTGCACATATGATGGTACTCAATGTACAAAAAATTTTGCTCTTTGCATCTCTCCCTTCAATTTGGATACCACAAATGAAACACATAAATTTAGAGTGAATCTAAATATACCTTCTGAAACAGTGCCCATGTATAGCACATATCATCCTAACAAGAATCCACAAATAAATATTAACAACGTACCTCAAGTATCTTCCCTTCATCCAAAATATTAAACACACAACAAAAAAACTTCTCATATATATAAAAATTTAGATGATAACCATATTTCCAGTGGCAGATTCAACCTAACACATCAACTCTTGCAGGTATTCCAACAAATTCAACAACAACTCTTCTCAAAGCCCTGAAAGCTTCGGCACGCTGAGTTAAACCCACTAAATAAGGAAGCCCCTAATATCATGAACGAAAATGAATCATCATTATGGTTCCAGAGTAATTTAAACACAAATATATTTCAAAATGTGTACTGCTAAATGTTGGTTTAAAATTTAGGCTTAATTGATTCTTTAATTATTGACATCCTTTGAAAAACATTTAGGGAGAGTTTACCTCTCATAAGAATGAACCTTGGCTTCTTCAATATTCACTAAGAGAGATATGAATTCAACTTTCATACCCCCATAAGCCTTATATGTCCAAATGGAGGATGATTTAGAAGCCCTTCTTCCAAAAATTTTATCTAAAACAAATAAAAAGATAAGAAATATTTTAGTATTTTAGCACGATAACAACCCTGAGTAAAAATAATCCATGAGGTGCAACTACTCTAAACCTGTATACCACATGTCATGTTTTCCAACATTAATATGATCTTTTGTCAGAGAACTTAGCTACTGATATGCTAAACAAAATCTATAATGGGACCAAAAGAGTATCCATTCAGTTGGACACTCAACATATTGCAGCAAAAAATGAACCATGTCTTGTTCATACATCCATTGTTTCTGAAATCTGTAAGTAAATAGCCATAATATTTTCAAATAAGCAGTCTTGTTTACAAAGGAAAAATTTACCAGATAAACATAAATCTTTTAATTTTTAGTAAATGGTATTACTTCATATCATAGATGAAGACGAAATACAATAGTAAATTTTCACCTAAAGTTCAGCTACAGTTGAAAATGCAATGAATCTTGTAACAAAATTCTTTCTAAGAAAATTGAGACGAGAATCTTATTGAAGCCCTTGGAACGTCAAAATAGCCAAGTTCATGTGAAACACTCTTACTTATGGTATCTCATCTAAGAAAAGTGGAATTGAAGTTATAAAATACAGAGCATAAATGCATTCCAATTACTTCCAGTTTGCATTATAAGGAGTACCAATGCACTGATCAGAAATATGTCAATGCTCTATCAAAAATTATCTTTACATCTTTACCAAAACAGAAATATGTCAATGCTCTTCTAGGCTTTAAAAAAATATCATCATCGGCAAGCACTTGATAGCAGTATTTGAACAAGAATTACCCTAAAATTTGATGCATATATAGTAGTACATGGATTTATATTAAATTCTTTTATACTGCATGTCCATGATGTCCCCATCATAGTGGATATAGTTCAAGTGGAAAATCATGACTGTAAAGGGGTTAACAATGAAAAAGAAATTATGTAATATGAACTTGTTGGACTAATTTTAAATGGCTTGTGATCTCCTATTTCTTCACAAATGATACCATGGGTCACTTTGTATTTTTGGACTTTACTTAAGGTACATAATCTACTATTTGTTTTAACATGCAATCATTTCATGTTGTAGCACTAGACCTAGGTTTGAGATGCATTATGGATTCAAAAAATTTGCATTTTATCAACATGAGAGTAGAAGTCACAATGACTAGTTTTTCATCCAGGAATGTCATTTAATTTCTCGGTAAATCTTTTCTGTTGGAAAGGACCCACTATTAGGGATGGATAGATAATCAGACACTATCGTCGAGTAAGATGAAACTCTCTAATATTAATGGCATTTTCATTTCAATGGAAATGATATGTGCAACATTTCACATGGATTCTTGTCCCAAGTGAGTTCTTCCTTGGCCAAGGAGCCAAAGGAAAAATAAATAAATTTTCAGCCAAAGGTTTTGACCCCAGATGGTTTTCCAAATTTCTTCTTTGGGATGATCATGTAACCTTTCTTCTAATTGGTAGGATTCATTGATGGAGAAGTACCCGCTTGTTTTGTGACTCCATTGGAGCTTGTATGCTCCTATGAAATAGGAATGAGCTATAGTTGAATATCTTGCCGGAAAGATTAGCATTCTCCTCCTTCTGGTTGTGCCTTACAATCATCCTGTTGAAGTCATTGTCTCCATTGATTACATGCAGCCTCCTCTCTGTTGAAGTCATTGTCTCCATTGATTACATGCCAAATTCCTCAAGAGATGAATTTTTTTATGGGCAGAATTCCTTGGGCTGAGTTTTCCAATGGGGGCCAAGCTACAGGTTCCAGTAGTGCATTTTTCTATGTATTTTTCTCTGTGGTTCTAGGTCCAAATTTTCTCGGGGATTTTAATGAAATAAATTTGGTATGGGTGTATACTTATTATTGTGATGTGATCGATATCGCTAATTTTATTTTTTTTCTACAAATATCTCATTTCAAAAGTTAAATACCAGTGATTTTATTTTCCACCAATTCAGAATTTTATTTAATAATTTTCTGGGAATAAAAATTTTTGAGGTATAAATAAATATGGGATGGTATTGGAAATTAAACAGAGTAAGGGCCTATACTAAGGCGTATGACCCTTCCTCCAATAGTTCCTCAATGATCTTTTATATTTCATTCTTTTGTGGAAAATGGTGTCAATAAGGACATACATTTGGTAGTTGACTTCCTAGAAGTAGGGGAATTCCATGGTCATCCTCTCCTTAAGAAGGGGTTAAAGCCTTTGGTGTCTCAAAGACCTGATGATGTTTTTTAAGGAGAAACTGCAAATTTAGGTGGAATTTTTTTGTCATATTATCCATGACCTATATGCCATTAAATTGGGAAGTATCAATTGTATTTGCCTATGTTATTCCTACTTTTCTAGGAGAAAAAAGAAACGAAAATCAAATATTCCAACATAGAGACAAAATTAGCAAGGATCAAAGAAGCTCCTCTACTACTGTGAGGGGAGGATCAGCCATGATTTTTCCCTTCAAAAAGTTATACTTTACTTGTCATTCAATCCTTTTGTATTTACTATTTTTGGATATCTCTAGCTTCTTTAATACTAAATCAATAATCAAATAGAGTATAGGAAAATTGACTCATATATATTCTTGTTTTGGGAATTTGATTTCAATTTTGACAATAGCTATCAAGCCCGCAAGTCACATCTTTAAATATTAACTCTCATCTATACAATAGTCACAATCCATGATTTCATACTCCTCTCCTATAAATAAACCTTTGGATACATGGATACAATGTTACAAATAACTAGAAGGAAGAAGAAACCACATAGCTAAAGGAAAGGAAAGGAACTTCCCTTTCCCTAGTTGGCAGGAAAGGAACTTCCCTTCATAAGCTAAAGGACTCTTTTGGGCTATATTTGAATAAATTTTCCCCATATAAAACAAAAATTTGGGAACAATGTCCTCTTAAGCAGGGAGGGAACATCAAGACATTTTGATATTATTTTTAATGTGTAAGTGGCTTATATTTGTTGTAAGGTAGTGTTAAATGTTAAATTTCCTGACAACATTATAAGACCTATCCTGAAATTTATCTCTATCTGTTCAAAATTTCTTAATGCAAAAATGCTCTAAATAAGTATGGCCTTGACATCTAGCTTCATATCAACTACTAATGGATATCTATCGGTTGCATAAGAAGTTAGTAACATACCTTGTATTGTTGAAGAAATGTTGCTCTTAATTATGTTTTCTAGATTTCACTACAGAAAATATTCACATATCACGGACAGTAACCAAAAATTAATCACAACATACAATTGAGAAATGAGTAACAGAACAAGGTACCCAAAATTATAACCCTTCATTTGAAATTAGTTTATCACAATTTAATTAAGATGAGTTCTCTATATCTTCTCCATGTATCCTAATTCTGCTCCTAGTATCCGAGTTCTAATCATAGGGAAGAAAAGTTTTGTTATTGCTTATGTGGAAGGCTATTCATGTTCTACAATATACATACTGTCTGAAATTCTAAAGAAATGAACCAAGACTACTGTGATGTGATTCTATATACTGTTGTGATATGTTCCTATAAAAATACCGAATTGGAAGATGATGATCTAAGCGTATAAACAGCTCGAAAAAATATCGAAAGGAGGGTTGACTTGGGGATATTATGGAGGAATTTTTCTTGGTATTTGGGTCTTGGAGGTCTCATTTTGATTTTATTCTATAAGAAGAGGATTTTTTTGGTTTTCCCCAGGAGTGGGGTTTTTCCCTAGCATGGAGCCTATATCTTGTGCTCTATGTTTTGTGATTTTCATGTTTTTGATAATTGCTTGATGAAGAAGTAAAAAAAATTAATAATATACCAACTAATATCACAAGTAATTATCATGTAAGGATAATCAACATTAATCTACAAACTCAGTGATTTTCCAATGTACATTGAGTTAAAGTAGAAACCAAGGAATTAACAATATAATGAGAATGGTAAAAAAACATCAGGCATAATAATTTTCCATTGAAATAGTAAGAAATAGAAGTAGGAACAACATTATGACAACTAAAAGGAAGAGACTTTCATACTCATACAAAATAATTTCTAAGGGGAAGTGTGTTTACTCTTCTATCTAAACATAAATTCAGTGGGTACAACTCATCAATTCTACACTGAGTGAAAAATGACATACAAATTGAATCCTTCCAAATTTCAACCTTCCAGAAACTTCAGTATGTATTTAAATGGATTACTCTCTTGAAAATTTAGCAATTCAATTGCTTAGAAGAACAAAATATTAATCAATTTTCACAGAATCATATGTTAAAAAAAGGAAACCGGTGCATAAGATATTTCTTTTAACTTGGAATTGGAAAAGAACTTGGCAAACTCAAAAATATGGGACCCTTTTTCTTTAGCAATGATTTCTTGAAAGGATATGAATGATAATAGGAGAGTGAAAAAGAAAATCATCCAAGCATGCGAAATACAAAAATATCAAACCAAGAATAGACCTCATTTGATTGTCAATATGGTATATCGAATTATATAGACTCTTTGAAGCTCCAGATCTGAAAACAAAGAGACCTTTTCTAACTGAAAACTAACTAAAGTACTCCACATATCAAACAATGTTTAGCTTCACATAAATATCCCACTAGAAGATGGAAATCAACAGCACCCACGTATAGTATAAAACTTAGTTACAAAAAAGTGTATCATGATTGATATCATACATGGGAAAACATGAAAGCATAACATTCTTGACCATGAGACTATCACATAAGAAAAAATGATAACTAAATTTTAAGAAAAATAACCAAAAAAATTAAGATACTTGATCTAGCTAGCGGAGGATTCAGTTCTTAAAGCCAGATGCCTACTAAAAATTTTGACCCCAGAGGGTTTGCCAAATTTCTTCTTTGGGGTGATCCTGTAACCATGCTTCTAATTGGTAGGCTTCGTTGATGGAGAAGTACCTGCTTGTTTTGTGACCCCATTGGAGCTTGTATATTCTTATGAAATAGGAATGAGATGTAGCTGAATATCTTGTTGGAAATATTATCATTATCCTCCTTCTGGTTGTGGCTGCCAAACATCTTGTTGAATTCATTATCTCCATTGATTACATGTAGCCTCCTCTCTTTGAAGCTTAGTTTACATACAAGTGGGGCAATAAGCACTATGTCAGCTCATGACGCCTAGAAAATTTGACATTTAGGTTGCATAAACCACCATAATGATTTTCCACTATATTTATAGCTTTCAATTGCATCACAAATAACAACCATAACAAAAAGGTCACAATAGCTTGTATTTACATATCAGATAACAACCACAAGACAGATTTCATAGGAATGGGATGTTAGTATGGTAATGGAATATGCCATCACATCAAGCCTAAGAAATAACTACTTGCATCTCAAAACCAATTTTCATATTTATAAAGCTTTTGTCAGTAATTGTAAATGTGAAAATTGTTCATCAACAAAATTTTTTGAGAATATTAACAACAAATTTCTGAAGTGATGTATCTAAAAAATATTTCTCCATCTAAATCATATCATAGAAACCTTAACTCTGAAATACTAGAACCATACAAAATTTCAAGTTTCAATAGTGGATGACTTGAGAATATCCATTATTTCTAAAGCAAATCCCCATCGCTTTCAGAAGCTATGGTCAGACATGAACATTCAGTGGATATGGTGTGTCTGATAAAGATTATGGCATTAAGAAAAGTATTTTTTCAATGATATTTTTCAGAAAACATTTCTTATAGTATCATAATATACATAGGCTATGGTCACAATCTGGTCAATTTCAAAATATTTCCCAGGCTTAAAAAATAAACAAGTATACAAAAACCAAACCTACCAATGATTTCATTCAGAGAAGAATGTAGATCCGCCATGTCTATAACAGGGAAGAATGAGAATCTAGAGGTTGCAGAGGATGTCTGCAATGTTTAAGAGAAGCAGATGACATCCTAATAGAAATAGGTGAAAATTTCCATGATTGTCCTGATACTCTTATGGGCTTTACCAAATAGAGAACCATTGTGCTCTATTTCATGTTTGTGTGTGTGATACATACCCGATATAAAATAACGCTTACAATACTTCTTGTTAACTGACATTTTGGATCAGAACGATCTCGATTGAAACGAATAGGTGTACAATCCTAAAGCCAAGAAGCTGATAGACAGACATGTTGACAGGAAAGAGTTAATTTGTTAGTCCCATTATGACCACCCAATTCTTTTCGAATTGGCTGAGAAAGGTTTCATTGATGGTTGATGGCCGACATATGGGAAAATTTTCATTGGAAGGTTTAAGTTCAGTCAAATGACGGAACTTTGAAAAGACTTGGACTTTGTCAAATTTTGATGTTATAAAATATTTCTTTGGTAATGGTCGAACCCTGAAACATATTCTTTGATAATAGAGATTAGCTCTTCAGATCCTCATCTCAATGTGTTGCAGTAGTTTGGGCTCTCAAAGAATTATCCATTGAAATTAATAACATATTTGAATTTGGGCATATGATCATACCCCTCTCTGATATAGGAGTATGATTGCAAATTTAACAATAGGGAAAAAGAGAATTTCAGGAGCAAGATGCCATCATCAAACTTGTCACTATGCACGTAATGAAAATCCAATCGATCACAAAATTGTTTCTTATAGAAACGAACTTATATAGAAGAATAAAACTACAAACCCCTGAACTCAACCTTCCCTTAACCCTTAACTAGTTCCATTCCTATATTCAGGTATGATTGGAAGAAAACCCCACAGCATTCCTGGAAAGCAGGGTGAATTGAAGGTAAGCCCACATGCGTTCATGGAAATTGGGGGGAATGGAAGTGAAGCCCACATGAATTCATGGAGATCGGGGGCTATTGGAAGAAAACCACACGCGAAAAAGTATAGGATCACTAACCCATTGTTGTCCCATATTCTAGTTAAAACTTGTAGGTTTTCCATCCCTAAGGCCTGCTAAATTTTGCGGGAAAAAGGCCCTAATTTTTCTTAAGGAAATTGTGGAATTAATGAAAATGAGGATCAAGCTCTAGAAGAATAAATATTTCTAGACCAAATAGAATATGATCATGAATTGTCGGAAAATAAGTCCCTATTTTGACCTTTAAAAATAATCATGAAATTTTGGAGGTTTTGGTTTTATATTTTGATGATAGGCATACTTCTCTAACACCCCCTCAAACTACATGCAAACCTTGCTAATGGAATTGATGTCCAAGAAGATAGGGATGGTGTGTCTCTTGAGGAGAGTGTTTGTGTCGAGTACATGAAGACGACAACATTTTTTATTACGCTAATGAAGGAAACTATGAATATCATAATCGCAATCCTGCACGGAATTGTGGTAACAAAATTAGTACAAGTGACTTAAATATTGATGGTTTGGGTGATGAGTATATTTGTTTTGAAAGAAGGCATGGAACAAACTTTTGAAGACACTAAAAATACCATCAATAGGCATCGTCAAGATGTACAATCCCATGAGGAGCATACAAAATATCCAAAAGAAGAAAAATTTGGTGCCCTTGGTCTAAACTTGTGTTTTAAACAAAATGAGGGGAAATAATATATAATACGTTTCAATGGTACACCAAGGTTTGATGATGACCATCAAAAGAAAAACAAATCTGAATATGACCCTATCACTAACTTGCTGCATGGGCATGATGATAGATCTACTGCTCTAGAAGGGGGCCCATAACCAGAGTTTCAAGGGGACGACACTAATGACTGCACAAATAAATTTCAACATGAAGACCATAATGAAACCACTGCATAAAGTATTTATGATGAAGAAAATCACAATAAGGGCACATTTCTTGTAGCATTTGGAGGTTATGACAAAGAACTTCCAAAGGAATTCCCTATTTTCCCATTTGAAAAGCATGAATAAAGTTTAGAGTTTTGGTTCCAGATTTTGATGATGTGCATACTTCTCTCGAAGAGGGTGTGAAACACACCCTTAAAATCCAGGAAAAACTTGATTATGGACAATACATGGATGGTGATTCTAATCCAAAAGAATATTTGTGCCACGAACTTGAAGAATATGGTAGTGTTGATTCCACCAATGAAGGCCACCATCAAGATCATGATCAAAATGTTAGATAGAATCTTGGTGACATTCATGTGACAGTACAAGTATCAGTGCCTTAAACGTTGATGGGTTTGGTGATGTGTATATTTCTCCATAAGAATGCATGGAACAACTTTTTGAAAAAATTGAAACCACCATATATAGGCACCCTCAAGATGTACAGTCCCTTGAAGAATATACAGTGGATCCAAAAGAAGACAGTTTTGGTGCCCTTGATCTAAACTTGTCTTTTAAAAAAAATGAGAGAAAAACATATATTATATGTTTCAATGGTCCACCAAGGTTTGATGATTACCATCAAGAGAAAAAAAGATCTAAATATGACCCTATTAGAGGCTTGTTACAACAACATGATGATAGGACCACTACTCTAGAAGGGGGCACATACCTAGAGTTTGAAGAGGACAACACTGATGACCACAAAAATGAATTTCACCATGAATACCATGATGAAACCACTACACACATTCTTTATTTCAAGGAAGACAACATTTTTACTACGCCAATGAAGGCCACCATGAAGATCATGACCTCATTGCTACACAAAATCTTGGTGATAGTATGAGTATTAGTGACTTAAACACTAATGGTTTTGGTGATGTGTATATTTTTTTGGGAGGGAATGTGTAACAACCCTTTGAAGATGTTGAAACCACCACCAATAGGCACCCTCAAGATGTACAGTCCCACTAGAAATGTACAATATATCCAAAAGAATATATTTTTGGTGCCCTTGATCTAAAATTGTATTTTAAACAAAATGAGGGTGCATCATATATAATATTCTTCAATGGTCCAATAAGGATTGATGATGACCATTAATAGAAAAACATAAATGAATATGACCCTGTCACATGTTTTTTGTAGGAGCAGGATGATAGGACTACTTCTCTAGAAGGGGGATCACAGCTAGATTTTTAAGGGGTCAATAGGGAACACATTCTTTCAGGTATATTTTGAAGGGGTACTCACTCTCTCGGTTATCATTTGATGTTGAACTATATCATCTAGTGCTACCCTCGCTCAATCTATATTTCATCTAGTCATTAGGGGAATTTTGAGGTCTAAAATGGGCCTCCTAAGAAAATTATACAACCAAAATAAACTTTATAACAACCAATAGGATTCAAGATGATGATGTTAACTATGGGGGATGATTCACCATTTTTGGAGTAAAAAATTGAAAACATTAAAAAATAATAAAATAAAATAAACTCCTCTTTCAACTCATATTTAAACTTATCTCCCTAAGGTTTTACTCATGTTTTGAGCGGGAGTACCTGTTGGATCCAAAATTTACTTCCTCATTCAAGGAGTACCCATGTTGCATACTTTCCATGGACCCTACAACACGAATAATGAGAAATACATGAAAAAATGTGATTGCAATCATGTTTTTCATGTATTTCTCATTTTTCATGTTGCAAGGTTCATCGAAAGTATGCAACATGGGTACTCCTTGGACGAGGAATCAAATTATGCATCCAACGAGTGTTTCCACTCGAAATTTGAGTAAACCCATAGGGAGATAAGTTGAAAATACGAGTTGAAAAAAATACTTCTTTCTTCATTCTCTTTAAAATTTGATGATGTAATCAAATCTTATTTTATTATTTCCACTATTGTTTTACAATTTCCTTAGGAGGCCCATTTTACACCTCCAAATTCCCCTAATGGGAAACATGGTGAAATAAATATGCATATGATAACAACTTGGCTCAATCTCTTCTCTTCGGGTGGTATGGGGACAATGAGAAAGAAAGTAAACCATCACAAGTTGGATAGAAAGATCGATAAATCAAGAAAGAGTGTTTGCAGAGTCCTACCTTCGACAAACAATAGAAGTATTCAATTCTCCATCCATTGAAGTCTATTGGCTCGAGCAGTGAACTCCTTCAAAGTATCTCTCAAATCCATCTCACAATCGAATTCCCTCTCCATATCGGCCCTCTCATTAGGTGAATCGGGAGGTCTAAAATGGCCCTCCTAAGGAAATTATAAAATAATAGTGGAAATAATAAAATAAGATTTAATTACATCATCAAATTTTAGAGGGAAAAAAGAAAAAACTAATTTTTCAACTTATCTCCCAAATTTGTTAATCAAATTTCAAGCAGGAGTACTCATTGGATGCAAAATTTAATTCCTCATCCAAGGAGTACCCATTTTTCATACTTTTGATGGATCTCTCTAAATGAAAAATGATAAATACATTAAAAACGTGATTGTAATCACTTTTTTTCATGTATTTCTCATTTTTCGTGTAGCCAGGTCCATCAAAAATATGCAACATGGGTAATCCTTTGATTAGGAATTAAATTTTACATCCAACAAGTACTCCCACTTGAAATTTGAGTAAAAACTTTGGGAGATAAGTTGAAAATACGAGTTGAAAAAGTAGCTCTATTATTTTATTATTTTTTAATATTTTTACCCTTTTACTTAAAAAATGGTGAATCACCCCCCATGGTTGACATCATCATCTTGAATCCTATTGGTTTGTATAAAGTTTATTTTGGTTGTACATTTTTCTTAGGAGGCCCATTTTAGACCTCAAAAATCCCCTAATGCATATCCGAATACGAATGATCTTTCCCTCTCTCACAATGTCTGTCAAATTATCTTGCTCAGTCGAATGTTATTGCCCTCTCTCACAAAATCTGTTGAATGCTACTGCTCAGTTGAACACTCTGACTCAAATGAGAAGTTTATCTACTCAAATGCAAAGTCGATCTCTTGCTCAGTCGATATCTTTCTCGAATTCTCAGTCGATCTGCTCGAATGCTTAGTATATCTCTTTCTCAGTCGATCTCTTCCTCTAATGAGAAGTCGATGCTCTCAAATGCTTAGTCAATCTCTTCCTCATTCCATCCCTTGAATGCTAAGTCGATCTCTTCTTAGTACATCTCTTTCTCAAATGTGAATGAAAATGATCCTCAAAGATTTGTAGGTCGAATAACGAATGCTCATAGATCCCATAGGTCGAATAGAGAATGATCCTCATAGGCCTGTAGATTGAATAAATCACATATCCGAGTCGAATAGCTCACATATCTATAGGTTGAATATCCTTAGCACTCGCTAGGTAAAATATCTCACAGATCTAGGTTGAATAGCGAATGACCAAGTCAAATAGTGAATGACCAAGTCGAATAGTGAATGATCAGGTCTAATAGCTCACAAATCCGTAGGTAGGATATACTCGGCACTCTCCAGCTCACAGATTCAGGTCGAATAGTGAATGACCAGGTGGAAGATTGAATGACCAGGTTGAATAGAAAATGATCAGGTTGAATAGCTCAAAGATCTGTAGGTCGAAGGTACTCAATGGTCTTTTTGGCCTTACCTAACATCGCTTGGCCCAAAAAAAAAAATCTACCTTAAATTATTTATATTTCTTAAATAATAAATAAAAACCCACTCACCCTTAGTTATATTTCCAATATAATTTTTTATGATTTTATAATTTTTTTACCCCAATATGAATGCATGTGATATAATATTGCTTTGTGAGTGACGCCCCCATGAATTATACATACCTTCAAATTATACATACCTTCAAATCTACCCTTTCCTACCCGGCCTGAGTTATTGTTATCAAATTAGTAGTAGAAATGGAGGAGGGATGACATTCATAGTGACATACAATGGATTATGAGCATACCAAGAATGCACACATAGAGGAGAAGAAGAAGTGAATGGAGTAGTTGGGTTTTCCTAATCTGTGCCAAAGTCTCTCCAAGAATCTTTCTGCAAAGCGCCAAATTCCATTCTGTGCAATTGTAGCTCGAGTAGGCGTATTTTGAGTGCTGCACCTTATAGGTGTTCTTCAAGGTTGTATAATGTTACCTGTGTTTCATATGTAGAAATTCTGCTAACATTTAAAGAAAATTCTAATTTTAGGTCCATTCATCCACTTCAACAGGGAAACAAACCTGAGATTTACAAAGAAGAGCATGATAAAATTTTAGGGTCATGCGAGACTGAATTGGTTCTTTTTCAAGATGGCACTACTACATTTGGCGGAAATTCCGACACTTGGTTCCGACGCTTTTGACCAAATGTCAGAAATTTCCCCAAATTTTTTCCATCCCGCCCGAAACCGTCGCTATACCGACGTTTATAGAAAAGTGTCGCAATACTGACACTTAGAAAAGTGTCACAATTGCGATGTTTGGAGGAAGACGTCCCAATTGCGACACTATGGCCCAAAGCGTCGCTATTGAAATGACTCCAATCATCGCAAGTGCGACACAATGTCTAGGTGTCGCCATTGCGACGTTTAGGTACCCGTCGCAATAGCGACGCTTTTTCTGCCGTCGGTATAATGACACTTATATGCGCGCCACATAAAAATACGAAACTTATATGCACGCTACATAAAAATTCTAAACTTATATGCGCGCTACATAAAAATGATTTTATTGTTTCGTATGCGTCGCAATAGCTACATTAACGTCTGATATGACGCGCGCATTCGCCCTCCGCTCTTGCAGAACAGTATTCGCCCTCATCTCTTGTAGAACAACATTTTCCCTCAGCATTCACGCTCAGCTCTTGTAGAATAGCATTTTCCCTCAGCATTCGCCCTCAGCGTTCGCCCTCAGCTCTTGCAAAATGGTAAGTTCTTACTGCAGGCCCTTCCTCCTATAGTAGGGTTGACTCTATTTGGATTTTTTTGGTCAATTCCATTGGATTGTGTTAGGCTGTAGGGTTCTCTGTAGATGTCAAGAGTCAAGATTCAATACCCTCTATTATCTTCATCACCCAATACAAGATTTAAATTTTTCCCAAAGAAACGCTTATTAATTTGGCAGCCATTATTTCTCCCTGCTTTAAAAACCCTACATTTAAATGAAAACAAGCATTGCATTTCAACTACAAAAATCTATTAGTATTCAAATGTACATGTGTGCTTGGCATTAACATCTCTGATATCACAGATTTGGCCCATTTTGTAGGACAAGATTCTCACGCCTCAAGTAACAAAGATTTGCCCTCATCATTCGCCTGAGCTCTTGGGTGCAACGTGCTGATTCGGATTCGCCTTAGCTCTTTCGTAACAAACATTCGTCCCGCATTTCTCCTGCCTTGCAGAACAGCATTCTGTCTCGCATTCGCCCGCCGTTGGCCCCCAACTCTTGCATACATCTACTAAGGCTTCTGTGGTAAAATGGTAAATGACGGCAGCCCTTCCTCCTATAGTAGGAATCTGATTGGGTTTTTTTGGTCAATTCCATTAGATTGTGTTAGGTCATATATTTCTGATATCAAGAACGCCGAAACCAATAATTCTCTATTATCTTCATCACCTAATACAAGATTTAAATTTTTCCCAAAGAAACACTTATTAATTTGGCAGCCATTATTTCTCCCTACTTTAAAAACCCTACATTTAAATGAAAACAAGCATTGCATTTCAACTACAAAAATCTATTAGTGTTCAAATGTACATGTGTGCACCACTTGTGTAGGGTATTCCTTTTCCACTTTCACATTATCCAAGAATGTGTGCAGTATAGTTCATATTTTTTGTGATTTAGATTATCTTGAAAAAGGAAAGGTAAATTATTTCCCATGGAAAAAGAAGGTTTTCCTTTTTTATAGGTTGTTTGGACTTACGTGGAAAAATTTATGGTATGCCTTTCATATTATGTAGTTTAAATTTGAATTAACAGATTATTCTACATGAAAATATAATTACCTATGTGATGTCCTTCATCACTAATTAAAATTATAGGCTTTCAATTTCCTAGACTCTAACTCATCCGATGCTAAATTCTAGGTTCTCATTGGTGGATCACTCTTCCATTGATTTCCTTTCCCTCTGGATCTTGTCATACTTTAAAAGTCATCAATGATACATATATTATTTCAGGTATCCCAAAAGGCTTTATAGTAGAACATATTGTGAAGTTGTTTTGACACTTGAGGATTCTTTTTAGAACTGCAACGTGGTCTATGCTATCGAGTTATATATCAAGCAACTTGTCCTTAATAACCACACTATGAGGTAGGTTCAACCAGTTTGAACTTATTGGGACATAGCATATGAAGTTGTGTGATGAGTCCATATCACAGGTCTATTATGGTGACAAAAGTGAAGACATGTAATGATAGTTATTATGTTAACATTAATAGAAACATTTTCGAAATTATCCATGCTATCAAGATGTCAAAATTCCAGGCATTAGGTGTCAATACTCGTAGCTAATAGATAATAATAATAATATAAAAAAATCACAACTTTATTCTTGAAATATGATTGTTACACATTGGTAACCTAGTTCATGAGTTATTATCACCCAAAGATTGCAAAACAAACTTAAAATATAAATTAAACCAACATGAGAATCCAACTAAGGGTTTCTCGACAAAATCATGCCATAACCTGGCATTTTGAAACCCAAATTTGAATCCATCATAAGTAATACAATGCAAACTCAGATAGATTTTCAATGCATGTTTGCATGCTACACTTATTCTCTATCTAGATATCATTTTTTAAATGGAACCATTAGTCAAGCCCACAGTCCTTTTTATGTGAAAAATTTCAGCTCTATTTGAGCTCTTTTTTTCTCCACCACCTACATAAACCAGTGTTACACGGGGTCTCGCCCCCCCCACCTAGGGGTCTATATTCCTCGCCCCCTCGCACTCTAGGGTCTTGGGGACTTCTAGGGGATGTTTCCCTCACGCCCCCTCATGCCCCTGCACACCCCATTTCACGCCCCCTCACACCCCCTTTCACGCCCCCTCATGTCCCCTCACCGACCCTTTTATTTTATGGTTTCGTGTTAAAATTTGATGTGCCACTTAGCATATTTGAGAATCCAAGTCATTCTGATTCAGATGGTGACATGGTTGATCTTGATATATTCGTGCAAAAGTTGGATGCAGAGACTAGTGGGGCATTAACTTGAGCATTTATGCTCATCTATCATTATGATGATATCATTTGATATACATATGTTATGTTTTATGTTTTATGTTTCAGATATAACTTATTTGCGTTTAAGTTTTATGTTTCAGACTTGAGTTGTAAACTTCAGTTTAAACTCTATTTTTAATCTTGATATAATATGTCATATGATATCTTAAACTTTATTTTCATTGTACATTGTTAGTAGTTATATTAATGATTATATAGTTACAAACTTACAAACTTACATGCATGATTGTATGATGTATGTTTTAACTCTTAACTTTTAAATTTGTTTCAATTATATGATTCATCATTAATCGATTTGTAATTTTATCATTTATGATTTATCTTTCATGATGCAAGTGTATGATGACTGTATATACATTCCTTGCAAAAATATAGTTACATTTTAAATATTAAATTTTATAATTTTTATGACCCTGATGTCCCTCCACGTTTCCTCAAAATTGGTAGGGAGCTTTTGCATAGGCCGCTTCCGCGCTCCCTTGCCCCCTCGCTCCCACCTCCAGGGAACTTGGTGGAACATTGCCATAAAAATATGCAAACATATATCATGATCTTGGAATTCCATTACATATGTATGTGCCAATGTTCCATAATCATGCCCCATCATCAATTTAAGAAATTTCCATTGAATATCAAATTATGGAAGGGGGGAACTTTTTGCTGCAACATTTGGCTCAAAATCAGGGACCATCTCCGTATGAGGTGAATGAGAACTATAGATATTTTAAGAAGTAGATTAGTGCCTTTTCCTCTGGCCATGGAGTCATATACAGTCATCCATCACAAAAATTTGTCTTTGTT
Organism: Pinus albicaulis; assembly: GCA_034641835.2. Lineage (NCBI taxonomy): Eukaryota > Viridiplantae > Streptophyta > Pinopsida > Pinales > Pinaceae > Pinus > Pinus albicaulis. The sequence goes on from CM076569.1 coordinate 487,733,796, forward strand.
CATTCTCACCTTGAAAGTTGCAAAAAATCATGCCCTAATTGAAACGACACTAAATTTGAAAGATATAATAAAAATGCAAGCTAGAAGTGCCCTATTAATACAAAGGGAAAACCTTCCTACCTACCCTAACTGAGATAAATTTTGATTGAATAGGAAACATGATCTTTCCTATGGATTTGATCCAACAACTTGTTAAATGTATGGGACTAAATCATGCATTTGATTTCCAGGGAAACATGCGCATGAAGAGAAAAAGTGCGGAATTAATGGAAAATCCATACATGCCACTTATAAAAACTACACCGAAAGGTCAAAAAATACTTAAGGCCTTAACTTAATTTGAATCCAAAAATGACAAAACAGGATTAGTGAAAACACGAGAGTGGTGTGGGTGAACAACATAAATAAAAAGTCAAGATACCTTTCCCCAAGATGCCTTTGTCACCGTTGTATGAAAACATGTTTTCCTTTCCCTTTATACATGCAAGTGAATGCATTATAGGTATGGTGTTTTCCCAAAATAGGAGAAGGCTACTTAAATATATCATTCATGGATTGAATGTTTGGGTGCCTTAATGTGCAATGACATGTTTCCAGGACTGAATTCAATGCAAGGCATATTTGAAACTCTAACTCTGTCTTCCGGTGTCTTATTAGAAATTATTTCAGTTTTCATTTTGTGTTTTCAAGTTAGATATTGTTTTCAAGTTTTTACATTTATAATTTTATTGCAATGTAGCAGACTGATCAGAGCAGTGCAGGAACAACCCCGAGACGGGATGATCGCGGAAAGAGGCCAGCGGAAGAACATGTAAAGTGCCAGCATTTCTCTATCTTCGGGTATTTTAGTTATTTACATAATTGAAATAATATTAATTTTGTTCAAATATGCAGACACCTAGCCATGGTACGCCTGATGATTCCCTCTTTGAGGAAGAGCTTTCTTCATCCCTATCTCCAATGTTCTTGTTGCAAAAAAAGGCACGAGATGCAAGGTTGGAATTTAATACTTTGATAGACGCGCCTCAAACACCTGAAACAGAAGAGAGGATACAACATCTTATGAGGCAGCTAGAAAGATATAAGGTAATAATAAAAATTCAAAAGGATATTTTTTTTGTTCTGCATGAGATGAATTGTGATAGTTTGATTTTTAATTTTTACATTGACTAAACTAACAAAAAGTTCTTTTGTATGTGGCGTTTTCTGACACTTGCTGAACCCGGTGTTGGTGGTAGTGGGACACAAGGGCAAGAGATTGCCCAGCAACCCTCTCGTACACCTTCTACTCCTTTAGGTGCCAGCCAAGAAACACACCCTGCCCAAGCAGACACCTAGCCAACCGTTGAACGTGTTGGCAATGATGAGGCTGATATGGCCAACTACATTATTGCGTTTCCTGGAGCTACACGTGTCAGCTCCACAGGGACCATTAATGGCACGTTGTTGGTGAATGATGAGGGTGTCCCTATAAAGCATGTACAACTCCCAGGTAAATTTTAATATTTTAACTATTTCATCTACTTTATCTAAAACATATTTATCATGATTTTTATTTTTAAATTAATGATAATATCTTCTTTTTCTTTTGGTTTTATTCTGTGTAGGAAACAATGAGTTCTACGGGATTCTGGAGAGCCATGCGTTGGTAATTTTTGGCCCAACCATACGTACAGGGTGGAATTCCCAGAATTCCAACCTGAAAAAAGAACTTCTAGATTATCTAGAAGCCCTTTTTGGGGTCGGCACATTTGACAGAAAAGCGGTGGCTCAGGTAGCCGGAAAATATTTGAAATATACCGGGGACACCTATAGGACGCAATTGCAATTTAACCCTAGATATGAGCGTCCTCTCGCAGTTTCAGAGAGTGAGTGGAGAGCACTCATCCATGACGGAAAAGAGAAAAGGGCAAAGAAAGAAGGAAAAATGCCAACTAGACCCGCAAGGTAAATTACAACTTTAATTCAATAGCTTTAATTTTCTTTATGTCTAAAATAAAAGTGTGCTACGTCATATCTGACTTCAATATTTTGATGCTAGGTTGCCTGACACCTCAAAGGCAACCAAAGCTAGGATTGAGAAAAAGGGCCATCACAAGCTCGGCCGGGGTGGCTACTTGAAATTAGCTGCAAGAATTGTAATTAAGTAGCTAAACATCTTATAATTAATTGTATCGCCTTCCAACGTTTTTGTAATCCTATCAAATATGATTAAAAATACACAATCATATGTAATGTAGGGTGATGACTTCGGAACAGAAACTATAGAGGAAGATAAAAATATCGCTTTCCGTTTTGGCTATCAAGCTGTAGTTGAACGTCGCAGAAGCTTGGGGAAGGTCCCAAGATCTAGAATGCCTGATAAGGTAAAACATTAACCTTTCAATATTTTTGTTTTCATCCATAAATTTAATGTCTAACAACTTTGTTTAAATCATGGGAGCAGCACTACCGACGAGGCAAATAACCCAGTTTTAGAGCCAGATGTAGATGATTCTCTCATGCAACCTGATCATTGTAGTGGGGACCAGGCCGACAATGCTGCTATCAGTGAGGGCCGTGATGTTAATTAATTTCCACTTATAATTTTTTCTAATTATACCTTGATGGTTGTCTTTATAACATTTTTTTTTTAAATGACAAAGAATGTTTCCCTTGAGGATCTTACCACCAGAGAGGAAGACAGGGCAACAGTCTCAACGGCGACAACTGGTGCACCAGGTAAATAATCTCATTGCAATTTTTTTTATTAATATTACCGAACTAGTTCAATGATATTTAAAAACTCATAATTAAAATTTAATATTATCTATTTTTGTAGGCGATGCCCCGTCACTGGATGAGACCAGACATCGTGACAACGCAACTAGGTCAGCGGCGACAACTCGTGCACCAGGTAAATAATCTCATTGCAATTTTTTTTATTAATATTACCAAACTAGTTCAATGATATTTAAAAACTGACAATTAAAATTTAATATTATATGTTTTTGTAGGAGATGCCCCGTCACTGGATGAGACCAGACATCGTGACAACGCAACTAGGTCAGTAGCGACAACTGGTGCACCAGGTAAATAATCTCATTGCAATTTTTTTTATTAATATTACTGAACTAGTTCAATGATATTTAAAAACTGACAATTAAAATTTAATATTATCTATTTTTGTAGGTGTTGCCCCGTCACTGGATGAGCCCAGACATCGTGAATACGCAACTAGGTCAGCAGTGCGGGTTGAAAGGCACGAAACAGGAGCAGAGCACAATGATATTGATGATGTAATTAGGAGCTTTAAAAATAGGAAGAGGAAAAAGAAAATTTTGTCAATGTAAAATATTGTATTATTATAAGACAAACGTTACCATACTTGGAACATTTTTTGCGTTATATAAAAAACTCATTTATCATACTATTTTTATGTCAAGCATTAATTGCAATGTTTCCTTGCGTACTTTTTCTTGAATTGTTTTTTTATTAGTTATTGAATATTTTTTTTTATGCTCATGAAAGTAAAAAATGAAATATAGATTGTGTATTGGGGAATTGAGAGTGATGTGAGGGGGGGGGAGGGGCCATAAGAGCTTCCACCTTCACGTGGTTGGCCCTGTTTAGTAGAGAATAATTTATTGGAGCGATTTAATCTTGGAGCAAACCTCCCTCGATCCAGTGTAGCAACAAAAAAGTCACTGTTGACTTAGTTGCTACTCTTTCGGATCGTGGGAGGCTTGTTCCAAGTTCATGCGACTCCAATAAATTGTTCTTGAAACGAAGAGGAGCTTATTCAGGTATGTTTTGAAATTTTCAACATATGTTCTAACATTATCATAAGAATGCATCTTAGAGTAAAATATACTACATCAATTACTTGTATTTATTGTATAGATAATGATGGATTTTGATTGACTTGGCAGTGCAGGTACAAATCCTCTTGCATCATGAGCAATACAACTTGTCAACCGGGGTCATGTCCAGGATATTTTTGCTTGTGCGCTTGACCAGGTTCGTAATGTCACATTTTGTAAGTTCCTTTACAGTTCATAATTCAATATTAAGCTTGTTCGTGATTATTATCTAGGTTTTTTGTATGTGTTTTTTCATCTATTTGATTGTAAGCAACTCTGCATGTTTCCTGTTGTTCACTATGATTTCTCCCATTACCACTCCCGGGATGAATCCGACTTTATTGTTACATAGGTTACTTTATTGTTACTATGATTTCTCCATTTACGATTTCATAGGTTACATCATGTAAAGTTGTCAATCTCGGGTTGGTGATGAGCTTTAGTTCTCCAGATTTGGGGCTTTTCTGATATTTTCTCCCTCATGTCATTCCTGCATCACCTCGTTGTTTTAGCATGCCAATTGTCTACCACTTGTACCAATTGGCACATGTCAATCTCTGAGTGGTGCCACATTTCACCTATTTTCAGTGAGAGTTTAGGGTTTCTCTAACATAGCTTCAGAAATCTGATTCAATGCCTGCTTGAATATTGTCACATAATACTTATGGTTTGGATTGATGAGCATGTTCTAAATGGTTCGTTGATTCATAAGAACCACCCATATAGTCATCTTGAGATATTTCGGAAGGTTTCTCGGGTTTCCTTTTTCACCGTTTCTAGTGGGTGGAATGGTGTGGGGTGATCCATCAATACTGGTGCTCTTGTAGTAGGGAATTTGTTTTTGGGGATATAAAGGAGCATTTGATGTAGATATCCCATTGTATGCATTCATAGATGGGCACGAGAGGTCAAGAATTTAAATTAAAAATATGCAACCTCTAGCATGGCAACCTGAAGGCCGCGAGAGACACTGGTTAAAGATTGTTTTGTGCTGGCCTTAATATAGTCATGATTTCTTTCTATTATATTAATGCAAATATATAGTCCGATCTCATTAAAATGAGGATTGTGGTTGTATTTCTCTTTGGTTTTTTCTCTCTTAATGCTCGAGAAGTTGCCAAAAGTTGCGATAGTTGTTTAGTTTGCCTGTTACAACTTAAAAGTGGTTTTTAGCAATGGGAGTCATGTTTTTTAAGGTTCATACTAATATGAAGATCTTGTAATTCTATATTCAGCATAAGAGAAGATGGCCTCTTCTTTGGGTGGTATGACAACAATTGCCACATCTACCTCATTGGGTAACAATGGAAAGGGGAAGAAGTTGGGTGCAATGTTTGATAATTATGGCAGACAATTGTCTTCTCTTTGAGTTTTTTCACCCATTTCCTTTAATCGCTCAAGCAGAAGAGGGACTCTGAGATTACGCGACAGAGAGAAGGTAGTTAATACAAGAGCTATGGAAAAGGATTTGTACTTCAACAAGGATGGCTTAGTGACAAAAAAATTGCAGGTCAGAGAAAAAATTATGTTTAAAGGAAGGTCACCTGCACGTGAAACTTCATTGCGGTGGATCTTTCCTTGTCCACTTATATTCGATTTTAATGTGTTATTTTAATTTTTCATGGAGGGTTGTTTTGGCATATGGTCTGGCATTCAATTGCACACTTACCGAAAGCATTGTCAATTTGTCTTGCAGGCGGTGTGAACAAACTTGTTGATCTTGTTGGAGTCACCCTTGGGGCGAAGGGCAAAATGTTGTCTTGGAGAGAAAGCATGGTTCTCCGAAAATAGTTAATGTTGGTGTGACAGTAGCTAAGGAGGTAATTTGTAGATGTGTGCTCTGGTTTTCTTTTTAATGTTGTATTAGCTCCCCCTCTTAAATTTCTTCGATTTGGTAGGCATAATTTGAAAACTCAAAGGTGAAAGGAAACATGTTTGTTACCCAGTGGTCTACTTGGCCTATGGACTAGCCACATTAGAGTAATGCATAAAGCTTTTCACAACAATAAAAGGAAAGGGTTATGGCTGAGTCAAATTTTATTTTTATTGGCAGTGTAATGAAATGTATCTCAATGCTATGGTTTTGGCCTTTTTATTGGTTGAATTAGAGGACCCAGTTGAAAATATTGGGGCCAAGTTGGTAAGGCAAGCTACGACAAAGACAAATGATTTAGCTGGGGATGGAACCACAACATCTGTTGTTCTTGCACATGTTGGAATATTGAAAAATTCCAGAACAATGAATGAAGAATAAATCTCCCTTCCTCTAACACAGAGAAAATAAAAATTTCTTTGACAGGAGACAGAGTTTCAATACTTTGAAAACAAACTTCTATTCCCTTCAATAACTCAAAAAAAAAAATATTACACTTCTTCCTCACTGAGAGGGATTACAAAATTATGACTGCTACAAAACGCAGTGCATAAAACCAACTCACTGTCTATTCAAAACAAACATACTCTGTCTCTAAAACACTCTGCTGTGTTTTTCACTTTCGCACTGCTATGCATACACACTTAAAAAGTTACACTCGGTCTTTCACTTTTTACACACTGCTGTGTAATAAAAAATTTACGTACTGTCTATAAAAAAAACTACCAAGCTTTTTTGTCCTTTTTATTTTTATATGCCGTAACATATAAAACATATTATAATACACCCTCTTTTAAAAAAAATAAAATTAAAACTAAATTCTATGGCCCACCTTTCATTTCGCATATGATATATATATAACATATGTTTAAAACATATGTATATATTAAAATATCAAAACATTAAAGAACCCTTTCCGTCGGACTTCAAAAGTCTGAATAGATTGAATTTCAAACCAAATTCGCGTTCCAAAATGGGATGCTGACGTCTGCCTAATTTTAACTCGAATTCTCAATCCAATGTGCCCTATAAAAAATTCGGGTCCGGTTTTCAGGTTTTGAGATTCCCTTCAATTTCATGCGATCCAATATTAATGCTCCACGTGTCCTCCTTTTGAATTTACAAAACTGTCGGGTAAATTTTTGTTTGTTTAATTTCTGGTTGGTGAATTGCGTTAATGCTGGCTGTTGTGTTTAAATACAATCCTGTACAGAAATATGGCTGTGGCCGTCTACAAAAAAAAACTTGCAGGAATTTTAAATGCTGAATTAAATTTCTGGATGGCATGCAAGCAACCTCCAAAAAAAATGTTGCTGCTGCATCCGTCCTTCTGCTGCAGCAGTTGAAGTTAAAATTCAATAGCACAGGGTTTAATAAGTGAGGGTGTAAAGGTAACTTTTTGTCGATAGTACTGGATTAAGATCATCTATTCATTTTTTGTAGGGTCTTATGGTGTTTGGTTTTTTAGTTTTGGGTTGGGCTTATTGAGTCTAAGATAGTTTTTGAGTGAAAAAATTGCTATCAGGTATTAAAAAATTTTGGTTCTTTTGTCAAAATTTATGAGCTTATTAGGAAATACAAAACTGACAATGGTTGTATCTTAAATTTGTGGAAAATAATTTGAAATGAAACCTTTTTGTTTAGGTTGTTGCAGCAGGTGCAAACCTCATTCAAATTACTAGGGGCATTGACAAGAAAATAAAGGCCCTTGTTTTGGAACTCAAAATTTTGTCAAAGGAGGTAAACGCTTGCCTTTTGAGTAGGCTGGTTTTCCTTTTTGCTGATGGTTTGGTGTATCTAATTGAATTAGTTGCCTAAGGTATTTTTGGTTGCAAACTCCTTTTCATTTTTCATACAGTATTGGCCTTGTGGAATACATTTGATTGTGTGGTATTGTTAGATCTACAACATTTGTAGTTGTTTAGTCTTATGGTTGAGGTGCACTTTTATTATGGAAATAGTTGATGCAATATTGTCATTTAATCCTTACTGCAGGGTAGCATGTTGATAAGTTTCTTGTGAAACATTTGGTATTCAAAATGACACTTGATCCTATACAGCATCATGCACTTGACTTCAAAATTCATATTCAAAGTGTGCGAGACAATTCTTGCAAAATTTCAAATATTTATGTTGTTTTAAACCATTATCTTTTTCATGTATTGGATGCTGAAAATGTGAAAAAGACTTTGGTATGAAACCAACTGGTGAATAATTTCCAACACAACAACCACTTCCAAGACATGATTTAGAAGTAGAACAAATGTGCTTATGAAGCATAGAAAGATATCCTTGATGCATTGTCAATGTTTGGCTAGGGTTATTTCTGGAGAAAATAACTCCTTATTCCTAGAATAGTGATCTTCAATACAAGTAAATTCCAAAGAAGAGAGATCATCGTGTGATGCAAAAAAACTAAAATTGGACCCCTAAGGAGAGTTGGTGTGTCTACAATCGCTCTGTCAGCATTTTCCCTTGGTTTACCCCGTTCTTTTCCTCCAGCCTGAGTCTTAATTGACTTCTTCTTTCTTCGGGTTTATTTATCAAATTCGTAGAATTTGATAAATAAATACTATCCACAATGGTTGGAATTTAATTTATATTCCCGACTTTATATTATCTCCAATCCTTATAACCAATTTTTAACTTTCAACACTTTGTATTTATACTCCACGTTTCTTTTTAAATAAATAACTTGTAATGAACTTTCGGCTCTATATTTCACCACCCAGCCTTACAAAAATCACGCTCCAAACTTATGCTAATTATCTGCCAATCGTTTAATTAAACAATTTCATTATACTCCAGCCCCACCTATATATATCAATAACCAATCAAACACTCTTATTGTACCTAGCTATCCTCCGCACACCTTAGTTAAACTCCGGGCAAGTTCAACGTGCGACCACCATCCGATGGCCCTTCTCCAAATCAATGACTCTTGGCAATTTCGCTCGGCTTCCAACGTCGGGCTTTAACGTGCGATGGCGTGGGTTAAAAGGTGGTTTTCCAGGGGTCACTTAGCCACGTGTCACATTCCCTATGGAATCACTCGCGAATAGAAAATACCGCCTACTCCGCAAAAGCGGTGCGATATGGGCAACCTGCTTTTGTGATTCCGCTCGTGGTTTTGGTAGAGGGCTTGACCACGGGTGCAAGTCTGGTTCCACTATCCTTTTTTTTGTTAACTCATGTCCAATCCTCAGGTCAGGTTCCGAAAGCACAACAATTTTGTCTCTTTATTAAGCGAGATTTTTATATTTGAACAGTTTTCACGACCCCGGTTCTCTACACAGACCTCGCCTTTGGGTGGGGTGAGTTCACAGGGTTATCCAACAATTTACGGGAATTCAAAGACAGAAGAATGGAATTATCAATACCCAATCGCCTCACAGTTAAAAAATTCTTCACAATTAGCAGTTCGAGATAATTCAATGGCAACTAATCTTGGAAATCATTTAACTGGAAACAAGTGTTCACACACAGAGGTTTATTGCAGAAATCCCCTCTCTACTCTCCTCTTCCCTCTCTACTTTTATTCATCCGAGGAATTACAATTTATATACATAACATATGGCTCTTCGGTTCCTCTGAGAGGACCGTTCTAAAAATCAAAAGGTCTAATTATAATAATTCAACTAACTGAAACTGTTCGACTCCTACAACTCTAACTAGTCTAAGTAATACAGTCAGCTGAGGTATTGACACCTAGCTGTTACAACTCAAATGTTTTTGAACCCTCCTAGCCACAACATGTGGAAAAAACCTCCTACATTGCTGGCTAGTGCCTAATGCCCCTGCATCATCGTGTGACATAAACCTATTAACAAAAGTGAATTCCTTGAATTTCACCAAATATTTTCTTTGAATTCCTTGCTTTTCAAAGCCAATGATATCCCTTATTGTGTTAATGTTACGAAAATTCCTTTTCCTAGTGCCTCACACTCTACTATGAATGTTTTACCAAAAGTAGGTGCAACCGATGTTGGTGTAGAAGACATGGCATCCATTGAAAGAGAGAATGCCAAAGTAGCCTCATCATTCCATATAAATGATATTTTCTTCAAGAGATATGTGAGTGGACTTGAAATGCATGCATAATTCTTAATAAATGATCAATAATATCATGTAAGTCTAAAAAATCTTCTAAGAACCTTGATTTTCTTAGGAATAGGTCATTTTGTAATAGCTTGCATATTTTGAGGCTCCAACTTCACTCCTTCCTTTAAAAAAATATGAACCAAATACTCGAATTCTTATTTCCCAAAAGCACATTTGGATATTTTTACATAAAAATGATTGTTCTCAATAATTATTTATATAAATTTTCCACATGTTTAGTGTGGTATTCCCATGATTTATTATAAATATGTGTATTATCAAAGAAAACCAACACAAATTTTATAAGATGAGATCAAACAAAATTGTTCTTAAGTCGAGCCCACCGGACTTCAAACGGTGATAAACCATAATTCAAACCAAATTCGCGTTCCAAAATAGCCTGCTGACGTCGGCCAATTTTGTGACGCGAAAACCAAATGAATTCCGCCCTAATATTTTTCGGGTCCGAAGTTGGGCTGGCGTACGGAGGGAGAGTTGTGACGTGAATTTCTTATCAAATTCGCCCTAATCTTTTTCGGGTCCGGATTTCCACTGCACGAGCGGCCCAAACAAAGATCCGCTCCAATCAATTTCTGCCACGTGTCCTCAATAAAAACTTGCCCTGCTCCCGGCTGCGGGTGCATTCGATGGCGTTTAAGGCGATGGGACATGGATATGGCGATTTCATATCAATCACATTAACATTTAACGTTGTTCAATTAAGTTTTCACATCAAATCCGCATTAATTAATTTTTAACACTGTTCAAGATCGGCCTCCACTCCTCTTAGAGATTCTGCACGCTCCAATATGATCTGGCCTTCGGCTCTCATTATTAATGATCAGAGATTAATTATGACAGGCGTCCTTTGATTGCATTATAGTCGGGTCGAGAAAATGGCTTTTAGCTATGCTTTTTCAGACGAGCCGGTTGCTGGATTACACTGCCTGCTAACTGTGACGATAAGGAAAAGTGGCCAACTGAACTGCTACCTAGACCTTGCAGCATATCTGCATTTCTCTCGGTTCTGTCTCTGTCTGTCTTCCTCTGTTAATTGGAATTCTGCTTCTCCGTCTCCTCTTGTTCCCACTGCGCCTGAGACTGCATCCATGCCTCGCGTGCGTCATAGGATGTGTTGCCGCAGGGGGAGCACTAGAGGTCAACCCCTGCAGGCTCCCTCCATCCCCTCAACAGAATCGACTTCCGGCCAGTCCATTGATTATTACGCAGGTCGATATCCAAATACTAGGAGTGGGCGGGGTCGGGTTGTAGGATCTGGCCACCGTATGGATTCCCCTACTCCTTGCTTCCCCACCGCTAGTTCAGCTTCTCCCACGATGCGCACTGCACAATTTTCCTTTAATTTCTCTCTCAACCGCCCACGAATCACAGATTTAGTCACTGTGGTCTTTCGCGAGGAGGCCCAAACGGAGGAAGAATGCACCCGTCCGGCAGGTCTGAGCTCGAAAAAAGCCGACCAGCATTCGAGCCTTCAGGAGGGGAGTCGTGGCATGCATGTGGAGGTAGAACCTAGTGATCCTGGACCTTCCGAAGGATGGTGCCGAATCGTGGAGGAACCACCGGAGGAGTAGTTTGGTTAATTTGTTTTTCTTGCTTAGCAGGCCCACTTAATTGGGCTTCTTTTAGATTATTTTACTGTGCTGGACCTTTGTAATATTTTTGAATTCTGTAAATTAAACGTTCAAGACTGGTTTCCTCGTATGAGGGCAGTCTTCTTAATTTTTTGATTTTTTGATGACAAATTTGCCATGAGTATGGCCAGGCAATGTTTTTGACTTCGGTGTAATTTTATTCGCAATGTTAATAGATTAAATTTACTTGGAATTCTCACATGATTAGCGTTTTTCTTGATCTGTTCAAGGATTTTGGGTACTTTAAGTTGTATTTAGAACAATGGACGTCGGTACTCTATCTGTTGCTTTACTGTTCTACATACTACTATTTCACTTTCTTATAGATGCCTCGGGCATATTTGAATGCTTTCTCGGCAAGTGATAATCTAATGTGGTGTAAAATTCATATAATATATTCAAAACAACATTTTTCTCTTGTGAAAAAAAAAAAATGATTAATGTTTGTTCACTCTTGCCTTCAAAACTAGCGATGTTGGTCTATGTTCTTGGTTTATTGATATCGATACAATGGTCTTTTTATATTTTGGACATATCACACTCTCCCGCGATTAGCGTTTTTACGTTAAAGTTTTGGGTTATTTAATTTGTATTTGGAACAATGGACGTCGGTACGTACTCTGCTCTGTTGCTTTACTATTCTACATCTTTGCTATTTCACTTTCTTATAGATGCCTCGGGCATATTTGGATGCTTTCTCGGTTGTCGATAATCTCCATGTGGATCGTTACGGGTTTATATCAGGAAGTCGGCATGTGTGACATCGGTGTTTTCCCTCATTGTGGGGTGGGACTTCCACATTTCTGGATGGATATTTGGGTTCCAATCTTCAGGTGTGAAAATGTAATGACTTCATGGACTGTTTTACTTCATATAATATATTCAAAACAACGTTTTTTCTCTTGTGAAAAAAAAATGATTAATGTTTATCACTCTGCCTTCAAAACTAGCGATGCTGGTCTATGTTGCTGGTTTATTGATATGGTCTGATGGTCTCTTTATATTTTGGACATATCACACTCCTCACATGATTAGCGTTTTTCTCTGTTGCAGGGTTTTGGGTACTTTAATTTGTATTTGGAACAATGGACCTCGGTACTCTATCTTTTGCTTTACTATTCTACATACTGCTATTTCACTTTCTTATAGATGCCTCGGGCATATTTGGATGCTTTCTCAGATTGTCGATAATCTCCATGTGGACCGTTACTGGGTTTTATATCAAGTCCCTGTATGTGACATAGGGTATTTTTCTATCACTGTCTGGGGTGGGACTTCCACTTTTCTGGATGGATATTTGGGTTCCAATCTTCAGATGTGAAAATGTAATAACTTCATGGACTGTTTTACTTCATATAATATATTCAAAACAACGTTTTTTCTCTTGTGAAAAAAAAATTATTAATGTTTATCACTCTGCCTTCAAAACTAGCGATGCTGGTCTATGTTGTTGGTTTATTGATATGGTCTGATGGTCTTTTTATATTTTGGACATATCACACTCCTCACATCATTAGCATTTTTCTCTGTTGCAGGGTTTTGGGTACTTTAATTTGTATTTGGAACAATGGACGTCGGTACTCTATCTGTTGCTTTACTATTCTACATACTGCTATTTCACTTTCTTATAGATGCCTCGGGCATATTTGGATGCTTTCTCAGATTGTCGATAATCTCCATGTGGACCATTACTGGGTTTTATATCAAGTCCTTGTATGTGACATGGGGTATTTTTCTATCATTGTCTGGGGTGGGACTTCCACTTTTCTGGATGGATATTTGGGTTCCAATCTTAGGATGTGAAAATGTAATGACTTCATGGACTGTTTTACTTCATACAATATATTCAAAACATCATTTTTTCTCTTGTGAAAAAAAAAATGATTAATGTTTATCACTCTGCCTTCAAAACTAGCGATGCTGGTCTATGTTGCTGGTTTATTGATATGGTCTGATGGTCTTTTTATATTTTGGACATATCACACTCCTCACATCATTAGCGTTTTTCTCTGTTCAAGGATTTTGGGTACTTTAATTTGTATTTGGAACAATGGACGTCGGTACTCTATCTATTTTTTTAGTATTCTACATACTGCTATTTCACTTTCTTATAGATGACTCGGGCATATTTGGATGCTTTCTCAGATTTGTCGATAATCTCCATGTGGACCGTTACTGGGTTTTATATCAAGTCCCTGTATGTGACATGGGGTATTTTTCTATCACTGTCTGGGGTGGGACTTCCACTTCTCTGGATGGATATTTGGGTTCCAATCTTCAGATGTGAAAATGTAATGACTTCATGGATTGTTTTACTTCATATAATATATTCAAAACAACGTTTTTTCTCTTGTGAAAAAAATGATTAATGTTTATCACTCTGCCTTCAAAACTAGCGATGCTGGTCTATGTTGCTGGTTTATTGATATGGTCTGATGGTCTTTTTATATTTTGGACATATCACACTCCTCACATGATTAGCGTTTTTCTCTGTTGCAGGGTTTTGGGTACTTTAATTTGTATTTGGAACAATGCACGTCGGTACTCTATCTGTTGCTTTACTATTCTACAAACTGCTATTTCACTTTCTTATAGATGCCTCGGGCATATTTGGATGCTTTCTTAGATTTGTAGATAATCTCCATGTGGACCGTTACTGGGTTCTATATCATGCTCCTGTATGTGACATGGGGTATTTTTCTATCATTGTCTAGGGTGGGAGTTCCACTTTTTTGGATGGATATTTGGGTTCCAATATTCAGATGTGAAAATGTAATGACTTCATGGACTGTTTTACTTCGTATAATATATTCAAAACAACGTTTCTCGTCTTTTAAAGTTTCATTTTTTTTTTTAAATTGAACCCGCCGTCGGTATACCGACACATTGTAGACGTCGGAATTGCGACAAATCAGAAACGTCGGAAGAGTGACAGTATAAAAACGTCGGACCACATTTCATCGAAATTGCGACAGTTTACAAACGTTGAAAGAGCGACGTCCAAAATTTTGGACCACATTTCGTCGGAATTGCGACAGTTTACAAACGTCGGACGAGCAACGTCCAAAACGTCGGAAGAGCGACATTAAAAACGTCGGACCACATTTCATCAGAATTGCGACATCTTACAAACATCGGAAGAGAGACGTCCAAAACGTCGGACCACACGGCGTCGAAATTGCGACTGTTTACAAACGTTGGAAGAACGACGTTCAAAACGTCGGACCACATTTCGTCGGAAGTGCGACCATTTAGGAACGTCGGAAGCGCGACGGTTCTTGAGACGTCGGAAGAGTGACGCTTGTTCGGAAGCGACGGAGGAAGTGTCGATAGTGCGACACTTTTTAGGTGCGTCGGAACTGCAACGGCATGAAAAACCCCGTTTTTTCCACCCTGGAACTGTCGCTCTTGCGACGACTATGTGTCGGAATAGCGAAGAATTGGCTGTCGGAATTTCCGCCAAATTTTCTAGTGTGGGTATGGGCCTAATGGAAGGAAGATTTATGATTATGTTCTGGAAAGACATGTCATGAGTGCAAACATAAGACACTTGGGCTATGGACACATTGCAAAAAATGTAGCTTATGCCAAGGCTAGTTTTGTGGGGATTTATTATATATGAGATATGGATAAAACATTCTGGAGATTTTAAAAAAATCTAAATGGGATTGTTCAATTTGTTGGGATATTTGCAACTGCAGCTACTGTAGACTAAAGAAAGGATGGGCTCCTACAGGTACTCTTTATAGAAATGCAAAGAGTCTCGGTTATAGGTTAGTTGCACATTATATTATCCTTTCTCAGTAGTCTTCGGCAAAATAAGAAAGTACAGGAGTTGTTTCTAATAATTTCCTTTTAAAGGATAAATATGATGTTATACCCAATGGTGAAAGAATATCTATGACATTTACCTCTGCTTCTGAGAGAAAAAATAATGCAATGGTCTTGTGATGTGACAATGGAATAAAACAATTCATCATCCAATGACACAAGCATATTTCTTTAGTTTACTTCTTCTTCCATTACAACTATGGAATCAACTATAGAATCCAATAGTTCAACAGATATTACAAAGGAAAAAAACAATTTATTACCAAATCTAGCATGCTCGGAGAGTAAATTGGATTTATATTGTCAAATTAAGTCAGATCCCAACATTTATCTTACTAACAACTCTCATGGAGTTGTGCTTGTGCCATCGAAAACATCACTGAATTCTTCAAAACGTAGTGACTAATAGTTTGATTGTGGGGATGTTGAAATAATTGCAATAACTACGTTGAATGATCACACCAAGTGTAAAACTAAAAGGATTTCATCAAAGTCGAAGGGCCATGTGAGAGGTGGTATAGCACAGCACGTAAGGCCAAAAGTTACCACAAAGGAAATTTGTTGATTAATTTCAAACACCTCTATGAAAAATGTTATGCTTTGAATTCGCTGATCAAAATGCAAGTGCTTTCCTAGCGTGTGGCATTTATGAGGCTAGGATTCTCATTGCTTTGATTCCTAAAAATCCAGTTGATTCTCAAGTAAATTTATTTTAAGGAAACCTTGGTAGCTATTTTGAAAATAAATTTTAGAGGAAATGGAATTCTAATTCTCTTGGATGATTTATTCTCTAAGATGTTAAGTTGTTTCAGAAAACTAAACAACGCCTAAGTCTTGGAGGTACCACAAAGGATAGTTGTTGATTAATTTCGAACACCTTAATGACAAAGGTGTATCTCTATGCTCTTCTCACGCAAAGGGGCTATTGTCATGGGGGGAGGCAATATGAATCATTCCTCTTTATTCCGAGAGGATGAAGACAATCGAAGAGCTAACCAGAGTTTGAATTTGGATTTCTCTTTACCCGTCATACCAATTTTTTTTTGTGTTTAAGGTCTTTATGTTTCCCATCAAAAAACGTTATGTTTACAATTTTTCCTTCAAGAATAATTTTCTCATAACAAATCAACCCTTCACCAATAAAGACTTGATTAAAAAATTAGCATTCAACAACATCATTATGTTAAAAAATTTCATATATTTATGACAAGAAAAAAAAAAAAAAATCACATATTTTGTATTGTTCTTATATTAATTTGTTCTTCATTAATTTGATATAGGTTTTGTTTTATTATTTATTTTACTCATTATTAAAAAAATTATTTATGTGATTTACCAATGTAATGTTTAATTTTCTTCCAATTTTTATCCATTTTAATTTCAACTTTACTATTTTTGCATATTTTAACCACATCGATGGAATGGTTAAAAATAATAAAGTTGAAAATGTACTATGATTGGAAAAATTCCTTATGATTTTTGAATGGATAGATTAAGGCATAACCAAAGTGAATGGACCTATTAGTCATGAGAAGGAGAGGTTTGTAATAAAGTTCTCGTGAATAATGAAATATAATATTCTATTCGTGGAAGAGAAGAGTAACCATTTAGTAGTTGTTCAATTCTTATCATTATTTTACTCCATATGCAATTGAGATCGAATTTTTGGATGGTTAATATTAATTGAATCTTGAGGCATCAATTATTGTCACCAATTCCATTATAAAAAAAGTACAAGGATGCAAAAATTAATTCTCTTTCCCCTTAACAAATAGGTTACTAAGTCCTAGTTTGAATTCTTTTTCACCTATTGTAGACCCATGTATACTTTATTTTCTTTATTATAGCATTTGCAACGATAAGTTATAACTATTTTGTATCAATTATCTAAAAAATTATGGTAATTATAAAATTGCTCAATCATTTTATAGTATCCTTTCAAACCTAATTATTATTTTCAACTTTATGGTATTTCCTAAAAGCAAAAATAAAATAGGTTAAAAAGTGTGAATGCTAACTTCCCATCCAAGTTCCAGCAAGCATGGATTTCAATATGTTGTGAACCGTCAATTCTAGTGGAACCCAAATTTAAAGCCACACAAAACCCAAACGGATTTTCTCATTCTTGAATTGAATTATTTCCATGATTTGTGTCACAAGTTCATATCCCAAAATAGAGAAAATATGCTAATGAGGGGAAGTTACTTCAAGTAACTTTTTAGAAATCAATAAAAAACCACATATGCATTCCATTATGGCTCAAAATGATACAAGGCATAGATTAACACATAATAAAGAAATAATCAAACTACACACATAATATCTCTCCTAATAAAAAATGGATGTTCCCTTCTCCTAAATTATCAATTGGCTAACATATTTTACTCGTACTTGAATTTATATGTGTGGCCTGCCTGAACTAAGAACTTGCCCTATAATAGTAGTAACCTGTGATTATTTGGGAACACAACGATCAACACAACTACATTCTCCTATGTTCAGTTCACCTTCTTTATATCTCCTTGAACGCATTTGGCATAGCAAGTATGAGTAAGCTTATTAAAAAACTTGAATTTTTGCTCCATTTCGAGATCTACCGTACTGATAAACTTATCTTTGTCAAATCCAAAAGGGGCTTTGGGGATTGTAGCCACTTTTATATATCTTGAACCGTTGATAAATATGCTTAATGAAAAACAATAACACTTCAACATCAGTGCATTCTTCTTAGGATTTACTTGTTTTCACCGTATTGAATCTTGTTGTCAGGAAACTACATATACACGTTGCCTCTTCTTAGTGATCTCCTAGGAGACAAGAGAAAATTAGCCCTCTATGCTCATAGAAGGATTAAAGTAAATAATGATAATACAACTATTTCCATTATTTACTTTAATCCTTCTTGGAGTGTGATTTGGTTTCAAGTTTGACATGGAATTTCATGTCTTGGATTTTTTTTTCAATCTTTCGAGGATGGTTGCTACCATGCATTTAATTAAGTAACAGTTACGTTGTGTTTTAATTAACTCGCAATTACTTTATATTTTGCATTAGAGTTTCTCAATCGTGTTTTGCATGAAACTTTTTCAATCATTTGAAATCGGTTGGTAAACGATGGCCTAACTAGAACTTCCAATTTCAATCTAAACCTTCAAGACTCAAGAGTCAAAAATACCATATGTCAACCATGATATGTGTAAAGGAAGACCTACAGGTTTTACTTTTATCACAATAGTCACACAATGAAAACGCCAATGTTGATTTTCCTTGCGTGACACCTTGTTCAGTGAGGAACTAAAGCATTTATGCCTACCCCAGGTAGATTTTAAGATGCCCAATGCCAATGTACTTCTATAAAATCTCGTGAAAATAAATAGGCATTAGTGACGTTTTCGAAAAATAGTTTCCTATCAAAAATAAATTTTCAACCATTTCAAGCACATCTCTAAAAATGATTATCTAAAAATTCTAGGTGTCAAAAATGGCCAAAAAGGCCTATGACGAGAAAAATGCCCGTAAAATTCCATCCCTAGAGTTGACTCCTCTCTTTCAATCTCAATCCATTGAACCTATGATGCTTTCCCATCCGTCCTTGCACAAATAATGAAGAGGTAGGAAAAAAAATATAGAGAGGAAACAAGAGGGATGAAGGAAACAATAAAAGTCTATAGAGGAAACTGGATTACTGAAATTATTTGTGGAAATCTAGGAGATGGTAAAAAATCATTTGATGGAGAAGGAAGAGAACTAAGAAATCTGATTAGTAAACTTTTCTCAGGGAAAGCTAGTAGAGGAACACCTTCGGTGTAAGTATTTTCATATTTTATATTCTTCCATCATTGTTTGTTTTATATAATAGAAATTTTTCCTTTAGGTTCTCTTCATTTCCATTTTACATAGAATGACAAATTATATATATATATATATAACTATAATTAGGTAAGCATAAATAATTGTAAGTATTAATTTGAAATGTTTCTTCACTAGGGTTATTTTATTTTTCATTTTAATTTATTTCTGAGAATTTAATTTTACAGAATTTATCCACGATCATAAGATATTCGTCATAAGAAAGTTTACGTTTTGTGAATTTAACTTCACAGAATTGATCATACACGATCATAAAAAAATTGTCGTAAGAAACTTCACGTTTTGTGAATTTAACTTCACAGAATCGATCAATGATCATAAAGGATTCATCGTGGGGCACTTTACGAATGGCTAGAGTTGTTGAATATTGACTTTAATTATAAATTGATCTAATTAATTATTATATACTTTTGGGAATAAAGTAAATACTTTTTATTCCTTCAAATTATAGACACGTATTCATGTTTTTAGAAGTGTCTTTTGGTTTCTCATTAGGAAAAATAAATTAGATAGAGAATTTTAGTTCTTTTATTATCTTAAAAGAAAAAGGTATGGTCATCGTGGAAAAAAAAATGTTAAGAGAATTTTAGTTTTTTTATTATTCTAAAAAAATGAGTTAGGGTCATCATGGAAACAAAAATATTATGACTAATTATCAGTGTTCTAAGTCTAGTTTTGGCTAAAAAATCTATACAAATTAAACATATAAATAGTAAAAAAGATATAATTGGAAGACATTCAACCAGACTTATTAGAATTGATGGGGCTTGAGTAATATGAGCCCCTTACTACTGTATGGGAAGCAACGAGGATAAGGTGAGGTGTCCATTTTCTTCTCTAGATGTGTGAGCCTTCACTCTGTCGACATAATGTTACTTTCCATTTGATTCAAGGCCAAGGGAATGTCCTCGTTGATTTCATTCTTTTCAACTAAAAAATTTCCTAGAAGAAATTTCAAGCACCAATAATATCAATAGTGTACATGTACTAGTTATAGTGACCTCCAGTATGTCATACATTCAGAACCCAGTTTGCAACCTCTACCAAAACCTCTATTTCAATGAGAGTGTGATTTTAATCAACTACTTCCGTTTCTCTCTAGGCAATTTCATCTTGAATCGGTTGAGGTTGAGCTCCTGATATTTGGATGTAAAGCCATTAGCACACATTTATGCCCTTGAATGCCCACATTCTTAGTAATATGTTGCACCTCAACGTACAGTTGCTCTCTATCAGGGAATGATGAATGTCAACTGAAAGAGGGGGTCAAATTTACCAACAGGTTTCCATGTCAAGCTATAGTTGACTGATGGTCGTTTCTCAAAGAAAGTAACAAGACTAAAAGATGTCAGCCACTTAAGAATCCTAAAGATCCCTAACTAAAGTAGTGGGAATATTGGTTGAGTTGCTGTCAAGGGTAGCAGAAGAGGCTACGTTCTCAATAGATGGACTATTTGAACTACAAGCTGATAAGAAAAATTCAATTACATGGTAGGCTAGTAGAGAATTCTAAGTCCTTAATAGATGAAATATTTGAACTACAAGTTGATAATAAAAATCCAATCTCATGTCAATTCCACCCAAGGAAACTTTGCTTGGAGGTGACTTTCTAAGGAGAGCAAGGATAAGGTTTAACCTTATAACCAGGGGCTTCGATAAATATTTCAGCTTTGACGCTACTTCTCTAGCTTAAAACCACCCATAAATCCTCGATTATGTAGAATCAATGAGGAGGGTGAGAGAAACAATGTGGCTTAGTCAAATATTTCTTCATGTCCTCCAATAGAAGACTCAAATTTAGTTAATGCCCATCCTAAATAATTGATGAGGAGAAGGAGAATGCCAACCTTCACCTATTAAATGTTAAAAAATAAGAAATCCCAAGCTCTAGGGTATCGTGTTACCTTCATTCTCAGGAGAGGATACACCATATCCGCACTCTCTACGTTGCCCAATAATGATTTCTTTATCCTAGGATTATGATTTGAAAAAAAATATCTACCTCCTACTGCAAATCGAAGGTTTTTTTTAGAGCGCATATTGACAAGCTCCCCTGGTTGTTTCGTACACATTTCATTTACTCCTCCAAATATTCTCATACCACCCTACGAACCCCATTAACATATAATCCTCACAAGAAATAACTCTTGAACTTGTAGTGGTAGAGAATTATTCAATATTGTGTTTGTTTCATGAAATATATTAAACTCTTGAGAGGACATGTTACCACATCCTATTAACGTGTGAGGTGGTGGAACGATAACAACACGCTAGCCCACTTTTTGTGTTGCTATTGCCCAATACAAAAACCTAATTAGATTTTTGTTATTATTTATTATTGTTTTATTACCTTTTAATTTTTATATTAACTATTTTTTATTTAAAATAACTTTAATTTGATTAATATTTATATTTTGTAATTGTTTTAAGAAATATTTAACTACTTTCATTAAAAAAATGAAAAAACTAAAAGACTAAAATCAAATTTTTGTTTTCAAATATTGTTTTCATTCAATTATAGTTTTTTTAAATCTCATAATTAATTTTGAAATTTTATAAATAAATGAATTTAAAATACAAAATGGTTAGTTATGATAGGGCAAAAAAAAATAAATGATTTTGAAATAAAATTTAAAAGTATTAAATTTAAGATAAAAAATTGTGAGTGTAATATTAAGGATTTAACTTTTATGGAATATTCATAATATATTTTTAATAGTAGTCACTAATAGAAGTTGAAATTTATTTCAAAGATAGTTATCCTCTCTTTTTTTTCCAATTTAATTAAAAAATATTGTAAAACTAAATTAAAATAAATTATATATAAAATATGTATTTTTCTTTGTAAGGCGATATTTGCATTGCCTATTAGAATTGGACATCCATTACATATATTACACTCACACTCTAGTCCATAAAGATCTAGGGTCCACTATTGCAATATTTATTCCTACTGGACTTAATTCTAACATAGCTATTTATATATTGTTAAATTGAAACATAAAACTAAGAGAACAAAAGCCTCCATGAGGCATGATCTGATGACACATTACGGGCATGAACAAAGATAAAGATAAAATATTATAATAGACCATACCCCGGGCCAATTTCAATGCAATAGTTGTTATGTCTCTTGCTAACGAGGTGGAAATCATAGCAGACTCTACAAAGAAACTAGTCATCCACTCATAACCCACCTCTCAGCATCATCATGCTCTAGACCTTCCTTCCCCTAAATATCCTCCTCACAAAATGACGAGAAGGCCACTCTATCCATTTTAACTCCCAAGCAAAGATCCTTTCCATAAATGATTAAGGAGATGGTTGGTGTGGGGGCTTGGGGTGGAATATAGGAGTCAATTAAATTATATGATTGTGTCGATTATATTCATTGTTGAAATACAAAAAACATGGTATTGTAATATGATCTAAAAATATTTTAATTTTACAGTCTTTTTTAAATATAAGGAAACAATTTAATGACCCATAATGTAAAGGCATCCAATAAGAGTGGAAGCTTGCAAAAGTGGAACCCTTCTCTCTTGTAAAATAGCATTAGATTATTCCAAAAGGCATGTGTTTTTTTAAATAAAAATTACGAGTTAGCCATACTCAGAAATAGTAGGAAATGAGGATTGTATCGCTGCTAATTTTAAAATTCAATTAAGTCACTTTTGGTGTTTTCCCCACACATTTTTCACTGATTTTGCAGAAATTTAGCTCGAATGTGTGAGGATTATAAGTTTAAGTTGTTTAATATCCATAATCAAAATGCGGCAAAAAATTATAGATGTTAAATTTATTTACGCATTCACAAATACATTTTAAATAATGAAAAAATTCAATTTCATCCAAAAATAAATTATTAAATCTCAATTAGAAAACCAAGTCATCCAATAGCTTAAATACAACATTTAACTATTAAAATTTTAGTTAGTCAAAAAAATATATAAAAATAGTTAAAATATTTCTAATTATAATAGAGAAATTGATATTGATGCAAACATGCATATGAAATTTTATCCCTTTATCATATTTATAAAAACTTGGGTTAGCTTCCCAATAAAATTAAATGATTAGTTGACTAGTCTATTTGGAAATGAGTGATCAATGTGAAGCATAATCTTTGTTTGGGACCTGACTTAATTTGACAATATAAATCCAATTTACTCTTCGAGCATGCTAAATTTGGTAATAATTTGTTTTTTCCTTTGTCATATCCGTCGAACTATTGGATTCTATAGTTGATTCCATAGTTGTAATGGAAGCATAATTAAACTAAACAAATATGC
Organism: Pinus albicaulis; assembly: GCA_034641835.2. NCBI lineage: Eukaryota > Viridiplantae > Streptophyta > Pinopsida > Pinales > Pinaceae > Pinus > Pinus albicaulis. The sequence goes on from CM076569.1 coordinate 487,757,257, forward strand.
TTGTGTCATTAGATGATGAATTGTTTTATTCCATTGTCATGTCACAAGACTATTGCATTCTGTTTTTCTCTCGGAAGTAGAGGTAAATGTCATAGATCTTCTTTCACCATTGGGTAAAACATCATATTTATCCTTTAAAAGGTAGTTATTAGAAACGACTCACGGACTTTCTTATTTTTCCAAAGACCATTGAGAAAGGATCATATAATGTGCCACTGACCTATAACCTAGACTCATTTCATTTCTATAAAGATTACTAGTAGGAGCCCATCCTTTCTTTAGTCTACATTAGAAGGAGTTGCAAATATCCCAACAAACCAAACGATCCCATCTAGATTTTTTTAAAACCACCAAAATGTTTTATCCATATCTCATATATAATAAATCCAAACAAAACTAGCCTTGGCATAAGCTACATTTGCTGCAATGTGTCCATAGCCCAAGTGTCTTATGTTTGCATTGATGACATGTATTTCTCGAAAAGAATCATAAATATTATTTCCATCAGGCCCATACCTAGCTTTAAAAAGAATTGATTCAGTCTCGCATGACCCTAAAATTTTATCATGCTCTTCTTTAGAAATCTCAGGTTTGTTTCCCTGTTGAAGTGGATGAATGGACCGCAAATTAGAATTTTCTTTAAATGTTAGTGTAATTTCCACATATGAAATAGGGGTAACATTATACAACCTTGAAGAACACCTAGAAGGTGCAACGCTCAAAATAGGCCTACTCTCTACAATTGCACAGAATGGAATTTGGTGCTTTGTAGAAAACTGCTTGGAGAGACTTTGACATAGACTAGGAAAACCCAAGTGCTCCATTCACTTCTTATGCTCCCCTATGTGTGCATTCTTGGTATGCTCATAATCCACTGTATGTCGCTGTGAATGTCATCCCTCCTCCATTTATGCTGCTACTTTGATAACAATGACTCAGGCTGGGTAGGAAAGATCAGATTTGAAGGTTCGTATAATTCACGGGGGCATCACTCACAAAGCAATATTATATCACATGTATTCATATTGGGGTAAAAAAAATTTATAACATCACAAAACATTATATTGGATATATGACTAGAGGTGAGTGGGTTTTTATTTATTATATAAGAAATATAAATAATTTAAGGTATATTTTTTTTTGGGCCAAGTGAGGTTTGGTAAGGCCAAAAAGAGCGTTGAGTATCTTCGACCTACAGATCTTTGAGATATTAGACCTGGTCATTTTCTATTCAACCTAGATCTATGAGCTGGAGAGAACTGAGTGTATTCTACCTATGGATTTGTGAGCTATTAGACCTGATCATTTGCTATTCGACCTGGTCATTCACAATTTGACATGGTCATTCACTATTCCACTTGGATCTGTGAGTTATTCGACATATAGAATGCCGAGGATATTCGACATACAGATATGTGAGCTATTCAACCTGGATATGTGATTTATTCGACCTACAGACCTCTAAGGATCATTCTCTATTCGACCTATGGGATCTATGAGCATTCGTTATTCGACCTACAAATCTATGAGGATCATTCTCCTTCACATTCGAGCAAGAGATAGACTGAGAAAGAGATCAACCTAGCATTCAAGAGATGGAATGAGGAAGACATTGACTAAGCATTTGAGCACATCGACTTCGCATTCGAGGAAGAGATTGATTGAGAAAGAGATATACTAAGCATTCGAGCAGATCGACTGAGAATTCGAGCAAGATTCGACTGAGAAAGAGATCGACTTTGCATTCGAGTAGATCAACTTTGAATTCCATTCAGAGCATTCAACTGAGCAATAGCATTCAATATATTTTGTGAGAGAGGGAAATATCATTCGATTGAGCAAGAGAATTCAACGAACATTGTGAGAGAGGGAAAGATCATTCATATTCGGATATGAATTAGGGGATTTTTGAGGTCTAAAATGGGCCCCTTAATAAAAAATTACAACCAAAATAAACTTTATAAGAACCAATAGGATTCAAGATGATGATTTCAGCCATGGGGGTGATTCACCATTTTTTAAGTAAAAGGGTAAAAATCTTAAAAAATCATAAAATAATAAAACTACTTTTTCAACTCGTATTTTCAACTTATCTCCCAAAGGTTTTACTCAAATTTCGAGTGGGAGTACTCGTTGGATGCAAAATTTAATTCCTAATCCAAGTATTACCCATGTTGCATCTTTTTTATGGACCCTGCTACAAGAAAAATGAGAAATACATGAGAAAACATGATTGCAATCACGTTTTTCATGTATTTATCATTTTAAATTCATGTAGAGGAATCCATCGAAAGTATGCAACATGGGTACACCTTGGATGAGGAACTAAATTTTGCATCCAACGAGTACTCCCAATTAAAATTTGATTTAAAACTTTAGGAGATAAGTTGAAAAAGTAGTTTTTTCGTTTTTCCCTCTAAAATTTGATGATGTAATCAAATCTTACTTTATTATTTCCACTATAATTTTATAATTTCCTTAGGAGGCCCATTTTAGACCTCCAAATTCTCCTAATGGGAGGGCTGATATGGAGAGTGAAATCGATTGTGAGACGGATCTAAGAGATACTTTGAAGGAGTTCACCACTCAAGCCAACAAACTTCCATGGATTGAGAACTGAATACTTATATTGTTTGTCAAAGGTAGGGCTCTACAAACACTCTTTCTTGATTTATCGATCTTTCTATCCAACTTGTGATGGTTTACTTGCATTCTCATTGTCCCCATACCACCCAAAGAGAAGATATTGAGCCAAGTTGTTATCATATGGATATTTATTTCACCATGTTTCCCATTAGGGGAATTTGGAGGTATAAAATGGGCCTCCTAAGGAAATTGTAAAATAATAATGGAAATAATAAAATAAGGTTTTATTACATCATTAAATTTTAAAGGGAATAAAGAAAAAACTATTTTTTCACTCAAATTTTAAGCGGAAACACTCATTGGATGCATAATCCTTGGTGGACTATTGAAGCAGATTATATATGATGTGCCCTCATTTTGTTTAAAATACAAGTTTAGATCAAGGGAACCAAAACTATCTTCTTTTGGATATATTGTACATTTCTCATGGGACTGTACATCTTCAGGGTGCCTATTGGTGGCGGTTTCAACACCTTCAAAGGGTTGTTACACATTCTCTCCCAGAAAAATATACACATCACCAAAACCATCAATGTTTAAGTCACTAATACTCATACTATCACTAAGATTTTGTGCAGCAATGTAGTCATGATCTTCATGGTGGCCTTCATTGGCATAATGAAAATGTTGTCTTCTTCAAAATAATGACTGTGTGTAGTGGTTTCATCATGGTATTCATGGTGAAATTCATTTTTGTGGTCATCAGTGTTGTCCCCTTCAAACTCTAGGTATGTTCCCCCTTCTAGAGTAGTGGTCCTATCATCATGTTTTTGTAAAAAGCCTCTAACAGGTTCATATTCAGATCTATTTTTCTCTTGATGGTCATCATCAAACCTTGGTGGACCATTGAAACATATAATATATGATTTTCTCTCATTTGTTTTAAAAGACAAGTTTAGATCAAGGGCACCAAAATTGTCTTCTTTTGGATCTACTGTATATTCTTCATGGGACTGTACATCTTGAGGGTGCCTATATATGGTGGTTTCAATTTTTTCATAAATTTGTCCCATGCATTCTTATGGAGAAATATACACATCACCAAACCCATCAATGTTTAATTCACTGATACTTGTATTTTCACGTGAATGTGACCAAGATTCTATGTAAAATTTCGATCATGATCTTGATGGTGGCCTTCATTGGTGTAATAAACACTGCCATATTCTTCAAGTTCGTGGCACAAATTTTCTTTTGGATTAGACTCACCATCCTTGTCTTGTCCATCACCTAGGTTTGGATGGATTTTAAGGGTGTATTTCACACCCTCTCCGAGAGAATTATGCACATCGTCAAAATCTAGAACCAAAACTCTTAAATTTATTCATGCTTTTCAAATGGAAAAATAGAGAATTCCTTTGGAATTTCTTTGTCATAACCTCCAAATGCTACAAGAAATGTCCCCTTATTATTATTATTTTCATCATAAAGAATTTCTGCAGTGGTTTAATTATGGTATTCATGTTGAAATTTATTTGTGTGATCATTAGTGTTGTCCCCTTGAAACTCTGGTTATGGGCCCCCTTCTAAAGCAATAGATCTATCATCATGCCCGTGCAGCAAGCTAGTCACAGGGTCATATTCAGGTTTTTTTTTCTCTTGATGGTCATCATCAAACCTTGGTGGACCATTGAAACGTATTATATATGATTTTCCCTCATTTTGTTTAAAACACAAGTTTAGACCAAGGGCACCAAAATTTTCTTCTTCTGGATATTTTGTATGCTCCTCATGGGATTGTGCATATTACAATGCCTATTGATGGTATTGTTAGTGTCTTCAAAAGGTTCTTCCATGCCTTCTTTCAGAACAAATATACCCATCACCCAAACCATCAATATTTAAGTCACTTGTACTAATATTGTTACCAAGATTCTGTGCAGGATTTTGATTATGATCTTCATGGTGGCCTTTATTGGCATAATAAAAATTGTTGTCATCTACAAGTACTTGGCACAAACACACTCCTCGAAGATACTCACCATCCCTATATTCTTGGACATCAAGTCCATTATCAAGGTTTGTATGTAGTTTGAGGGGGTGTTAGAGAAGTATGCCTATCATCAAAATATAGAACCAAAACCTATAAACTTTCATGATTATTTTCAAAGGTCAAAATAGGGACTTATTTTTTGACAATTCATTATCATATTCTATTTGGTCTAGAAATATTTCTTCTTCTAGAGCTTGATCCTCCTTTTCATTAGCTCCACAATTTCCTTCAGAAAAAAGAAGGCCTTTTTTTCCGCAAAATTTAGTAGGCCTTAGGGAGGGAAAAGCTACAAGTTTTAACTAGACAATGGGACAACAATTTAGGTTCAATGCTTCACAAGGAGGCAATTCACTTTATATGAAAGGACCTAGAAAGGAGGGCACAAGACATAGGGTTTGATAAATTGGATGATTGTTAGAGTATCCAAAGGTCAAGGCCAGGAGAAAGGATTTCAATAATTTATATCAACTATATCAAGGCTTATGAAACCAATGTTCCATAGGGTCGCATATCCCTACCTAGGGGGCCGCGTTTCGTAGCTCCCACATGCTCTGGCAACTTGGGGATGGAAGGGGATTATTTCCCTACGCTCCTAAAAATTAGGGTGCGCGAGGAAACACCTGAGGGGTCATTTCCTAAAAATTAGGGGTCGTTTCCTAGGGGAAAATGGCATGTGAGGGGGTGTTTCCCCAATTAAAATTTTCCAAAGGAACTTTAACAAAAGGAGTATGCTTTATGCCATCATAAACAAACATGTTTTAGTGCTTTACCTAAGAAGGGGGAGCTTCCTTACCTTGAAATAGAAAATGTTCTTGGCAATCGAAATGGCCCAGTAGACAAACAGGGGAACCATTTTAAACTTATTCAAATCTTTGTTAGTTAACCAATTCGTACAATTGATTAAAATATTTTCTTGCCACAATATCTCTGCACCTCCTTATAGATGCACAATGTTTGAGTAGGAGATAAATAGTTTCTTTATTACACTTGAAAAGTGAAAAGAGGCTAGGACCTTTTCATGCCCATTTCTTCAATACCTCCCAGAAACACTTTTTTGGCTAAAGTGAGCCACATGTAAACATACGTTTTCATCTGATCTTTCACCTTCCAAATGGGCCTTCACCACTAAACATTTCTCACCAATTTCATAAAAAAATGTTTCTCTATAACTTGGCCTGGAAGTGAAATAATTTGTAGCAATATTTTTAGACAATTTAAAGGAATCATATCAATTCCTCAGTATAACAAAGGATAAAATCAGCTACTGACTATATCAATTCCATGAAACTGCATCTGGTTCCACCAGATTTACATGCTTAGTTTTCTTCCATCCTTGCTCCAAAATATTAGCGGTTAATGGCTCTGCATTATCAGTAGTGAATAGTAAAGCTCTGGTATTGAAGTATATTTTGAACCATTTGTTGTCAAGTTTGATGTTTTCCACAACCCACCTAAGGGTATATTCACAATCTAACTCTTTTTCCATCCCCTCTTCTCTATTCCATCTAATTTATCCACCAAGGGAAATGATAAAAGTTAAAACAAGTTCTTTCAAAACTGGAAAAATAATAAAAATAGACCTTACAGGTAATATCGTTCATTCTAGATCTAGATATTTATGTCGTATGAAAGCCTACCATAGTCCCCCCTTAGAAATGATCCTTTGCTAATTTTTCACTGCTAATGCCTTTCCAAATGTTGGATATCTTACAAACCCCACCCACCCCACCATTGGTTCAACTATTATTTTCCACTAAACTAAGGCAATGTTGTCACGCTCTTTTTTAGTTCTCCATGAGAAATGGAAGAAGTTCATTCTAATATTTTCCAACATCGCCACAAGCATGTAAGCTAATGAATTATGGTAAAAAGAAATTATTTCCAATATTGATTTAACAAAACAACCACCTAGTGCACCAATTTGTAATCCTTCTCTCAATTTTCTGATATAACCAAGCACAGTCTTGGAAATCATATTAACGTAAAACACATGTTATTTAAGCGACGGTTGAAAGGTATTATAGAGTATGAAAAAATTCTGAAAATTGTCTCCTCTTGTCCTTCGTGCACTTTGTTTAGAGAGAAAATATTTTAGAGTACATATTTCCATGCCAGTTGCAAAAAAATACAAATATAGTGTTTCTTTCTACTTCAAAAATTCTTTGTACGTACAGTTAGGCTATTAAATAATGATAAATATAGTTACATTATAAATATTAAAATTTCAATTACATATCAACCTAGTATCCTTTGTGAACAAAATCATAACATAAAATAGTCATATATTCCTCAATACTTTTCAAAATCACTATTATGATACCAATTTATAAATGGCATAAAAATTTGGCCTCTGATGGCAGACTTCAATGTAGTTCCTAGGAAAGGAAAAAATTGCCTCCCAAGATAGGGCTTTAATATGTATGGAAGGATAACCTCTTGAGGGTATAACGCCTACAATACTGCAAAAAATCACTATTATGAGCCCAATGTTGATGTTGAGAATGCAGCAAGATGATGGAGCTTAGTGAAATGAAGTCGCCTCCACTAAGTGGGCCCGCAGGAAAATTCTGGCGCAAAGTCTATTTTTAGACTATGTCTATTTTTAGACATATGGAGCATAATTTGGGAATTCCAGTTGGAGATTCTTGAAGTATGCGACATGTTGGTAAAAATAGATGAGACCCTTATTTTTAGGACCCAGGCTATTTTTAGACTGTGTCTCCTAAAAATATGGAAGTCAAATATTATTTACCCTTAATAATATTTTGACTATAAACAGCAGTTTACTCTCTTGAAGCACTTCAGTTCGAGTCATGGAGGTGGCTCATGCAACTGACAGAGGAATCATGTGGTTCCTAGGGTTTGATGGCATCTTGCATGGTTGACTTCAGTTGGACTTCAGTGGCAGAAGTTTTGGAGGAGTTAATGAGACAGATAGTGGAGTTGTGTTATGTTTATCTTAGTTGAACTAGTTGAGATTAGTTTAACTGGCTAATCAATTAGTTATGAGTGGAGTGAATTAAATATTATTTAATTCATTAATTAGTAACTCATTAGTCAACTCAGGAACACTTCAGTTCACTACAGTGCATGATCAGTTCAGTGGAGACCAGTGGAAGAGGTAGATGAAAGGGTGAGTAAAGCTATCAGTTGGAGGATCAGTTTTGCATGAGATTTGCATTACACTTGGAGGAATTTTCCATGACAATTGCGCAGTCAAGCCAAGGGGATTCGAACCTTGGATCTCTACATATACAGGCCATGATTGCGCAATAGAGGCAAGGCAATTGGCGGGGAGTTTTGAACCAGTAACCTGTTCAAAACTAAGCTAGATTGTGTGTGACTTTATGAGAAAGTACCGAGTACTTGTGAGGAGTATTGTACTTGTTTTGTTACATGATTTCTCCATTATAATATACACAATAGCTGTGGGTTTTCAGCTATAGGATTTCCCCATACATACTGAGTTAATGTGTGATTGATTTGATGTGAGATTGCTTCTATTATTTCTGCATGTGACAATTAATTGTAGACGAGATTATGTGTTATACATACAATTCGAAATTGATGTGTAATCGAGTTAATCTCCATTGAATAAGTGATTTATTCAGCTAATTTCTACAGTTGAAATGTATCCAAAAATTTTCATCTTACCATTTGATTGTTATCAGCCAGACTAGTGGAAAAATATGCACACCACAATTTTTTGGTGGTTGAAGGGAGTAGATCTAATGGAATTTGAAAATTAGAAAACCTCAATGAGCCAAGGTATATATCCCTTGATTATAAAACCCCACCATTTTTAGATCTAGTAGCACTGTGAGATGGAAACCTTAAGAGGTGACTATATCTACATGCTGAAATCAGTGTATTGTAATAACAGCTAGTACAACCCTTTGATCTCATTTTGTAAATAACATAAAAAATACCTATAGCTTGGAATTTGGAGGTATTTAGTTCTTTGTTCTCTTTTTGAATTTGAGTGATGAAGGTAGAATTTATGGTTGGAAAGGCACCTTAGATTTGGTGTAACTTTTCTTTTAATTCCTAGACCTCATTTTTAATGGTGAACGAAATTTATGGTGAAAACATTAGGACTTGGAGATTTTATGTAAGGAATATTCATGGCATTCAATTTGATATCTATTAAGGTGATCGGTCTCATGGGACTGGCAACATGTTCTTTCACTAATAATTAGGGGATGTGTTTGTTGATCATGTGAATGGAAGTGAAACCGTCATGTTTGAGTTTTGAGAGGAGATGCCTGAAAATTTTTGTTGGTTTGTGCTCAATATGTTGATGAGAATTTAGCTTATTACTTTGATTTTTGTTGAGAATTTCCTATGTTGAATCATCAAGTTATGGAAGAATTTCGAGTTGTTTTCTCCTTCGTGAGCCATTGTACTTGGGATTTCTACTAACAAAGTATTTCTTCTTGTTGATGTCACTCACTGGGGTGGGTCAAAAAATGTTTCTCTTGGCTAGAAATGGATTCATCTCTTCCATGAATTATTTGTTGTTGAATGCATGCCATTCTTGATTCTAAATCTTTTGGGCTTGGAAAATGTCCACAAATACTATCACGATCCATGTCTTGAGATGTTGTTTGAGATTTTTAAGTCTTTGTTGGAAATGATAAATTAGAGTCCTTTTGTGTATGACATCTTGATTCCACCATTTATTGATGTTCTTATAAATGTATGGGTGGGAGAGAAAGAAAAAATTCAAATCTAGAGGGATTTTTGATGGGGATACCTAGGTTGTCGAGAGTGACAGATACGAGCCATTATATAATCTAGTCAAAGTGATAATATTGGCATGTAGACCTTGACCATAGAGCATTAAGGATTATTAAATCAAGAAATATTCCAACTTGCAAACTACATGTTGTGATCCTCCAAATTTATTATTATAGGCATGGAGCCCATTGAGGGTTTGCACATTAATCAGTCTTGGATCACAAATAAATGTGTTGAATGTTTCATTATCTTGATCATGTCTGCAAATTCCTCCTTTTCTTTTACTTTAAGGAAGAAACAAGGTTGAAATATCTTCTTAGAGAATTTCCTCCAATGAGAATTTTCATTGATATGTACAAAGTTGGAAAGACTCTACAAGAATTTGTATGTTTTCAGAAGAGGATGCAAACCAAAGAAGTACTCTTGATGTCATCATAAACAAACATGATTTGTTGCTTTACCTAAGAAGGGGGAGCTTCCTTACCTTGAAATAGAAAATGTTCCTACCAATCCAACTAGCCCAGGAGACAAATATGGGAACCATGTTAAAAATATTCAAATATTTTTTAGTGAACCAATTCGTATAGTTAATTAAAATAATTTCCTACCACAGTATCTCCACACCTCCTTAGATATGCAAAATGTATGAGTAGGAGATAAATAGTTTTTCTATTACACTTGAAAATTGAAAATAGGCTAGGACCTTGCCATGCCCATCTCTGCAACAACTCCTAGAAACACTTTGTTGGCTAAAGCGAGGCACAGGTAAACATGTCTTTTCATCTTAGCTTTCACCTTCCAAGTGGGCCTTCACCACTAAAAATTTCTCACCAATTTCATCACCAAACTTTTCTCTATAACCTATCCTGGTAATGAAATAATTTGTAGCAATATTTTTAGACCATTTAAAGGAATCATATCTATACCTAAATCTAACAAAGGATAAAATTAGCTTCTTAGTGTATACATTCCATGAAAATTCATCTGGTCCCACCAAATTTACATGCTGAGTTTTCTTCTATCCTTGCTCCAAAATATTAGTGGTTAATGGCTATGCATTATCAATAGTGAAGAGTCAAGATTTGGTCTTCAAGTATGTTTTTAACCATCTATTGTTGAGTTTGATTTTTTCCACATCCCACCCAAGGGTATGTTCACAATATAACTATTTTTCCATCCCCTCTTCTCTAGGCCATCTAATTTATCCACCAAGGGAAACGATAAAAGTTAAAACAAGTGCTTTGAAAACTAGAGAAATGTTAGAAATAGATCTTACTAGTAATTTTGTGCATTCTAGATCCAAATATTTATGTTGTATAACAGCCTACCATAGTACCCCCTTAGAAATAAGCCTATGCTAAGTTTTCACTGCTAGTGCCTTTCAAATTGCTAGATATCTTACAAACCCCACCCACCAGCTTCCTTGGGTTTATCTATTCTTTTCCACTATACTAAGACAATGTTATCTCTTTTCTTTTTAGTTCTCCATGAGAAATGGAATTAGTTAATTCTAATATTTTCCAACATCTCCACAAGAATGTAAGCTAATGAATGATGGTAAACAAGAATTGTTTCCAATATTGATTTAACAAAACTAACCATTTCTGCTATGAAAAACCACCTAGTGCACCAATTTGTAATCCTTCTCTCAAGTTTCTGATATAACCAAGTCCAGCCCTCGAAGTCATATTAACATAAAACACATGCTCTTTAGGTGACGGTTGAAAGGTATTATAGAGTATGAAAAAAATCTGAAAATTGTCTCCTCTTGTCCTTAATGCACTTTGTTTAGAGAGAAAATATTTTAGATTATGTATTTCCATGTTAGCTGCAAAAAAATACAAATCAGTTTTTCTTTCTACTTGAGAACTTCTTTGTAGGTACAATTAGACTATTATATAGTGATAAAGATAGTTACATTATAAATATTAAAATTTCAGTGATATATCAACCTAGTATCCTTTGTGAACAAAATCATAACATAAACTAGTCATAACTTCCTCAATACTTTTCAAAATCAATATTATGATACCAATTCAGAAATGGCATAAAAAAAATTCCTCTGATGGCAATCTTCAATCTAGTTCCTAGGCAAGGAAAAATTTGTATCCAAAGATAGGGCTTTGATATGCATGGAAGGACAACCTCTTGAGGGCATAACACCTACAATACTGCACAAAATCACTATTATGAGCCCAATGTTGAAATGGAGCCAAAAATTTTCATCTTTTAGTTTGATTGTAATCAACAACAGTAGTGAAAAAGTATGCACATCACAATTTTTTGGTGGTTGAAGGGAGTAGATCTAGTGTAAGTTGAAAAGTAAAAAACCTCAATGAGCCAATGTATAGAACCCTTGATTGCAAAAACCCACCATTTTTAGATCTATTAGCAGTGTGAGATGAAACCTTAAGTGGTGACTAGATCTACAAGCTGCAATCAGTGTATCACAACAACAAGAAGTGAAACCCTCTCGTTTCATTTTGTAAATAACATAACAAAGACCTATATCTTGGAATTTGAAGGGATTTAGTGCTTTGTTATCTTTTAGAATTAGAGTGATGAAGGTAGCATTTATGGTTGGAAAGACACTTTATATTTGGTGTAACTTTTCTTTTAATGCCTACACCTCATTTTTAATGGTTAACCAAATTTGTGGTGAAAAAGTTAGGACTTGGAGATTTGCTATAAGTCATATCCATGAAATTCAATTTTACATCTATTAAAGTGATGGGTCTCATGGGACTGGAAGCAATACAAATACTATACATTGTTGACAAACAAAGAAAATTACTAAATCCTTCGATTCACACGCACACACTGTCACTGCAATTAAATATCAGCAATATAAGTACAAGAAATAGTTGACAAACAATTGAAATCCTTCCATTTACACACATAATTTCATTTATATGAGAGATCAAGCACTGTCCTTATCCATTGGTAGCTCCAAAAACATAAAAAATCCTTTATCCCTCACAAGGCCTAGATACCAGTGAAAAATAAAATGAATTAAATGCATTTCATAACAGTGAACAATAAAATCTAAAAGGGTTTGGTTTTTACCTCTTTAGGACACAAAACAAATGATGTGAAAAGGCCAAAATTGAGGCAGATATAGGGCCTAAGCTTTCTTATAATTTTGTCAATTTTTGATTCAATAGATCAAGTCTCCAATATGTTTTTGTACTCTCTTTTATTTTTGGTTTTAGTTCAATTTGAGGAATCCATCGATGGTACATTTTCAATCAAGGTCTTTCATCACAATAGTAAGAGTTCTTCGTGTTTTTTGGAGCTTTGAATTGAAATTTCATACCTTGCTTCCTTGCAATTTTTTTCATAATAAATCAATATGTTTGTGTAATTTTTACTTACTTTTTCATTTATTTATGTGAAAAAACAAATGGAGTTGTCTTATAAAATTTCTATTGTTGAAGAGAAAATTGTCATTGGCATGGTCAAGTGTCGAGAAGGTTTCACATTTTATGAAACCCGTGATGAAATTATGGATGATGAAATCATTGGATATCCTTTTGATTTTATCCAGGATGGATTAACTCTAAACCCAAAGCAAGAGAAAAAATGAAAAATTTATACTACACTTTTAGGCATCAAGAGGAAACTAGGCACATTTGATGTGGAAACAAAGGGTTCAAATGTAGTGGAAAGAATACCAATCTTTGAAAAAATTGAAGAGAATGTGGAGGGACCTAATAAACAACCAATAGTTTAAAATATGTCTTTGTCAGTGGAAAAATCCATAGTTTTTGATCCTAGTGTATTAGCATCTTGGGAAAAAAAATTTGAAAAGTTTAATGGAAGAGTTTGTCAATGAGAAACTTACTCTCAAAGTATGTTCAGAAAAGGGATAATCTAAAATAAAGATCCATTTTGAAATTTGTGGCATTGACTATGGAACAGGTGATGTATCCCTGGTAGCGCGAACAATGCGCAATTTCAAAAACCATCATATGAAAATAGGGGCCCATCAACAATACATTTCAGTGCTAAGTGGTAGTGAAATTCCTTCATGTAACAAAGTACAACAAACAACAGTGATTGGAGATCGATTTCATATCGATCAAGCAATCAAACGTCTAGATGATTTCAACAAGACACAAGAGCCTAATTTGTTCAAGGTGGTGGAAGAAACACTATAAGGACAGGAAAAAAGTGATTTGAATGTCCATGATGCAATAAATGGTTTTCTTTAGTGCCGACAAGTGGTAATATCATCAGTTCTCTAAATGAACACATGAAACCAAAGAATCACACTAATACTTCAACAAATGAGGCTTCACATCAGGAGATTGGGTCGAGGAGTGGCACGGTTCGGATACCTAAGAAGCCTACCAATGATAAGTCCCAATAAATTTTGACTATTTTCTTGGTGCCATCATCACCATCAGTATTACATAGGGGTTATACAAGTGAAAATCCTTCTACTTTAGGTGTGTTAATTAGTGGTTAATTAACAATTTAGACTAAACTTGAACATGAATTTGTATATTATTTTATTTATCTTACTTCTAATTTTTTTTTATTGTGTTGTCATCTTATTTAGCTCAATTATATCCCTTGTTACTACAATGGTGGGTGCATTGGTATCCTTGTATTGATATAAATGGGGAGATATTGGAAAAGAAGGTCCTAATGGATGATCAAAGGGGTGGAAAATTATGGGCCATAGAGAAGCATACCAATATCATGCTATGTTATGAGGGTATTGAATGTCGTATTGATTGTATATATAGGCATATTCATTTCCAGGGGGGTACTAAAATTGGGATCCCATTCGAATCATTAACATGTAGATTTTGTAAGTTGGTTCTAGAATGTAATGACTTCAGGATGCGAATATATCATGAATCGAGGTGCACCAATAAAATAAGTGAACGATATATAGGAAAAGGTAGAAGATTGGAGTATTTTACTCAAAACTAATTGAATAATGTTGCAAGGGTTACAAATTCTAACCATATATCAACAATGAGAGATCTTTGGTGGGAGAGGACAAAGGTTACTACACTCTCTATTAGAATGAGATATCTAAAAGTAAAAGTTGTTTGAATTGACAAAAAGGAAGGATGTCTTTAGGTTTTGAAAGGATGTGTGTGAGGCACATAAGAAATGAAAATGACAAGGTAAAGATATAGTTTGGGAATTTTTCAAGGATATATTTCATAACTCAATGTATGCAAAAGAAGGGATAAGTTATAGTACATCCACAAAATCCCTTTATGAGATGATAAAGTCATCGGGAGGTCCTATATTACATAGCTTTATTAGCTTAAATCTGGATGGTCCTTCAATATATACAACTTGAAGGCAAGTTAGAAATTCATTGACATATATCCCAGGGGAGCACAAGCACATTTTTGAGGCAGTCGGAAAAAATTAAGCTTATTATAAAGAAAAACATGGTATATATGGCCCAATTATTGTATGTCTTGGTGAAGATGAAACAATTGTGAAAAAATATGTTAGGTGGGTAGAAAAAAGTGATACACTCATGGGGTTTTATGGTTTGAAAGAAGAACATCAATGGCAATCACATTTCTTGGAGATAGTTGGTGAGGGAGATGTAGGATATGAGATTATAACTAATTATTTTAAAAACAATGTTATTGGGCATTATGCACGTGTTATTATTACAAACCCTTTACATGAAAAAATTCCTCATTTTTTTGTGGTTTTTCATCCAAAATACAATAAATTCAAGGTAAATTTTGTTTATAAACAATGGTAAAAGGTAGAATCTATGTGGAAGAAGCATGTAGAAAACAATTTGGGACCTATTTTTGGTCATTCCTCATATGGGATAGCAGAAGAAGACAACTTATGTTGAAGGATTATTCTTCAACATCAGGTCTTCTATATCAAGTTCCTTGGGAAGCATGGATGCTAACTGGGTTTTACAATGGTTGCAATGTAACAGGATTGCATGACCATTATTGCATCCAAAACAACAAAAATATAGTGAATAATTTGTTTAGCGGTCGACGAGAATTGATTTAGGAAATGAGAAGATAATTTTTGGTCATGTCAAAATGATTTATCACACTTATTGGATGATCACAAGCTTAAGTGTGAAGATATAGAGAGGTTGAATCGACAAAATTGGAGTTTCGTACAACACATTTCTTCAAGGCATGTTCAGAGGTGTTCGAAAGAGTTGAGAAATACACCAAGTGGAAATTTAGAGAGGACAGTAGCTACAGAGACTTATCTAATGATTGTTGCTAACTACATTGACATATTTATGTCTCATATTTTGAGTCTTTGGGAAATAATACAAAATTCTTCACGACTTCATCATTTCTTCACATTATTTCTATGTTGGGTACAAAACAATCTCATACTAATGTCAACATAAATTTCATTAGCAGATAAGCATATCAAGATGTCAAAATTTCTTTACATTTTCCATTTTTGTTCATGATATTGTTTCGAGATCAATACTCTAACTTGCCATGTGTTTTGCACCTAACTAGGTTAGATGTATGTGAGAACTTCTTTAGAAAATTTGGTGGGATGGTTGGAGTGGAGAGGGTCTAAGATTTCACTGACTTGCTTCATGTTGTTGGAACCCTTAATAGAGTTACTGAAGAAGAATCAAATCCCCAAGGGATTAATTTTAATAAATCCCATAAGAGGAAAGAAAACATTTGGAAGAAATTGCACCTAGAAACAATACAAAACATTGACATATTATCACAATATGATTCAATATCCACAAATGAAAAAATTGTACAATCCCTTAAGATTGAATTGAAGGATGCACAAGACATTTTATCAACTCTTGGAGTGAAACTAGAAAATTACACTCAATCTTCTTGGTGGGTTAAACAATGGACAGAGGATAAATATTATCCAATATTCCAAATTGTGGATGAAGTAGTTGATGATTCTCCACCGAGATGTTACAACTCTATATTTCAATCTTCCTCTTCATTGGTACACATTGAAAGTGAATTGAAAATAATGGAAAGTGATTGGAGACATGAGTTGGATGAAATTTTAGATTCCATTAATGAAAATGTAAGAAAACTATAAAACCAGTGGTGGATCTTGATGGTAAGGATATGTTCAAAGCATGTTTGGTTAGTCAGTTGAATGGAAATCAAACATTATCCAAGATTGGTTGAATAAAGTGAGAAATGGGGTCTACTTTAGGCGAGATGGGAAGACTCTACAAAGGGGTGTTTCAGTTGGATTTGGAATTGGATCAAATTGTGGGGTGTTGTTTGAAAACAACTCAATTCCCCCCCTAAACGTACTGCAAGAAAAGGTGTTCCTCGAAGTACAAAAAAAGGTGTTTCTTGCGGAATGTGGTACACTGGAAGGGTTCAAAGAATAAGGAAGAAGGATGGTAATAGGGTGTTTGATTACCATAGTGACATTGACATTTTGGATAGATTAGAAGGCATCGAGCTTTAATTATGTTGGTATAGTAGAATAAATGGGAAGTGCATGTATAAGTATGATTTGACAGATCATGCTTTTGTACAACTTGAATATGTTATAGAAATCACAAACTTATTGTACAATGCTATGAATGATCCATACAAATTAGAAGAAAGTGATTACAAATTTTTTTCAGATTTTGTGAAAATTGTAAGGTTAATTTTCAAAACATTCTTCTTTCATTTTCCTTATGTATTTCCATTTGTTGGATTATTTATAAATAGCTATTCATTGTATTTTTGTCAATTTTTTTTTATGAATCTAATGTTAATTTTGTAATTTTTGGGTTTAGGTCTAGTGAATACTTCAAATGGTGAATGTTTGAGATAACCCAACCTTTTTTTGCTACCTACTTTTTGGTGTAAGTTTCTTTCACTAGCCATTCATCTTTTTGTATTTTTGTTTAATTCAAACATTAATTTGGTATTTCCTCCATAGAAAGAATATAATTACATACCTATATAACTATATGTACTCCTTACCTCAACACATATATACAACTTGAAGATAAGGCCATCCCTTACGTCAACACTTGTGTTAGATGCCTTCTAATGTGGCTCCTCTGAATTTGGTCCATTTAATCATGAAAAGCAAGAAGAGTTGGTTATTTTTTCATGAATATGTTTTGCAGATAAGTATGTGATTCTTCTCACTAATGTTAATGTTTTCTTTGAATTTTTATATTAATGGTTCACTTTCTAGAAAGGATATCAAGGATATAATGGCACGAGGTTCAATCAGGATGGTTTCTACTCACTCAAGTCAACAAATTTACACCAGAGCAATTTCCAACTCACGAAGTGCAATTTATTTTGAATGTTTGTGTGGTAGTTGGATTTCTTATTTTTAAAATTGGAAATATAAATCAGAGTTTGTAGTTCAAATGTGCCACTAGAATCTCTTTGGAAGTATTTATATTTGGCCATACGCATGAGGTATACAATAGTTAAATTGCACTTGGTTTTTATTGACAATTAAGTCCTCAATCATCTTCTGGCATTGCCTTTCACTAAAAAAAATTAACATTAATTACTATGTCTAAAGGTTTTTGGATAGGTGATGGTAGTTGGTTTTCAAATTGTTTCCAACTTTATTGAGATATGTGCTTCTGATATATTGGAAGGGTGATGGCACTTTGCTTTCTTATTCTTTCCTATATTGGTATATATGTGTCTGATTGGCCTTGCAATTTGTGCATCTAATCCAAGGGGTATTTTAAGGTGAATGGTATCTGATTTTTTGCAACTTTTGGATTGAAAATAATTTGATATGGTGAATGGTATGAAAATTTTAATTGATTTTATTTTTACAAAGAAAGAGTGCATAAGTCTTTATGTCATGGTTTGGAAAAGCAAAATACATAGAAAAATTTTTTATAGCATGGAATATCACCTCCAAAAAGGAAAAGCAGGCAACCTGTTCGCCACTTTTCACAAAATTTCATACAATATATACCTACTATATCTCTCGGGAACACAGCTAGAAGAAAAATTATGCTTTGATGAGTGAGATAGATTGTCAATGGGAGAAGAAGATGACAAACAACCAAATAACATAAAGTAATTTTGATTTAGTGGTGTCAAATTTTCCTTGTAGTAGAATGCTTTATTATTTTATGTGGATAGATTCTTAATAGCATTTGGAATGGGAGCCATAT
The DNA here is from genome assembly GCA_034641835.2 of Pinus albicaulis. Lineage (NCBI taxonomy): Eukaryota > Viridiplantae > Streptophyta > Pinopsida > Pinales > Pinaceae > Pinus > Pinus albicaulis. The sequence continues at coordinate 487,775,760 of CM076569.1, forward strand.
CTTTCACAGCAAGGTAGATTTTGAAGCTTCATTACAGACTCTTTGTGGCCCTGATTGTTTCGGGAATAATACCCTAAAGGTCTTGGGTTGACAACCTTCATAGATCAGGGGAATGTCATTCAAGAAGGACTCACTTAACCAACTTTTATACTAAAAAATAGATATTACTGGTTGCAGAACTTACCCAAAAGTCCCTCGGTTGATGTAGATCCCGCGGGGTGCAAACCCCCTGCAACACTTTGTGTTTTGAAACCTGTAAATCCACAAAGAAAAAACACAAAAACTTAGTTGTACAGCATATATAGTTCCTATATGTCAGTGAAAATCATGCATAATATCATTAAAAAAAATATGAAATGTGCAACTGATGATTATTACACATGTATAAAGCATCATAAACACGTAAACATCGGGAACATGATGGATATTCTTATTATGAATGACACGTACTGTAATCAAAATGTGGAGATATCACCTGAATCCTGCCACGACCTTCGAGCATATCGTCCACTGGATATGTCTAGCCCTAGCCTCGCAAGAATTCTTCCAAGATGTGTGCACAATAGATGTCATATAAGGTGATGAACATCTCAAGGAAATAAGGGTTTCCTGAATATACCTGGGAAGTGCAGGAGGTAGGAGAATATCATACTTCAATAGGGCTCCAACAGAGTATAATATATATATTTCTTCTCCCTCCCTTAGGCCATTCCTTTGAGGGGCTTTTATACTCCCTCAAATTAGTTTCTGTAGTTAGGATAAGTTAGGCCACAGGTTGGGGTGGTTGAATTACTAGAATAACCATCAAACCCACCTCAAAAATAGGGAAAATATATATTTTTTAATAATTAAAAAGGTATACATGGATCTCTATCAATGGACTCGCGTGTATATTCAGAAAATTCTCGGCAGGGTCACGTATGAGTTTTAAGATATTGTTTTTTGTGAAAATTTTCAAGTCTAAGGGAAAAGGTGTCCAAGGCTAAAGTGTAAATCATCAAGTACATAAAGGTGATAAATGACACTGTAATAGATGCCCCCTAATATATGAGGTTATAAAGGGTACATGATGGCCGAATCGTATTATGTGCAATAGAAAGAACCTTGCAAGGACTAGAGAGGACTTCACCAGATTTCAGCCTGCCAAAAAACCAATGAGAGAAATCAAAGAGATAGCTAATGTCTGAGGCGGGCATACCCATGCTCTATGAAATAAAAGCATGTCCGCATATGAAGTACACAGCAGATCCAAAATGTATATAAGTATGGCTGAAAAATGGAAAATACGTAGTGAATCATCTGATCACTGCCCAGAAATATAAGTCAAAATCAGGTCCAAGTATCACATATAGAAGATTGATCAATGATGCTACAATAGATATATGATAAAAAAATTCATAACTGAATCTCCAAGTACGAAATCATAAGTGGTGGAACAAATGCTACAACACACAACTCGGGAGCCAACATATAGGATGTTGCCGTGGTGAAATTGCAACATATAATGGTGGACAGTGTCACAGGAAGAAAACTGAAGAAGTTGTCTAAGCGAACCGAATCATGTTGATGCAAACCCGAGGTCTTCACCGATCAAAATGGCACAATTCTACATGATGGGAATAAATGAGCTAAAGTCAACCATGTGAGAAATCGTTTGATTATTGTTCATTATTGTATACCATTAACAAACGCGAGACAACCCACCGATAATGATAATGAGCGTCAAGGTGCCCCAGTACAATCCAACAAGTGTGAATAAATGAATTGAAGTCGAACACTTGAAATAATCTACCAATCAGGAGGCAATGATGTATCCTTACTGTCGATAGCAAAATTTTTTCCATTGATGACTGCAAAACCTAAGGTACTGACAAAAAAGGACTCTAGATCTTATTCCCAGAGCCATGAGTTGGAGTCGATGGGAAAATATCTACTGGAAGGAAGGAATTAAGGCATCCCACATTAGTCCATCGCGACTGTAACTCGTAGGCCAAGATTTGGAAGGAATCAAACGAAGTAGAGTGAAGTAACCAACCCATAGTACGTTTCTGGCATGCACAAGATGAAGCTAGAGCATAGGATAAACCCTCTGAACCAACCAATAATGAAATTTGACAAAGAGGTGAGATATCCACCGATATGGTCAAATGGAAATCAAGGTACTACACAAATCCCAAGTGTGATAATGTACATTGATGTCAAACATAAGGGATACCACTCAGTCAAAGACCCGTAATGATGATCAAATGTTGAGCGCAAGGTCGCCTCTCAATGATGTAAATAGGGCCAGGGTGTGACTCTAGGTTTTCTCTCAGAGCAATATGTCGTAGTCGATAAGAGACAAACTCGTCGGCAAGAAGTCAATGGAGACCTTATCAAACTAGCACAAGCATAGGACCAAACATCTGATCTGATAGAACAAGATACTAGCAAGATGGGGAGGGTGATTGAAAAATGATTCAAGAGACACCACAGAAAGGCCGACTCAGGTTAACTTCCCTTGAACAAAAGCACGACTCATGTTGACTATGGCAGCAAATGATAACTATGTACAAGTTTGTGATATAGGAGGCATGAACAAACCCTCCATATGATTGGAAGAGATAACCAACCGAGGGAGAACTGACACATGAAACAAGGTTATGGCTTCTCCTAATTCAAAACTAAAACCATCCCAAATGAGGGAAATACATACTTTTTTTTGCTTTTTTCAAGGGTGACAAAACTCACATTGTAGTTGCCATCAAAATATGAAGTAATATCCCGTTCCCACTCTTTTTCAGATATTTAATTTTTTTGTCTTTTTCATATTCAAATCCTGAAAAATAATAAAATAATGCTAGAGTACAATGGATAGAATGAGTATCATGAAACAGATGCACTATTTCCTGGGATAGGAACAATCCTATGCTCAATGCAAGGTGGCGAAAACTAGTAAGTGATACTCAAAGGAATGTTCCATCCATGGGAAAAAAGGTGTCAAGTTGCGGTAGCTAAGTGATTGCATGGTTAACTTGTACAAAAAGTCAGGGTCAAAATATGGCTTAAACATTGAGTCCAAATAAAGTCGGCTGAAGTGCAAGATAAACAAGTAGTCAATATACAATGTAGTAATACAACTTGACAACACAAGGGAGCCTCTAGGGTAATGGCCAGAAAAATGATAGCGAAGAAGAAGAAGAATGAAGCTTCAACGTATATTTCATGGAAGGACTAAAGAGGACTCCCAAGCCTACATAAATTGTAGCATGGGAGAAAAATGCTAGCGAGGAACTAAGTAGGAAGCCCATGTAAAGGAATTCTCTACCACCAAGTCATGATTAAAAATCAGCGAGTGAAATCGGTTAAGTATTCATGACATGATGGGATCGACCCTATGGAAAGTGATTCAAATGGAGGCTAGTATGCAGAATGCAACAGAAGGTGGATTCCCTAGCCTATATTGCAGTTTGAAATCATATACATGCCATGACAGGTCAGCGATCATGGATCCAAAAAACTGGAAAAAATCTCAACTTCAGTAAAATGTCCCTGAAAAAATACCTTGCCCAACACTTACAAGCAACACGGTTATACAACCTTATATAGATTTGAAAAATAATCACAAAGAAATTTTGGAAAAATTTTTTACAAAATCTGGGTGTAAATACACCATTTACCTCATATTTGGGTCATTGTTACTTTGCAGAAATGGAGAAGGAGCTTTTGGAGAAAAAATTCCTTTTCTCAAAACTAGAGCAATTAGCCATCAAATCATGTTGAATCAGCCAGGTAAGCTCTAAATTCATCTTTGTCATCAATTTCGTTCCAATTTAAGATAAAAATTTAGAAATTTGACTGTAGGAAACATTTGTTTTGATGAAACCCTCTACGCATACATGGGTTTGTGTGGACGAACCTGCATATGATACATGATTGTGTGTAAATGAAGCCACATATGCCCAGACCAAGAATTTAAAAATTGAACCTAATGAATGATTTGATGAATTTTCTCAGGATGTCAATTAGCTGGAGGGAGCATGAACATAGTGCCATCAACAATGAAGTGATGAAAGATCAAAATTTTCTTGATATCCTTCGAAATTGTGGATTTCTCAAGTTCTTTAAAATGCCAAATATGAAAAGTAATGTTTGGTTGCTCCAAATGTTGGTAGATAATTGGGAGCTGGAAGAAGACTGTTTCATGATAGATCAAATGCCAATACGCATAGAGGTGGAAGACATATATTTCATCACTAGACTCTCTCAGAGAGGAGATCCAGTAGATTTGCATGGAAAGCCTTTGGGAGGGCTTACCATGGAAGATTACGTCCAAGTCTATTGCGTAGAGGGGTCTCAAAAATTAGGTACACAGATTGCAATCAAATATTTGAAAGAAATATATATGAATATTCTCCTTTTCACCATTGGCAGAGTTGTAGGATCTGCTTCTCTACATTAGGCTTCGAGGACACAAATGAGCATTGCAGTAGAATGTTTGATTGACCTCTTTGATTGGTGCACAACATTGTTGAGCAACATGAAAATACAATTGACTTTGATAAGGAAGGTAAAAACTAAACATTTTGGGTATGGAACTATTTTACTGGAATTCTTCTTTGAGAGGATTCTAGGGCTTAGATCCAAATTCATCTCAACCATCAGTAGCCCTAGAGATCCAAGAATAGCCCGGTGGGCTGATCTGATGAAGATATTGGGGGGAAGTGAAGTTCCCCGAACCACTTGGGATGACGGGTTCTTCCAATGGTGGGAGGAACAAGTCATCGTGGTGGAAGATTATCCCTATGCTGGGATGGATTTTTGTAGTGATCTAGATCTAGTCCTTCCCCCCGGTGCAACATGGGGTGCAATCGGTGAGATTTCTATTTTTGATTTTTTTATTTATTGTTTATTTTTTCAAAATATGATAATGAAAATTTTTTTTGATTGAATTTCAAATGACTTACAAGATTATGAATGATCATGATATAGATATGGGACCACTCAGACCTGAGGGATACCCAAGGCATAAGCACTGCAGAGGTGAGGTAGATGTTGAAGACTCCGGTAGGACCCTCCATGCGGTCCAGAGGAACTTGGAGAGTTTGACTCGCCAAGTGCCTATGTCTGCAGTAGAGTACCTACCATAGGTTATCCAGAGACGGGTAGTTGGAGTACCACAAGACTAGGTGCGGTTATTCCGTCATGTAGCGACCGCTATCGTGTTTTATAGGAACACGAATGTTGGGTAGAAACCACAGGATTAGATTTATAGATTTTACTGGATGACTGTAATATATTTTTTATACTGAACATGATAGGGCATAAGCCCTAATTTTGTAGGACAGATGGGTCCAGTTTTTGTATATTATGAACACTCTGACTATATATATATATAGTGATTTATATGATGTGATGACTCAAATGTCTGAAAAAAATAATGATGTATTGATATATTGTTTAAAATGTTGAATGATGAATATGCCAATCAATTGTTTGATTAGCCAATAAGTCTGTCATCCAATTGTCAGCTTAAGGAATGTGAATGAATGTTAAAAATTGAAATGATATTTGTAACAAACATACCCTAAAAAAGAATCGGTGAAAATATGGATCTCGAACAACATATGTGTTGTTCAATTGCGAAACCACCAGTTGAGAGTCCAAGAACACTAACTAATGAATCAACACCCATGGATATTTCTTTCGAGAGTAGATAAACTATTGCAATGTATTTTGATATGTTGTTTGAAGCAGGACCAATGCAAACACCTCTTGAAACCAACAACTGATTGGATGGATAATGAAGTACCCAAGCCACGGAAGCTAAGTTCTAGGCATGTCTACTAGCAGCATCAGCGAAACCAAAATTACTCATGAAATCCAACACAACCTACCCAAGCAGATCAAATGCATCAAAATCACAACAAAAATCAGAAACTAAAATATGTACAAAAACAAAAAATATATACAAAAATCAAGATGCTAGGCCAAAGCCTAGGAATAATACTTTTTCAGATAAAGCCCATTTCTGGGCTCTGACAACTCATTTCCATCAAAATCAACCAGGGAATAAGCTCCTTTCTTGAGGACCTTTTTAACGATGAAGGGGCCATACCACATAGACTTAAACTTGCCTGCTCCTAGGGTATCCTTCTCTTGGGCATAAACCAATACAAGGTCTCCTTTGAAAAAAACCCTAGGTTTGACCACTTTATCGTACTAAATTTTTATCTGTTTCTTATGTGCCTCATTCATCGTGGCAGCATCCCGACGCTACTCATCAAGATGTTCCAGATGAAGGAGACGTTCTTCGAGACTGGAAGTGTTAGGAAGAAGTTTTACCACTAACTTAAGAGAAGGAATTTCACACTCGATGGGAAATATAGATTCCAACCCATAAGCTAGTTGAAACAAAGTAAAACTAGTTGCAGTTTTGACCGACATGCGATATGCCCAAAGCGCAGAATACAACATAATGTGCCAATTGGTCCAGCTTTATCAATTATCCATTGAAGAACTGTCTTCAAGGATTTTTTTATGGTTTCCACTTGTCCATTGGCTTGAGGATAATATGGAGATGAGTGCTCCTGCTGGAAACCTAATTTTAGAGCCAATTCAGCCATCATGTTGTTCTAAAAGTGACTTCCTTGATCAGTGACAATCTCTTTGCGAAAACCAAAGCGAGAAATGACCTGATTGAAGAGGAAAATATTTTTTGCCTCACCATCATTCCCAAAAGTAGGCATAGCCTCGACCCACTTCATGAAGTAGTCTACAGCTACAATAATGTACTTGTGACCTTTAGCTGAAGGCAGGTTACAAGTAGTATAATCAATACCCAACTTTGTAAAGGGACCGACAGTGATGATAGGAAAGAGCGGAGCTAGACGAGCAGGCATATTTCTAGTATAAACCTAACACGGATGACACCTTTTGACCGATTCCATACAATATTTGAAAATTGAAGGCCAAAATTATCCTGCACGCAAGATTTTTTGGGTTGTAACAAGCCCAGATAAATTACCACCACAAGCTCCACTGTAGAAATCATTCAACACAACCTCATCTTCTTCGAGATTTAAGCACCGCCTAAGGATTGAATCAACCCCACGACAATATAAAGTGTCACCAATGATAAAGTAACGTTTATCTAGGTGACATAACTTACGGCGCTCATATTTCGAAAAAGTCGAGGGAAACTTCGCAGTCTAGAGATATACTATGAGATACCCATATCGAGGATCCTGTGAAGAAATGAGAAAAAGATGCTCATCCGAGAAGGATTCATCATAAACCATCTCTTCTCCATAGAGAAATCCAGAAATCAATTCTACAAAAACAAATGATTTCTTGGACTTGGCAAACATAAACTCAAGATAAAATTCCTGCAAATTCACAATCCATCGATTGTATTTGCCCCCAATCACTCACCTACTAAGAACAAACTAAAATGGATTGACTGTTGCTAAAACATAATTTTTTCGAAGAAGAATATAATGTCTGAGTCACTGCACAGCATGGACAGCTGCTAAAAAAAGCTTCTCTATTGGAGAGTACCGGAGTTCAGGTCCCACCAGGCCTCGGCTAAGGTAGTAAATAACATGCTCTGAAAGAGCATCATCTTCCTGAATCAAACCATACCAATGGTACATTCTGCTACCGCGAGATACAAAAGGAAATCCCTGCTATAATTAGGTAGAATCAGTAGAGGAGCAGAGGTCAATGATTTTTTCAAAGCATCGAATGAGCGCTGAGCAAAGTCATACCAAAATAATGGAACTCCTTTATTTAATAATCTCATAATGTTAGATTCCTATATTACTAGTATAGTCTCTTATTGTTGTTAGTGTAACCCCCTTATTTTTATTATTGTACCCTTGTATTTGTGTTATTATTCATTGTATAATTATTGTTAGGTCGGCTAGGATTACATTGTGGCCCCACTAGGATTACATTGTGGCCCCATGGACTCCTATATATAGAAAGGAGATTTTGTAATTTGAATCATCCAAGAATTGTTCATTCATGTAATGTATTGGAGGTTTCCCCCTCGAAGTGGCTTATTTATAAGGCGTTGATATCTCTTCTCTTCTCTTTTTGGAGTTGGTTTCACAACATTTGGTATCAGAGCTTTGAGATTCTAGGGTTTCACTGCTCCAAAGAGGTCAGCGTGGCATTTTCACTATAACTTTGTTTCTACGAAGGTTCAGAATCTAAAATGTTTAGAGTGTGAAGCCAAAATCCTGAGGAACATCATCAAAAAATTTCAGAGCTTGGTTCGCAATATTTTCAGAGATATGATCTGTGCAAGTTAGGTCATTTTGCAGGCTTCTGAATTTAACCTAAACAGGTCATCATGGTATTTGCATAATAACTTTTTTTCTATGAATGTTTAGAAGCTGAAATTTTTAGAGTGCAAAGCCACAATCCTGAGGAACATTTTCAAACAATTTCAGATATTGGTTCATAATATTTTCGGAGATATGATCTGTGGAAGTTATGGCTTTTTGAGGCTTCTGAATTTCATCTCAAAGAGGTGATCATGGGAAAATCTTCATAGCTCTCTCTCTGAGCATCAGATTGGAGTTCTGTAAAATGTGACTGCAAGTTCATGGACTGTAGTTTTTGGTCTATAAATTTCAGAGCTAAAGGAGGAAACAGTGACACGTGGCAAGTCATACAAGTTCGCTCTACTGAACCAGTCCAAAATTGGGTCATTGTGGGAGATTGGACATAAATTTTCCTTGAAGAATCCAAATCAGATCAAATCTATGGAATTTGAAAGAAGCTTCAGAGGGCTACTATAGGGCTGAATTTCAGATATTGAGGATCCACAATTATAGATATAATTCAATTTCAATATCTAGCTCCTCAAAAGCAAGTAAAACATATGTATTTTTTTTTCTGAATTGCATAAGTCTTGTTTGAAGAATCAAGTTGAATTGATTCCAAGGGCATATTGTAGAATAGATATCAGTATTGGATTCTAAAATGGCCCCTAAAAATAATTAAACACCCATTAAGCCTTTAGAAAGCTCTACTATTACTGATGAAGACAAAGAATGGCAACATGACATATCAAAATTACAAGAGAAAGTGCAACAAATTTCGCTCTCGCAAAGAGCAACAAAAAATGACATGGAAGTTTTGAAGAAAGGCGTGGAATCTAAGACGGATGGTTTGAAGAATGGCATGGAATCTAAGATATATGGAATGGAATCTAAGATAGATGGCATGGAAGCTGGCATGGAATCTAAAATGGAAAACATGAAGAATGATCTAAAAGCATACATGGAAGGTTTGACAAAGTTGATACAAGAAATGTTTCCTAATGGTGAAAAGATAGTAGATGAAACTCATGATGAGAACAAAATAAATGTTAATCATGATTTCATAAAATATAATGTTGGCGGGAAGAACCACCATATTCCAAAAATGGATATGAGGAAGTTTGATGGAAAGGATCCTGTAACATGGATACTACAGATGGAGCAATATTTTGATCTCAATAATGTGAAAAACACACAAAAAGTACACATTGCAACTTTACATTTAGAACAAAATACATTTGTATGGTATCGATGGCTTTGCTCCCGTAAAAAAATTGTCACTTGGTCAATTTTTACGAGGAAATGATAGCACATTATGAGGATACAAAGAGCAACACCTTCTTTAGCCAATTGATAAATCTCAAACAAAAGGGTTTAATGGGGGAGCACATTGAGGACTTCCAAAAATTGAATATAAGGGTAACTGATATTCCAGAGGAACACGGGATTGATCTCTTCATAGGTACTTTAAAGGATAACATCCAACATGAAGTTCGCATTTTGGAACCTGATTCATTGGAGAAGGCATTCAGGTTGGCAAGAAAAATTGAATGTAAAATTATGGCAACAAGGAAGCCTACCAGTCACTTCTATAAAGAGGGAAGTGTTGCTACTCCTAGATTTCTACAACCTACAAGGTTGACACCACAAAAATTGGAAGAAAAAAGAGCAAAAGGGCTTTTCTACAGTTGTGATAGAAAATACACTAAAGGTCATAAGTGTGCTGAGAAGAAATTATTTTACATATATTGTGAGGAGGAAGAAGAAAATGAACAAGAAGAGGATATACACCAGGAACCAATCCAAGAAGAGGAAGAAATGAGTCCGACCATATCGTTTAATGCATTGGCAGGAATTACCACTCCTCAAACTCTCAAGATAGAAGGACATATCAAGAAGAAAAAGGTAATAGTGTTGATTGGTTCAGGTAGTACCCATAATTTTATTCATCGTAAGGTAGCCAAGGAATTGAATTGTTTCCTATACCCAGCACCAGAATGTCAAGTGATGGTTGCAAATGGAGGAACTATAAATTGCTCTATAAAATGCCATAATATCAAGATAACCATGGGGGAATATGTATTGAATATTCCAATGCTTTCCATTCCTATGGGAGGTGCCGATGTTGTACTAGGAGTACAATGGTTACAATCTTTGGGGACGGTAGCTTTTAATTTTCAAGAAATTTTCTTGAAATTTTTTTCAGAAGGAAAGGAAGTCGAATTACAGGGTATTTTAGGGAAGCCAAGAAAGATAATAAGCTCTAATGTCATGAAAATTCTTCTAAAGAAAGAAAAACGAGCATAATTTCACAATTATGCTCACTAGAAGTTCCAACATCAAAATCATCTATTTCTGCAGATCTCCAAGATGTCTTGGACAATCATTCCAAGGTTTTTGAAACTCCAAAAGGACTCCCGCCTATTCGTGATCATGATCATGCTATTCATTTGATTCCAGGAATTGTTCCTCCAAACATCAGGCCTTATAGATATCCTTATGTCCAAAAGAGGGAAATTGAACGTATGATTGCAGAAATGTTAGAGGCGGGTATAATTCAACCTATTCAAAGTTCTTTCTCTGCTCCTATAGTATTGGTACACAAGAAGGATGGATCATGGCGCATGTGTCCGGATTATAGGGAGCTCAATAAGCTCACCATTAAAGATAAATTTCCCATTCCTATGATTGATGAATTATTGGATGAATTACATGGAGCAATTTATTTTACGAAATTGGATCTTCATTTAGGGTATCATCAAATTAGAATGAAGGCTGAAGATATTCCGAAAACAGCATTTCGAACTCATGAGGGTCATTATGAATTTTTGTTCATGCCTTTTGGCCTTACCAATGCACCTTCTACATTTCAAGTGTTGATGAATTCCATTTTCAAACCCTTCCTTAGAAAATTTGTGCTAGTACTTTTTGATGATATACTAATCTACAGCAGGTCTTGGAAGGATCATGTTGAACATGTTGACAGGGTGCTCAAACTATTGCAGGAGAAACAATTATATGCAAAAACATCTAAATGTTTCTTTGGAGTACAAGAAGTGGAATATCTGGGTCATATTGTATCTCACGAGGGTGTTAAGGTAGACCCTAACAAAATTAAAGCCATTAAGGAATGGAAAGTCCCCACAACCATAAAGCAGTTGCGAGGATTTCTCGGGTTAATAGGGTATTATCAAAAGTTTGTTAAGAATTATGGGAGAATAGCAACACCTCTAACAACATTATTGAAGAAAGATGCATTTTCATGGACTCCTGAAGCAACTAAGGCCTTTGAACATCTTAAAGAGGCAATGTGCCTAGCACCGGTCTTAGCTACGCCGGACTTCACAAAAACCTTTATTGTGGAATGTGATGCCTCAGGAAATGGAATTGGTGCTGTTTTAATGCAGGAAGGAAGACCCATTGCTTTTGAAAGTCGTCCAATCAAAGGAAAGTATTTACAGAAACCTATTTATGAGAGGGAAATGTTAGCAATACTGCATGCACTAAATAAATGGAGAACTTACCTAATGGGAAGACACTTCAAGGTAAAAATTGATCATGATAGTCTTAAACACTTTTTGGAACAAAGACTATCTTCAGAAGAGCAGCAAAAATGGGTCACAAAGATGTTGGGTTATGACTTTGAAATAATATACAAAAAATGGAAGCTAAGTGTTATTGCAAATTCACTCTCAAGAAAGAATGAAGAGGTGGAAGCATTGCTTTGTGCCATTTCTATTATCCAACTAGATTGGATAACCGAAGCAAGAGATGAATGGAAGAAGGACAAAAAAGTGTGGACACTCATTCAAAAGTTGCAGCAAGATCCTAGTACATCTGATACATTTAGTTGGAAAAATGATTCCTTATGGTACAAAGATCGCTTATATCTTTGTAAGAATTCCCAGCTAAAACAAAAGATTCTTCTGGAATTGCACACTTCTCCTTTAGGAGGACACTCAGGATTTTTAAAAACTTACCACAGGGTGAAGAAAGATTTTTTTTGGGATGGCCTTAAATCTGATATTCAAAAGTTTGTGGCGGAATGTTTGGTTTGCCAGCAGAATAAATTTGAGACAATTAACACCCCGGGACTTCTACAACCTTTATCCATTCCAAGTCAACGTTAGGAGGAGATTTCAATGGATTTTATCACAGGTTTACCTAAGTCCGAAGGAAAGAGTGTCATCATGGTGGTAGTTGATAGACTTACCAAGTATGCACACTTTTGTGCATTATCTCATCCATTTAAAGCAAGTACAGTTGCTACTACATTTATGGACACAATTCAAAAGCTACATGGAAACCCGAGGGTTATTGTGAGCGACAGAGATCCCATTTTTACTGGAAATTTTTGGACGGAGTTATTTTCTTGTTTGGGTACTCAATTAGCTCATAGCTCATCTTATCATCCTCAATCTAATGGTCAAACTTAGATAGTAAATAAATGTTTGGAAGGATATCTTCGTTGTTTTGTATCTGATAAACAAACACAATGGGTCAAGTGGTTACCTCTCGCTAAATGGTGGTATAACACTTCCTTCCATACTGCAGCAAAAATGACCCCATTTATGGCACTTTATGGATATTATCCACCATCCATCACATCATCTTTAAGGGAAAAATCGAAGGTTCAAGCAGTGGAAGATCACATCGAGCATCAGCAAGAAGTTCTCCAACTCTTAAAGGATAACCTGAATTTGGCACAACATCGAATGAAACAACAGGCATATCAACATCGCGGCGAGAGAAGTTTTGATGTAGGAGATTGGGTATTTTTACGGCTACAACCATACAAACAAATGTCCCTCAAGCAAGCTAAGAAGGATAATAAATTATCGCCAAAGTACTATGGTCCTTACAAGGTGTTGCAAAAGATTGGTACTATGGCATACAAATTGGAGCTTCTTGCTTCTTCATGAGTGCATCCAATTTTCCATGTTTCATGCTTACAAAAGGTTATAGGTGAAAATATTCGAGTTCAAACAATATTGCCAGAACTTGATGAGGAAGGAAAAATCATATTGGAACCTAAAGTGGTCACGGAAACAAGAACTCGACAGCTACGGAATCGATCAATTTCAGAGTATCTCATCAAGTGGAAGAACTTACCCACTGAAGATTCTACATGGGAGGATGAGAATTTTATACAGAAGCACCCAGAGCTACTCAAGCGTTGAGGACAAAAAAATTTTGAAGGAGAGGGGCATGTTAGGTCCCTATATTACTAGTATAGTCCCTTATTTTTATTATTGTACCCTTGTAACCCCCATATTTTTATTATTGTGCCCTTAAATTATTATTTTTAGGTCGGCTAGGATTACATTGTGGCCCCATGGACTCCTATATATAGAAATGAGGTTTTTTAATTTGAATCATACAAGAATTGTTCATTCATGTAATGTATTGGAGTTTTCCCCCTCGAAGTGGCTTATTTCTAAGGCGTTGATATCTCTTTTCTTCTCTTTTTGGAGCTGGTTTCACAACACATAAATACTTTCATAATCTTGGCATAATTTACGATGAATCTCCATAGAAAATTAGCTTTTCTTTGCATAATTTTAAGTTGACGAATCGAAGACGGGGGAGGCAACTGAAGTATTGCCTCAACCTTGAAGGGATCTACCCAAATCCCTTTCGTAGACACAATAAATCCCAACAACCGACCAGATGTGACCGCGAAAACACACTTGTTTGGATTCAACCGGATTTTGTAATTCCAACATCGTTCAAATACTTGACGGAGGTGAGAAGGATGATCAATTCTCTTACAAGAACGATCAACTAAATCATCCAAGTATGCCTCGATAATATGTTTGATGCCGTGGAAGGTATAGGACATAGCCTGCTGAAAAGTATCTCCAACATTTTTAAGGCCAAAAGGCATCTTCTTGTAAGAAAAGGTACCCCAAGGACAAATAAATGTAGTCGTATGCTGATCTTTAGGACATATAGTAATTTGATTATATCCAGAGAAACCGTCCATGAATGAGAAAATCTCATTCCCTACACATTCATCAATAATTTGATATATAAATGGTGTGGGGTAGTTATATTTAGGACATGATTTATTTAGGTCCCTAAAATTGATGCAAACTTGAATTGTTCCTTGTTTCTTGTCCACAAGAACTGGATTCGAAACCCATTCTGTCAAAGGAACAGGAAAAATGAATCTTTCCTTAAGCAACTTCTCCACCTCAGCTTTGATAGATGCTACCTTCCTAGGGTTGACTGAACGAAGCTTTTTCCTGATAGGCTTAGAATTTTCGTACAGCTTGATCTCATGCTGGAAAATAGATGGATCTATACCAGGAATTTCCTCATAAGACCAAGAGAACACATCCCTTAACTCTCGAAAGAGGTCAATGTAAATTTTAACCTCTTCAGGGGAACATTCAGCTCCGATGAAAAAATTCTCTATAATGCTGGGATCTCTGGAAATGTTCACCGAGATAGTAGGAGAAATCATAACCATGTTCCCTTCAGCAAAAACCTGTGTTGGTGCTAAAGGGTTCAAGACTAGGTGAACATGACTTGAAGACTAAGGGTGAGGAAAACTTGATTCAACTTCACTCAAATTTGGTAGAAAGTAAGACCGATGATGCAAATCATCCCACAATCTCTCTACACTATTCATAGCTTCCAGGATGGCCTCTTCAAATGGAAGAGTGGTATCAAGAAAATCCTGGGCCGAAGATGAACTAAGAGTCCAAGCCGGAGCCACATCTCCGTCCAATTCCTCCGATGAAAGAGAAATTGGAATGAATTCTGCAGAGTCAACAATAGAGCTATAAGCAATCTTAGCTATAGACATTGGAAATGCCATTCAACCCACTTGACCTTCTACTAATGTGGATGTAGGAAAAGGTAAGGTCCAAGGGTCTGAAAAATAATGAGTTCTGAAAAAATCTCTTCGAATAGGAGCCTTGGAGGATGAAATCGCATTGATATGAACCAAAGGAGGTAGAAGATCAAAAGTACCAATCAAAGAAGAATAAATTTCGGCCCCCAAATTCTCGACAGGTGCCTTGGTATCCTTCACCAAAGGAATGGTTGAGTCAGAAGATGCATTTTGATCTATAGGAGAACAATCCAGTTGGTCAACTGTGACAATTCTCCCTTTGTGAGGGAAACACACAATACAAAATAATGAGGATGCAATAGCATCCATCTCATAGATCCAGTTTCACCCCAATAGAAGGTTATAGTCTAAGATTTCATCGACTATCTCAACTTTGATATTAACGGTTTTTCCCCCAACACAGATGGGAAAAGCCGGAACAATACCATGCGGCCTGTGAGAATGACCATCAAACATAGTCAGAAGAGTGGTTGAAGGAATAGTTGCAGGAGATCCAATACCCTTCCAGCATGCAAGAGACATTACACACATGGAAGCCCCTTCATCTATGGCCGTTCGAAAGATATTAAATTTTCAATAACTCAATCTAATATGGAAAGCCATATGATGAGGGACTCTCTTTTTAAAATTCGACATATCAAATGTGATCATAAGAAAGTTCTTTGGATCTACAGCTTTGATAGCAGTGAGCAACACACTTCATTGAGTAGGACAAGACTAGAGCACCTCTAATGCAAACATGGCACAAGGACTCTAAGCTAGATCTTCTACAATGGAGTAGTTCTGGGTGGCCTTAGAATTTGGATTAATCATTCTACGTTTTTAAGATTCCTTCAACATCTGGGGTATAGGCTCAATAGTAGTCTTCGTAACATGAAGTGGTTCAGCACTATTAGGAGTACCCTTAGCTCTCAAATACTCCGCCTTGCCATAATCACAAGATCTCATAGCGATATCTGCATGAGCACTCATCATGTATATGTTTGACATATTTTCCCCTTCCTGGCTACCCCCAGAGGGAGCCCCGGGATTTTGATTCGTGCGAGCAATTAAATATTTCCCTTAGGGGAAAGTGTTTGTCAACACAGCCTAGGAACTAGAAGAACCCTGTTGAGTTAACAAGCATTGTGCATCCTGAATTTTAGGGCAAACGTGCGTAAGATGGTCTCCAGTGCATAATTTTCATGGAAACTTCACTTTCCTTTTATTATCCTTTTAACCCTCTCCAACATGATCGCTGGTTTTGTTTGCATTCCCCTTCCCATCCTTGCCTTTCTTCTTGTTATTTTGTCCTTTCTTCTTCCCATCGGATTGTTGATTTCCTTTGGGGTTAGAATTCTGGACAACATTAATTGCCAAGACTGGGAAGGAGTTGACACTGAAGGCACAACCTGACTAGAAGAAGCAGATTGTATAGACAACTGCTACAATTGACTAAGCAGGTTAGCTGCACTACTATCGATCGAACCAATAAGCCCATCACCATGAGGACCAGTTTTAGTTTTGGATAAGTCCAATTTGGAGTGAGGAGCATCCGACAAAATTTTATTGAGGAATCCAGACTGAGAATCTATCAATTCTAATTGTTGAGCCCTAAAAATAGCCTACTCTTCGGAAAATACCCCTGAAAGGGATACATCTTTAGAAATATCTGGCTGCAAGGATTTCAAAAACCATTCCATAAGGAATTCATTCGGAATATGGGCTTTAATGAGCCTCTTCCTTCTTTGCCATTCCTGAATATGATCAGAAATATGAGTTGCCTTATCCTGCTGAAAATTGGCCAGGAGTTCAATCTCGGCGTCATGACGGACAGGTAACTGAAAGTGGTTTAAGAACATGGTAGCCAAATCTCCAAAAGTGGAAAAAATACCCCTAGTTAACTCAATATACCACTTGGTTGCATTTCCAGTTAAGGTACGTTGAAATAACCTCAACCTACTCAAATCATCAATCAGGGAGTTTGATGAACACCATAAATGGAAAGTGGTGATATGATCTGCCAGATCCTCTCCATCCTTCCCTTCAAAATTTTTAATGTCTGAAGGGAGTTTGGTGGGGACTGGAGGCCATCCCAGACTATACCGAATTGGATCGTTAGTCAATTTCGACAAATCTGGCAAGTTTAACATTTCCATAAATGGTAAGCGAGGAGGAGCCTGGGAATTCCATCCTCCATAGGAAGGATTCCCAACATTATGAAAAGAATACCTTGGATTGGCTAAGGCACCAGGTGGAAAAATGTTGTTCATAGAGAATTTTGGGCCATAGGAAAATCCTTGTGACATATTGGAACCCCCCCCTTTAATCATAGAGTTAAGAGTTACTATAAATAGGACCATTTCCCCCCACTGAGGTAGTGAATGGAGATGAAACCCCTTGATAAGGGTTCCAAGCTTTTGTAAACAGAGAAAAATCCTGAGAAGTACTCGATGAAGGGAAAGGAACATTCCCTTGCTGACCAGCGAAAAACTGATTCCCTACTCCCAATGTTGTAAAAACAGGATTCCAACCTGTAAAGGTATTAGAACTTTAACCTCTAGACCATGGATTGAAACCTTGAGTCTGAGAAGAAAAAGGTAAATATCCTAAAGAAGGGGTCGAATGAGGGATGGGCCAACTTCCAAAGGGGAACCCTTGAAATGAAGTTGATCCACTAGCCATAGACGGTATGGGTGTAGATGTAGCTGAAGTAGCAAAAAAGGAGAAAGAAGGAATCCCAGTAGTGGGTACTCCAAAAGAAAATGGACTAGATTGTGAAGCATTTGCTTGAGTGTGACCAGATCCAAACACAACAGCACTAGAAGTGATAGTAGATATAGCAATAGTGCCCCCTCCTTCTACTAAAAGAGAAGCCTGAACACTTGCAACACTCACAGCCGAAGCTGTGTTCTCGGTCGTGGCCATCGAAAGGTGCGAATATGAAGGATAAGGACTTTTGGGTCTCTGATACTCGGGTCTGATGTATTGAATGATAAACGGATAACTAGTAGGAAGAGGAGATGGAAGAGACTCAGCAGGCTGAGGGATTTCCTCTACCTCTACTTCTTCTGCTGGAAATAAAACTCTCGATATGAGTGAGGCACTCCTCTGTGTATTGGAACTAACACCAAAACCACCCACAAAAACAACAAGCCCTGATAGAGGATCTCTCTTCGCTCCTTCTGAAACCACCGAGTGAAAATCACCCTCTGAATTACTCCTACGGCTTCTTGAAGAAGGCTCGGCACTCGCGGGAGACAACCCATGAAGCCTCCTCGATCGACAAGGCAATTGGTCAGCCACTTTAAGAGATTTATTCTAGACTCAAAAAATATATGAAGAAATCAATCTAGGAGCAAAGAGCACACTCTAAAAATTTCCTAAGATACAGCAAGATAAGAATCTTTCAGGTATTTCTGCTCTAGGTGATGAGGACCAGACACCAAAATACAAGAAAGAAAAATAATAGGACCTCCCAAAAGTATTATGGGTTAATTACGACCCAAGCCTGCTAGCGAAGGTAACAAAAATAGTTATACTGACCTCCTAACAACAGCCTTTGTCGGTGCAAGTCCCCAAGCTTTGCAAGAGAACCCTCCAAAAGTACTGATGGAAGTGACGCAACGTCTGCCTCAGGTACCATGGGTATTCCGCCCCACTGTCACCTATGTGATCCCTAGGATAGGCAACTATGGGCACCAATCCATATTGACAGCCAAGCAGAATGGTCTTAGGTCAAGATTCAGCAAATAGGAGAGGGGGTATCTCTCTTCTCTGCCTGCACTATCCCTTGCACTTGACTCTCTAGAGGAGAGATTTCCCGTTCCACTTAACAGTGTTGGATTTTGCTCGTTAATAAACTTCTATGTTTAACATTTTGAGCGCCCTTGGAGAGTTAACTCTCCACTCACCTAATCCAAGGCCCTACAACCTAGCTAGTTGGTGTATGATTAATGAAAATAATACAAAAACTACTAGTTCCTTTTAATTATATTTCTTATTCTAGATTGGTTGTTATTTAAGTCAAGGGTGCACGGAAGTGAAACTGATGGTGTTTTTATGACACAGAAGAAACCAATGAAAACCAAACTACATGCAAATGCTATGATTTCCTTTCGATGAAGAGTGATTTCGACATAGGTTCTACGAAACTAACAAACAAAAACTTTTTTTTCTTTTTAGACACTCATACTTCACATAACTCAAAAAATTATGAAAAAGACTAAAAATTCTCAAATGCACTTAATGCAAACTACCAATGAAATGAAAATCCTAACATGCTACCTCTAAAGATGCAAAAATAAGTCTCTATAAAAACAAATGTTCAATCACTTTTTGATAGACAAAAAAGCTAGTTCCAAATCAAAACTCCTATGTATAAAAACGCCAAAATGCACTTGACATAAAAGAGAGAAATCAAGAGCAGACTTCCTTCCAAATCAAGTGAAGAACCAAATACTAGAAACTAAACCAAAATCTTCAAAAGATGAAAAGAAACCGTAAACAAAACTGAAAGCAAAAAGCAACAGAAAACATAAAATGTTTTTGGGCTTTTCAACTTATAAAAGAAAGAAAATAGATTTGAAAAAGATAAATAAAAACTACCCATGAACTGAATTAAGCGAACATGAATTCCAATCAAAGGCTTCAAAGGACTCAAGCCAACCATGCTACTTTCATAGCGGGACTTATACAAGCAAAAAGAAGCAAGAAACTCAATCAATTACCTCAGTACAATAGCATAATCCTACAGCGAACAGCAACTCCAAAGAAAATCAAAAATAGATCTTTCAAAATTTGCAACAAGACAAGTCTACAAAATCAAGAAAGCCAAACTACACCAAGAAGGCAAAAATCCAATGCAAAGAAACGCATAAGGCCAAGAAGAGAAAACAGGTAAAATCTCGTTGTTCTAAATGTTCAGGACAGCCAAGAATCTTCAAGGAAAGATCTTGGTGCTCAAGCCACGATTGCAAACACACAAAACAAGTATTTCACCAAATGGCTAGGTTTTCATACCAGCAAGAGAGAAACAGATACAAAATCACTTTGAACACAGTCCAAAAGCCTTCAATATACTACAAGAATAGCTCAACAAAGACAGACAAGACCACAGGGGCCAGAAATTAAAAAATATAAATTTTCCCAGGCATATGCGCTTTTGCAGTGAGCAACAAGCATGCATACACAATTGTAACAAAGGAAAGTCGCATATACATGGGTCCCTTTTGAAAAAAATAGCGTGTATACGCGACTGTACAAATAAAAAGTTGCATGTGGAAATAAATATAGGAAAAAACAAAAAATCATGCCTGATCAAGAGACTAGGGCTTTTCTCTAACTGAAAAAGGACTTTCTAGATTGCAAAAAGTGATAGAAACCGTTGGGAACCTACCAGATAGATGAAACAACCCAAACAGGAAATCACAAGAATGTGATCCCCAGTGGAATCGTCATTTCTGTTTCAGGAATAATACCCTAAAGGTCTTTGGTTGACAACCTTCACAGATCAGGGGCATGCCATTCAAGAAGGACTCACTTAACCAAATTTTACACTGAAAACTAGATACTACTGGTTGCAGAACTTACCTGAAAGTCCCTTGGTTGATGTAGATCCCGCGGGATGAAAACCCCCTGCAACATTTTATGTTCTGAAACCTGTAAATCCACAAAGAACGAACACAAAAACATAGTTGTACAACATATATAGTTCCTATATGCTAGTGAAAATCATGCATAATATCATAAAAACAATATGAAACTTTCAATTAATGATTATTACACATGTATAAAGCATCATAAACACATAAAAATCGGGAACAAGATGGCTCTTATTATTATGAATGACACGTAAAGTAATCAAAATGTGGAGAGATCACCTGAATCTTGCCACGGCCTTCAAGCATACCGTCCTCTAGATCCGTCCGGCCCTAGCCTCGCAAAAATTCTTCCAAGATGTGTGCACAATAGATGTCAAATAAGGTGATGAACATCTCAAGGAAACAAGGGTTTCCTGAATATACCTAAGAAGTGCAGGAGGTATGGGAATATCAGACTTGAATAGGGCTCCAACAGAGTATAATATCTATATTTTTTCTCCCTCCCTTAGGCCATTCTTTTGAGGGGATTTTATACTCCCTCAAATTAGTTTCTGAAGTTAGAAGCAGTTAGGCCATGGGCTCAGGTGGTTGAATTATTGGAATAACAAACAAACCCAACTCAAAAATAGGGAAAATATCTATTTTTTAATAATTAAAAAGGCATACGTGGATCTCTATGAATGGACTCGTGTGTATATGTGGAAAATTCTGGGCAAAGTCGCGTATGGGTTTTAAGATAATTTTTTTTGTGAAAGTGTTCAAGTCTGAGGGAAAAGGGTGCCCAAGGCCAAAGTGTAAATCATCAAGTACATAAAGGTGATCAATGACACTATAACACTAATGCTGATATTTCAGTTGAAGAAGATGAAATTAAGGTACATGACCTCTGGTCTTTTATAATTTCAATCCTTTTGTTTCTTTCTTTTCGTAATCTGGATGTGTATTAATTCATATTTAATTTTGATTTGAAGCATTGACATCATAGATAAATTCATACTATAATAGAACCTTATGAATATGTTTGATTGGGTGAATTTTTGTAGGAAATTTATGAAGGTCTGTATTTCTTTATATATGAAGAACAATGATCATTTGGGCTTTTCTGCATTAATTTTTCAACATATGGACTAGAACTTGTTGTTGGCAGCAATGAAAAATCTATATATGTTTGTGATCTAGAAAGGAACAAGTGTTCTTTAAATATAATGTCTCATGAGGTGTTGTATACTTTTTCTTGGTGATACATCCACAAGCATAGTAATTCTTCGTGATACATCCACAAGCCTAGTAATTTTCTTGATGCACACTGGTAATTCATTCCTAATGGGTGATATTTAGATGGGTAGTATTCCAAAAAGCCACAACAAAGTACAAGAAGGTATTTCTATTAAATATTTCATATTAATTTTATATTTAACTGAACTGTATATCTGCAAGCTGTTGTAATATAATTTGATTGACTTACAAAGATTGGAAATTTAGGCCCTGTTTGATCAGGGATGCAATAAAAGAAGGTAGGTATGTTAAATCTTTCATATTATTTTTATATTTGATTTAATTGTCTATCTACAATTTTTTGTAATATAATTCTGACCTTGAGAGACTAGAACTTTAGGCCCTAGTTTGATCAGGGATGCAGAGAAATGAAGAGGCCCCAACAAAAAGATATTTGTAGGAAAAATGAAGACCCATTGGGCACTTGAAATATTTAGTTTTTTGTCACTTATTTTGGGTCAACCTACAGCTACACTTCTTAACAGGTATTACTTTGATGATGGTGGTAACAGTAGATGGATATAAACTCTGGAATGATCAGTAGGATGCCCCACTATTTTCATACCTCTGGTATTTTATCAAAGAAAAAAACATGTAATATTACCCCACTCACACCCAAATTGATGCTTATCTATGTTGGTTTGGGTTTTCTTCTAGTTGGAGATAATCTTATTTACTCATGGGGTATCTCTTATATGCCTGTTTCGACCTATTCACTTCTATGTTCAAGTCAAATAGCCTTCAATGTTGTATTTTCATTGATATTGAATAGGAAAAAAATTACTCCATATATCCTGAATTATCTGGTTTTTCTGACCTTGCGTGCAATTCTGCTTGCGGTTCATTCATTTGGCGACAAACCTAAGGGAGTGAATACTGCCAAGTACATAGTAGGCTTCATTTTCACTATTGCGGCTTCTGCAATCTATGGGTTGCTTCTTCCATTGATGCAGCTTGTATTCAATAGGGTTATAAAGAAGGAGATATTTGGATTGGTTCTGGTGATGAAAATTTTCACATCCATAGTTGTTATTGTGGTATGCATAGTTGGATTGTTTGTTAGTGGGAAGTTCAAAGATATGAAAAAGGAGGCTGAGAATTTCACAATGGGGAAATTTTCCTATTATATGACATTGAAGTGGTCTGCAATAAGTTGGCAGGTTTGTTCTGTTGGTGGATTGGGTTTGATATTTTTGGTTTCTTCCTGGTTCTCAAATGTGATTAGCACTCCGGCCCTCCCTCACAGGGGCGTCACTCAAGATTTCAATCCTTTTGATTCTTTATTTCCAAAATTTTATTGTGTATTAATTCACAATTAATTGTGATTTGAAGGATTACCATCATAGATACATTCATACTATAATAGAACCTTATGAATATGTCCTACTGGGTGAATCTATGTAGGAAACTTATGAGGGTCTGGATTTCTCTATGTATGAATAACCGTGCTCATTTGGGATTTTCTGCATTAATTTTTCAACAGAAGGATGAGCACTTATTGTTGGCAGCAATGAAAAATCTATATATGTTTATGATCTAGAAATGAATAGGTTCTCTTTAAAGATAACAGCTCATGAGGTTTGTATACCTTTTCTTGGTGATACATCCACAAGCCTAGTAATTTTTAATTTTGTCAAAGTTATTCTTATGTTGTATATCCATTATGTCTTTTTCCAAGAACCTTAGAAATTCCACTTTCAACATTTTAAACAAATGAAGATGGTTTTTATATTTATAGGAATGTAATTTTTGAGGGTTTTGTATAACAAGATTTTAGTTCCTTTGCAGGTCTAGTGGCTGATGATATGTTTCAGTGGCAAGCCACAATTATGGGACCTCCTGATTATCTATGCAAGGGTATATTTGTGGTTAATATTCATTTTCCTCCTGATTATCCATTGAAGCCTCCAAAGGTATGCTAATCATCCATGAATTCTCTAGATTTGTGCATTTTTTATTTTGGATTTGACAGATCATATGTTTATTTTTCCATTACTTCTATGTTTGCAAGCTTTCTTTCCGATGTTTCTTGTATTGAAGAGTTCAAAAATGAGTTTGAATTTGATATTAGCCTTAAAATTTGTCCTTTCTAATGGGAGCATGTCATAAAAAAGTTAGGTGTTTTAAAGCATATTGAGGCTCTACTTTTGACAACAAAGAGTAACATCCATGTTTCGATGAATTTTTCATTTTTTGATGGATTTCATTCTTGAGATGACCAATGGTAGAAACTTTTTATTTATCCTGGGAAACAGTAATTATATTAATTACAAAATGGTTCAAAATTATCTTGTATTGTTTTACATGAAATAGAACCAAATTCTGCAGTTTGCGCTTCCTAAGCACTCTAAGGTCTTGTTAGAGAATTAAACACAATCATAAGTATCATGCCCTATTTAAAATCCCGCTAAAATTGTGCAATGGGTTTACTAGAACTTCAGTCTAGTCCCAAACCACTCTTTTGCGAGATTTACCCTTTCCATATGTGCTCCTATCTCCAAACCCAAGAGAAACTACATGGGCTAGGGGGAATATTCTTACTCTGTTAAGAAGTGGTATCTCCATCAAATATCCTCCCTTCCTTTTCATAGGCATAGTTTCCTAAGGTCCCTTCTGCTACCTAGTATTTCATAACAAGCTCCTAAGTTTAAGGAAGCATGGGACAACTGGCCCCACTCATTGTGTGTTATGCCAGAAAGCAGAAGAAACATATCAACATCTCTTTCTCTAATGTGACTTCACAAGGAATGTTTGGAAATTGGTTCTACAAGGAATTATTCATCGATACAATCAGGCCACATCATGCATGTAGTTATTTAATAAGTTGGTTTACCAATATGATGGATCCTTCCACCAAAATCCAGTCTTCAAAGTTAATATACCATTAGTTATGTGTTATATAGATATGTAAAGTTCCACATCTAGTGCAGTTAGATTAGCAATTATTTTATTCATTAATTTCACACACCTGTAGGTACATTTTACAAGGTGATGAATAAGAGAAAATAGAACTTTCTGCTAAGGATGGGGAAATCTATAACAAGCTTGCACGTTCTTTATCTCCCGAAATATTTGGACACGAGGATGTAAAAAAAGTCATGTTTCTTCTTATTGTTTTTTCCCCAACTAGAAAAAGAAAGGATGGAATGAAGGTATAATTCTTTTATTGAAGAGTTGTTACAGAGAAACTTGGCTATCCCATTGGTGACTGTCTGGGAAAAATGCCTTGTTATTATCACTTATCTAGTCTCTGGAGTCTGTATACAAAGGAAAAATTATATTTATTTCTCACATTTCTGTTTTACTTGCAAATAAGAGGTGATTTGCATGCATGTTTGATGGGAGATATTGGAGTTGCAAAGAGTTAGTTGTTGAAACACATGATTAGTGTGGAACCTCGAGAATTTTAGACCAGAGGTCGAGGTAGTTGTGGTGTCAGTCTGACAACTTTTTTTCAAATGGATATGGTCACCAATGAAATGGTCTGTGAAGGTAGGGCCCTCGTATGTTTCTGAGATTTATTTTTTCCAATGTTTAAGTTATTGGTTTTTTTGGAGTTGGAAATTGTTTTATTTTAGACTGAATGAATTAGATGTTTCACAAAAATATATCTTTGGACACCTTCAGAGCAGTGACAGAAGTAATGGATCTTTTATGTGATGAATCAGGCGTGATTCTATGGACGAGACAAACTGTACTGTACTTATTCATGAAGTGATTATGAAACAAGTGGGCATAAAAACCTCTCTAAATGCACAAACGATTTTTCTAGATGTCGCTACTACTATTATCATTCAGTTAAAAGGTAGCTTCATATGAGGTCCTACCATGAATATGAGTTTTTGAATGTCATGAATTCTAGAGATAGATCTCATGGAGTTACATCAACCTAGTGGGACACATGAAAGGTGTCCTGTATAGAAGCAAAGGCTTTTTTTTATCTATGTATTTATATAAGATATATGTAATTGGAATTTTGTGCAAATTTGGGAAAAATACTGAGAGGGGGGGGTGAATCAGTATTTACTGCATATTCAAAAATTTTGCTTTTTCTTGCTTCTAAAACCCATACGCTACTTTCCTGAAGCAGACTCGCGTATATACGCGGATGCCCTTTAGGAAACTCGCGTATACACAGATATCTAATTATGTTATTAGATTTTCACTTAAATCATTCCATCATTCATTCATCAGATATATAATAATCAGTAAACATGAATAGTAAGAGAAGAGTAAGCCATCACACAAAGCATCACACATGTACACCAGGATTTAGGTGGAAACCCAAGTCGGGAGAAAACCACCGCTGCCATTGCTCAGCCTTCAATCTTTTATTATATAGAAAACATCTTACAACATATGTGCTGGTGCAGACTCTACCAGCACGCAGGCACCCACCTGCGCTCGTTTACTAGCCTCTCCTGGAAGGGAGCTCCAACCCCCTGACTCGTTTACCAGCCTCTCCTGGAAGGGAGCTACGACCCCCCCGATCTCGTTTACCAGCCTCACCTGGAAGGGAGCTTCAACCCCCTGACTGAAGGCTACAACCCTCAGCACCTCTATGGACCACGTTTCATCAATTTTCACACTGGATCCAACAACTTCAATATAACAACACTTGCAGGCCACGTTTCATTATATTTTCAGACTAGACCCTCTCCATGCTATCAAGCTCAACCATACAACCAGACTGATACAGACAACTCAGAACAGTAGAATACAGATAGCAGCAACACAGCAGATTAGATCAGACATTTCTTACCACAGACTTCAGCAAACCCTAGTTTGCATACGCACTTTCCTTTCACTGATGTCGCGTATATACGTGCTTCCGTTCACACAAAATGGCGTATACCTCTGTACAAATTACGGAACCAATTTAATTGCGCATACGCGGTTTTTCTTCAGCGAAGCCGTGTATATACGCGCTTCCTCTTCGGCGAACTAGCATATGGTTCTTCAGAGATTTTAGGTCATTGATTTTCTTCAGAATAGATACTTCATTCAGATCTAACCCTTCACTTCAGACAGATGTTCGCCTCTTCTTGGATCTAATCATTCTATAAACAGATCTAGCAGATACAAGCACATTTCAGATCTAGATCCCCTTCTTCATCATTGATGCATCATCCATTCAGATTTATCATACAAGTGTAACCCTTTCCATTCAGATCTACTTCAGAGTGAAGTATTCATTAAGCTCAGAGATCTTGCACCCACGCTCATTATTTGCACAATGAAATTCTTCTCCTTATATAGGTTTACCCAATTTCAATACCATGAGCCAAAACCACATTACTTCCGATGGTATTCCTGGATGGGGTCATTTAGGCGAAACATTACCCAATACAATGGGTCAATACCATGGTGGTTACCCCTGGTTTTGCACTTTTTGAGCTCTTTTTCCCATACGCGACTTGGCACGTTGATTCCCGCGTGCATACATGACTTCTCCTAGGAAAATCCGCGTATACCTAGAGACATACTCTTTTCATCAAGATTTAGCACATGCTGAAATCCTTTCTTCATTGCCTTCTGTACATACTGTAGATACATCAGATTTACTCCATCAGGAACATATTCTATCAAGCACAACTTCATCCGGTGGATTGCCATCAAGGACAACACATGTCAACAATCGTATGTATTCATCTTCATTCAGTGGGTTGACATCAAGGACAACACTCTTCATCATATTGCCAACAATCTCCCCCTTTGGACTTGATGGCAACCACGATGGTGTTTGGTTACCATAATGGATACAATGACACCATGTCATTCTTTCTCTTCAGTCAAACACCAAGTCACTCTCCCCCTTTGACATCAAGGGCAAAGGGCGGATCGAAACCAACACACTTTCCCCCAGTTCTGCAGATCTGAAATACTGAAGTGACCAATCTCCCCCTGAGTTCATGCTGAAGCTTCAAAACATATTTTCCAAAGAAGTACATGACTCTATGAACTTCCTATTACCAAAGACTCATACTTACAACAAATATCCAACCAAGTGGATTTACATATGAGACTCAGCTACCTAACCAAGTGGGTTTACAAATTTGATAAGTCCTTACATGACTGAATATTACAATTTACATCATGGGTCTCAATAGAACCCTTTCATGACCATTTATGACCAATACCAGAAAGACTTCAAAGAACATATTTCAGAACCATCATAATGCCAACAATGCATTATACTCAACAAAGCTAATACTCCCCCTGAATCTGTGCAACCAAGCATCCTTGTCATATGGCTAAGGCTCCCCCTTAGATTGGGCATCCTGAACACTTTCAGCAACAAATCATCAAGGCATCTTTATCAAAACATTAGAGATAGAATTAGGAGAACTGGAACACCACCAGAGATATCAAACAGTAGCAGATATACCAAATAGCACTGCAGATGTGCTGAAGAGAGCTGACTCCAATCAGAAAAAAGGTCATCAATCAGACATACGCGGTTTTCTGTGTAGGAACTCGCGTATATACGCGACTGTGTTTCAGAAAACCCGCGTATCCAATGCCATCTTCTAAGTTTATGCAGAATTGTTCTTTTGACTGGCAGAGAACACTCCCAGCTTCTGTCTTAGATACTCGAACGCTTCCCTGGGCAGAGGTTTGGTAAAGATATCGCTAACTTGTTCTTTGAGGGAACATACTCCAACTTCACCTTTTTGCTCAAGCACTGTCACTTAAGAAGTGATATTTGATGGGAATGTGCTTGGTCTTCGAATGCATAACAGGATTCTTTGAAATACTGATGGCACTTGTATTGCCACACTTAATGGGGACAGGAGGTGTACATTTGATTTGAAAATCTTGTAAGGTTTGCATCATCCAAAGGAGTTGAGTGCAACAAGATGCGGCAGCCACATATTCTGCTTCTGCTGGAGATAAGGCAATAGAATTTTGCTTCTTGCTGAACCAAGATACTAACCGGTCCAGAATGTACCCTGCCCACGTGAGGTTTTCACACCACATTTCTGACCGTACGCGTTGCAAGGCATGAAGAGTAAGATCAACATTTTTTGGATACCATACCAAGGTCTTGAGTTCTGAAGATATTTGAAATTCTTAACAAACAAGGTGAGACTCTTTTGGATTAGCTTGGAATCGTCCAACAATCCCAACCGCATGCATAATGTCCGTCTAGTTCCAAGTGAGATAAAGTAGACTTTCTATCATTGATCTGTATTCTGGTTGATTCACCATGGGAGAATCATCATGAGAACTGAGATTGCATCCGGTTATCATTGGTGTACTTACAGGTTTGCATTCTTCCATGCCATACTTCTTCAGAATTTGCTTAAGATATTTTGCTTGTGAGAGGAATATACCATCTGCAGTTTGATGTACTTGTAAGCCAAGAAAGAATGTTAGTTCTCCAATTAAGGACATTTCAAATTCTTGCTGCATGACAGAAGCAAATTTTTGACTCAAAGATTCTTCATTACTCCCAAAAATGATATCATCAACATATACAACTACAATCAACAGTTTATTATTTTCAACTTTTGTGTATAAGTTGCTATCAGCAGACCCCTTTGAAAATCCTTGTTGATGAAGATATTTGTCAAGATGATAATACCAAGCCCTTGGAGCTTGTTTGAGACCATATAGGGCCTTTTTAAGTCTACAAACAAAATTTGCATCATTTCCCAAAATGAATCCTTCCGGTTGTTCTATATATACTTCTTCTTCTAGATCACCATTGAGAAAAGCAGATTTAACATCCATTTGATAGACTTTGATTTGTTGATAACTTGAAAAAGCAAGAAACATTCTTATGGCTTCAAGTCTAGCTACAAGAGCAAAAGTTTCTTCAAAGTCTATACCTTCTTGTTGAGTATACCCTTTGCAGACCAATCTAGCTTTGTTTCTTACAACATCCCCATTCTCATTCAACCTGTTCTTGAAAATCCATTTAGTTCCAATGACATTTTTATCATGTGGTCTTGGTACCAATTCCCAAGTGTCATTCTTTTCAATTTGATCAAGCTCTTCATTCATGGCTTGCCTCCAACATTCATCTTTTCTAGCTTGATTGACATTGTGTGGTTCAATTGTGGATAGAAGTGCCAGATGATTAGAAGATCCCACAAGAGTTCTCCTTGTTCGTACACCTGATTCCTTGTCACCCAAAATTTGAGATTCAGGATGATTCTTTTGCACATATATGGATGGAGCTTTTTCAGATAGATCATCTTCAGGTTCGTCATTGGATCCATTGTCTATATCATTTGATGTAGAAGGACATAGGTCACCATCATCTTCTTTTGTTGTTTGTTTTTCTTCTTTAGGAGCTGCAGGAGACTCATCAATAACAACATCAATACATTCAACAATCTTTGTAAGCCTTTTATTGTAACATTTGTATGCTTTGCTTGAAGATGAGTAACCAAGTAGTATCCCTTCATCTGATCTAGGTTCAAACTTGCCAAGCTTTTCATCATTATTTTTGATAAAGCATTTACTTCCAAAAACTCTAAAATGCTTCACAGATGGAGAATTGCCATACCAGAGTTCATATGGAGTTTTGTCACTATTTACCCGAACATGAGCCTTGTTGAGAATGTTAGTTGTTGTATGTGTTGCTTCTCCCCAGAACATGTCAGGAGTTCCAGAATCATCGAGCATAGCTCTATCCATTTTTTGAATTGTTCTATTCATTCTTTCTGCTACGCCATTTTGTTGTGGAGTACCTGCTACAGAGAATTGTCTTTTTATGCCATGTTGTTCACAAAATTCAGAGAATTCATTTGATGTATATTCTCCTCCTCGATCAGATCTAAGACACTTTATTTTTAGATCTAATTCATTTTCAACTAAAGCTTTGAAGATCTGAAAATTTTCAAATGCTTCATCTTTATGTTTAATGAGCCCGATCCAACACATTCTAGAGTAATCATCAATAAATAAGATATAGTATTCTTCCCCACGTGGTGACTTCTTCCTCATAGGTCCACATATGTCAGTATGAATGAGTTCAAGAGGTTTACTTGATGATCCTTCTTTAGCATTAAAACGTACTCTGGTCTGCTTACCAAATTGACAAGATTTGCATATGATGCTTTCTGGCAGATTAATATTGGGAAGACCACGAACAGCTTGAAGTCTGCTTGCTTTGTTGATTTGAGAGAAGCTCAGATGCCCCAGCCTTCTATGCCATAACCAATTTTCTGAAGACTTGCTCAAGTAACATTGATCTATACCGTTCAGTACGTACAGGTTGCTAGGATTTCTTTTTCCCTTTATAATGATTTTACCTGTATCAAGATCACGAACCACACATTCCTTTGAACTAAAGACCACTTATGTTCCTTGATCACACATTTGACTTACACTTAACAGGTTATGCCTTAATCCATCCACATACATGACATCATTAGCCTTCACCTTTTCTTTTAGAAATACTGATCCTTTTCCTTTAATTACAGCAGGGGTATCATTTCCAAATGTAACTTTCTTTTCCTTTTCTAGAGCATTATATGTAAGGAGTTTGCTTTTGTCACCTGTCATGTGTCTTGAGCACCCACTATCAATGTACCATTTATTTTCTTCACCTTCTGCAAATAATGCTATCCCACAATTTTCAACCTGTATTTCTTTCTTTTTCCATACTTTAGAGCTTGAGGGAACATGTTCCTTTGGCTGGACCTTGCTCCTGCATTCAGATTCTTCATGACCAAAGTTATTGCAATAAGTACATTCAACTTCATTTTGAAGAGGAGAAAAGTTGTTATAGGTATTCTTCTTTGGTTCAATATTCATTCTTTTCTTTCTTGCTTCTCTTTTCATGATGGTTTTATAAGCAACACATTGAACAGCTTTATGACCAAAATTGTGACATGAGAAACGTTGTCCATTGAAGTAGAAATTTCGGTGATCATGAAATATTCTATTTGAATTTACCTGTTGGTTGTTGTTTCTTTGAGGAATCTCCCTATTAGTGATCCTTGATTTGAGATGATCATGCTTTACCTGTAAGGAACCTTTGTTCCCCTGCTGAGTGGCTGAGTGAAGAGAACCAGTTGAGACTGCTTTCAGATAATTTGGTGCTGAAGTCTGGGAAGATTCCCCAGTATATCCAAGACCTGTCTTTATAAGAGGAGATCATTGTGTCTTGATAATCTCATCTAAGGTTTCTGAACCTTTAGCAAATCTAAGATTGAGAGTCTTCACTTTCTCTTTATCTTTCCTTAGACTTACTATTTCACACTCCAATTCCTCAATGCGTTTTTCTTTGGCTTCAAGCTGACTTTCAAGAGTTTCTATGATTATGTTCTTTTCTTCTAGGCTTACTTTGAGTTGATTGTTTTCTTCAAGAAAATCATTTTCCTCTAGAGCATCCATGAAAGTATCATTTTCTTCTCTTTGTTCAAAAGCCATGAGAAGTCTAAAGTCTTCTTCATATTCTTCCTCACTATTAGATGATCCATCACTGTCTTCATTAGTATAATAACTTTTCCTTGTGCTAGATCGATTCTTATTCCTTCTTGCTACTTCTTTTCCTTCTTTATAAGGACACTTTGCAGCATAATGACCAACTCTTCCACAATTGAAACATTTGAAAGGAAGCTTACCTTTGAACTTTCCGGTACCTAGTTGAAGTCTTCTCACAAAATTTGCTTCTTCTTCTTCTTCAGATATATGGATGGATTCTTTGAAAACTTCCTTTTCCTTTCCTTTTGATGATGCCTTAAAAGCAGCTTCTTTGATTTGGGAAGGGCCTCCTTGCCTCATTTCAAAAGCAGTTAGAATACCATGCAATTGAACAATAGTAAAAGTTTGCAGATCTTGCCTTTCTTCAATAGCTGAAACTTTAGAGTCAAATTTTGAAGTCAAGGATCTTAAGACCTTTTCCACCAGAGTAGTATCGCTTATGGTTTCACCCAAATTTCTCATCCGATTTACAATATCATCTAGACGAAGAAAGAAACTGGCAACATTT
Organism: Pinus albicaulis; assembly: GCA_034641835.2. Lineage (NCBI taxonomy): Eukaryota > Viridiplantae > Streptophyta > Pinopsida > Pinales > Pinaceae > Pinus > Pinus albicaulis. The sequence continues at coordinate 487,808,742 of CM076569.1, forward strand.
TCATCACTATGCATCTTCAAATTTTCATATTCAATTCTAAGAGTTTGGAGTTTTGCATTTTTTACCTTTGTATCTCCTTCATAGCTTAGAATGATTTTGTCCCATATCTCTTTTGCTGAATGTAGCTGCATCACTTTAGAAAATTCTGATTGAGACATGCTTCCTAATAGGACATTCACTACTTTGGCATTGATTTCATACTTCTTTCTTTCAGCAGCATCAGTAGGAATACTTGCCAGGTATTGATAAACTTCTTCCACGATTGCCCATACATCTGCACCAAGACTTTGCAGATATGCTTTTGTTCTTACCTTCCAGAATATCAAATTGGTTCCATTGAATAGAGGTGGCTTTATAGACATTACTCCTTCTTGACTTCCCATTGTGATGGATCTCCTTCAAGCGATCAAGCTTATGCAGAAGAACCTCCTCTGATACCAATTGTTGGGAAAAATACTGAGAGGGGGGGGTGAATCAGTATTTACTGCATATTCAAAACTTTTGATTTTTCTTGCTTCTAAAACCCATACGCTACTTTCCTGAAGCAGACTCGCATATATACGCGGATGCCCTTTAGGAAACTCACGTATACACAGATATCTAATTATGTTATTAGATTTTCACTTAAATCATTCCATCATTCATTCATCAGATATATAATAATCAGTAAACATGAATAGTAAGAGTAGAGTAAGCCATCACACAAAGCATCACACATGTACACCAGGATTTAGGTGGAAACCCAAGTCAGGAGAAAACCACCGCTGCCGTTGCTCAGCCTTCAATCTTTTATTATAGAGAAAACATCTTACAACATATGTGCTGGTGCAGACTCTACCAGCACGCAGGCACCCACCTGCGCTCGTTTACCAGCCTCTCCTGGAAGGGAGCTCCAACCCCCTGACTCATTTACCAGCCTCTCCTGCAAGGGAGCTACGACCCCCCCGATCTCGTTTACCAGCCTCACCTAGAAGGGAGCTTCAACCCCCTGACTGAAGGCTACAACCCTCAGCACCTCTATGGACCACGTTTCATCAATTTTCACACTGGATCCAACAACTTCAATAGAACAACACTTGCAGGCCACGTTTCATTATATTTTCAAACTGGACCCTCTCCATGCTATCAAGCTCAACCATACAACCATACTGATACAGACAACTCAGAACAGTAGAATACAGATAGCAGCAACACAGCAGATTAGATCATACATTTCTTACCACAGACTTCAGCAAAACCTAGTTTGCATACGCGCTTTCCTTTCACTTATGTTGCGTATATACGCGCTTCCGTTCACACAAAAGGGCGTATACCTTTGTACAAATTACAGAACCAATTTAACTGCGCATACGCAGTTTTTCTTCAGCGAAGCCGCGTATATACGTGCTTCCTCTTCGGCGAACTAGCGTATGGTTCTTCAGAGATTTTAGGTCATTGATTATCTTCAGAATAGATACTTCATTCAGATCTAACCCTTCACTTCAGACAGATGTTCGCCTCTTCTTGGATCTAATCATTCTATAAACAGATCTAGCAGATACAAGAACATTTCAGATCTAGATCCCCTTCTTCATCATTGATGCATCATCCATTCAGATTTATCATACAAGTGTAACCCTTTCCATTCAGATCTACTTCAGAGTGAAGTATTCATTAAGCTCAGAGATCTTGCTCCCACGCTCATTATTTGCACAATGAAATTCTTCTCCTTATATAGGTTTACCCAATTTCAATACCATGAGCCAAAACCACATTACTTCCGATGGTATTCCTGGACGGGGTCATTTAGGCAAAACATTACCCAATACAATGGGTCAATACCATGGTGGTTACCCCTGGTTTTGCACTTTTTGAGCTCTTTTGCCCATACGCGACTTGGCACTTGATTCCCGCGTGCATACGCGACTTCCCCTAGGCAAATCCGCGTATACCTAGAGACATACTCTTTTCATCAAGATTTAGCACATGCTGAAATCCTTTCTTCATTGCCTTCTGTACATACTGTAGATACATCAGATTTACTCCATCAGGAACATATTCTATCAAGCACAACTTCATCCGGTGGATTGCCATCAAGGAAAACACATGTCAACAATCATATGTATTCATCTTCATTCAGTGGGTTGACATCAAGGACAACACTCTTCATCATATTTCCAACATCATTCATCTCTCTTTTTTTTGAAACTAAAGCATTTGTGTGTCTTTTCTTCCAAATTTTCCTTGTTAAAGTTGTTATGTGTTGTTCAGTTATGGATCTTAAATAGAAATTATGAGGTATATTTTCATTTTTGGAGCTGTAAACCATTGGGATACATTAGAGGATGGATAAATTTCAAACCTTTTTAAACTCCTATATTGACTTGTACAAATATCCTGCTTCCCTTAACTTTTCTCCTATTTAGGAACTCGAATTAGTAAAAAGGAACTAATATACTTTTACAGTGATTTTGTTTCCTTGCTCTTAGATAGATTTTTTTTTACATTACCTATTTTCAATCAGTAATTTTTTATTTAAGCTTTAACTATCTATAGTGTTCTCAACTTTATTTTCCTGCTTTTATTTCCATAGCTAATTAACAGTTCCTTTTTATACTCTTCACTTGAAAGGAGAGTATGAGTCATGTTTTCTTTCTGGTATTTTAGTGTACATTGTATCCTACTTTTGTGATGGAACTTTAGTTTTGAGTTTTTTTTATACTATGTTCTTTATGAAAAGGGTTGGTATGATCCACGAATAATGCTTGCAAAGAATATCAAACTTCCTCTAGAATTTCTTTCTTGTTTTGACTTGTTGTGGTTGATACTTGATAAATTCAGTATGGATAGTGATCTGGAAATGGAAATACATGTGTTATACGTGCATCAAAAGTGTGAGCCATCAGCTTTAGGCTTTACTCCTCTTGATTCTTATATCCTCATGTGATTTGTTGTCACATTTTCTTTAGATATTGACGCTCAAACTATCGTACTCTAACGTTGACTATTTTTTAATCTTATGATGGTCAATATTTTCTAGGCCTTATAGTGGCAACATAAATAAGGGTATCACCTTCTGTGCCTAAAGACCTTACCGAATATATTGTCAGTGCTTATTATTCCATGAGACAAGAGGTAGCACAAAGTGATGCACCACATTCTTACACCACTGCCAGAACACTTCTAAGCATTTTTCACATCTCAATGGTAATTTATATGTTCCTTTGTACAATTACCTAGTGTTATGTGCAAGTTCTAGGAGAAGTGACTTTTCAAGTTCTTATATTTTCAACATTACAATGAAGTTGTGACTCAGTAACAACATTTGTTGAGATTGAAACAAGATGATGAGCTTAGTGGAAAGAGTCACCTTCACTAAGTGGGCCCGTAGGCTATTTTTGGTGCAAGTCTATTTTTAGACATGTCGATCATATTCTATGAGTTGCAGGATGCTATTTGTGGATGGTTGATCAAGTTGGAAAAATAGATGGACTTCTATTTTTAGACATACTGGGCGGAATCTATTTTTAGATTGTCAGTCTAAAAATAAATATGTCGAATATTATTAGCTCTTAATAATATTTGGACTATAAACATTATCTTATTCTCTTGGAGCACTTCGATTAAGTGCACGGATGTGACACGGGGATAAATAGGAAGAAGATTACACTATTCCTGAGGGTTAAGTGGAGTTATTGCATGGAGACTTAAATTAGAACTCATGTGACAGAGTTTGGTGGAGTTGTAGAAGTAGTTAGTGGAGTTGTGTTCAGTTTAACTCAGTTAGACACAGTTGAGCTAGTTGTATCTAGTTTAACTGATTGATACACTAGTGAGAGTGGTGTGAATTAATTAATAATTAATTCAATAAATATTAACTCATTAATCAACTGAAGAATGCATCAGTTAACTACAGTGCATGGACAGTTCAGTGGAGACCAGTGGAGAGGTAGGTGAAAGAGCAAGTAGACTATCAGTTGTGACCATAGTGGTGCATGAGTTTGCACCACACATTGATGGAGATTCCAATGAGGATTGCGCAGTGAAATCCATGTAGATTCGAGTTCATTCAGAGCCCATATTTAGCAGGGATTGCACAGTAGAGGCATGCTAGCAGGTGGCAGAGATCGGTGCATGGGATTTGCTAGATCGGACCTGATTAGTGTGTAGCGATTGGAGATTGTACTGAGAGCTTGTGAGAAGCTTTGTATGATTATTGTTACATGATCTCTATGACATATATTATACAGATATTTGGGGGTTTTCAGCCTTAGGCTTTCCCATAAATCATTGTGTTAATGTGTGTGAATTTTTATGGTTTTAATGTGTGCATGCAATTGATTTAATTTCCGCATATGATGATGAATGGTGGAATAGATTCTGTATTGTCCATGAAGTCAAATAGTGTATGATAAAAAGAATATTAGACATATAAAATATCATTTATATAATTTCTACATGGTATCAGAGCGATATTGATCATTGGAGCAATTGCAAATCATTGAAGCGGTTGAGTTTTGTGTTGGTGGAATTCGAATTTGCAGTAGTGTTTTCTTGGTGTCGAAGTTGAGATGTCTTTCAACGGATTGTGATTGGAGTATGCCCTTGAGGATAGCTCTGATTATATTGCATGGAAGGACGGGATGAAGGCAGTGCTAGAGGATAATGGGTTGAAGGAGTTCATAGATGCAGAAATTCCAAAACCTGCTTCTAGCGATGCTGCCGCACTTGACGCATGGCAAAAGAAGACAGCGAAATGTCGAAGGATTCTGTTGGAAGGTGTGAAGGATCACATATTTTCCAGCCTTCATGGTAAAGCTTCTCCATTCTTGATGTAGAAATATTTGACAGACTTGTTCCAAATCAAGAGCGACCAAAGGAATTTGGCGCTCAAAGACAAGCTCAGAAAAATAAAAATGGAGAAGGGCGAAAGTATACCCAAGTACCTCACAAAGTTTGTCCAATGCAGGGATGAGCTGGGAAGTGTGGGGGTTACTGTAGATGAAGAGGACTTGGTGAGCTTGGCTCTCCTTGGGCTTTCGAAGAGCTGGCATTCCTATGAGGACTTTGTCAATGGTCGAGAGAAACTGCCAGGATGGGAGAAAATTTGGTCGGATCTTGTGCAGGAGGAGATAAGGCGAAGTACCAGGGATGGATCTTCATCGAGGAATGAAGATGAAGAAAATTGCGCTTTGGCTACCAAAGCAAGGAAGGGGAAGAGCAAGAAGAATACTTCTCAATCCGGTGCGAAAGGCAAGAAGCAGGACATGTCCAAGGTGAAGTTCTTTCACTGTCACCAACACGGACATTACGCCACTAATTGTCCACAGAAGAAGAAAAATAGCGAGGAACTTTGGATCTTGGTGAAGAGGCCTTAGCCTCGCCAGTTGAAAATTTGGATTTTCGTTGATCACATGCTTGGTCTCAAGTGTGATGGGTTCGATGTGGTTTCTGATAGTGGTGCATCTTTCCATATGACCCGAGAGACAAATATTTGTTCTTGTCCCCTAATGAGAAGGATCTTGGAGTGCACATCGAGATGGGCGATGATGGTAGATACAGTGCGACTGGTATCGGGACCATTTCCTTTGAAAGGGAGTTTGGCAAACCTTTCATCTTGAATGATGTCATGCATGTTCCAGGATTGAAGAAGAATCTTATCTTTTTGGCGATGTTGGAAGACAAGGGATATGATGTTATCTTTAGCAAGAGAAAGGCTTTCCTGCGCAGTAAGGCAACTGGTGAAACCTGGAGGATAGGGTTTCACATTAAGAACCTTTATCAGTGGCAGGTAGATGGTTGTGCAGCAATGGTAGGCAAGGCAAAAGGAGTGGTGAGCCAGGATGAGGGCGAGCTATGGCATAGGAGATTGGGCCATCTTCACCATGGTGCTTTGAAATTTTTTCAGCAGATTTCTACCGGGCTTCCCAAAGGTACACTTGTGCATTCAGATCAGTGCAAGGGATGTACTTTGGGAAAATTTGTCAAAGCCACCTTTCATGAGAAGGATAGTCGTGCCATGGCGATCCTTGAGAGAATTCACACAGACGTGTGTGGACCTTTCTTAATAGCTTCGATAGCAAAGCACAGGTATTATGTGATATTTTTTGATGATTTTTCTCATAAGTGCTGGATATTCTTAATGCAGAAGAAGAGCAAGACATACTCAAAGTTCTGTGAGTTCAAGGCACTGGTGGAGAAAGAATCGGGGAAGCAAGTGAAGGCTCTTAGGAGCGACAATGGTGGTGAATTCATCTCTGGCGAATTCAAGGACTTTTGCAACACAGAAGGAATTCCAAGAGAGCTCACATTACTTCATAACCCACAGTAGAATGGGGTTGCGGAGTGAAAGAACAGAACGATCGTGGGTGCTGCACAGGCGATGTTGCATGATCATGGCCTTCCCATACACTTGTGGGCTGAAGCACGCAACACTGCAGTTTATGTGCAAAACCATTGTCCCCATAGGATACTTGGCATGAGTACACCCAAGGAGGCATTTTGTGGTAAGAGGCCTGATATTTCTCATTTGAAGATTTTTGGCTCACCTGTTTACATTCATGTGACGAAGGATGCCAAGAAGAAGCTAGAGCCGACCGCAGAGGTTGGGATATTTTTAGGGTACACAGATACACCCCACAACTATCATGTGTATTTGATAGACAGTCGGAAGAATGTTATGCGACGGGATATTAAATTTCATGAGGAGAAAGCCATGAAGTGTTCGCTTGAGAGGGAGCCACACTTGCATGCAGATGAGGAGCTATTAGTTCCTAAGGATGAGCCTCAAGATGTGGATCAGCCAAAAGAGGAGGTTCCTGGAGTGGAAGAAACCACTCATGCAGCGCCAACCATCAAAGGGCGGAAGCGCACTACAGAAGCTGAGCGACTGAATCAAGATGTAGAGAAGATTGTAGGAGCAATTACATCACAGCATAGACAGATACAGTCACCTGACCAATATATTGGATACATGGCTCTGATGAGCAAGTGTATCGTGACAAAACCATCCTCTTTCGAGGAATCTATGGAGGACCCTACATGGGTAGATGCCATGGTGGAAGAGTATGATTCAATTTTCAGAAACAGTGCATGGGAGATTGTCCCAAGGCCAGAAGGGAAATCAGTGGTAGGTTCAAGATGGATCTAGAAAGTGAAGCAAGTAGCTGACGGGAGCGTTGAGAAGTACAAGGCAAAATTTGTTGCCCGGGGCTTCTCACAGAATGAGGGGATCGACTATGAAGAAACCTTTGCACCTGTCACAAGGTATTCTTCCATACGGTGCATCCTAGCTCTCTCAGCGCAGATGGGATGGCACATTCATCAGATGGATGTGAAGACTACGTTCCTCAACAGATTCATTGAGGAGGAGGTGTACATAGAGCAGCCCGAAGGTTTCGAGATCTTCAGCAGTGAGTCGCATGTGTGCGGGCTCAAAAGATCATTGTATGGGTTGAAACAAGCACCTCGTGCTTGGTACACATGGATAGACAATTATTTCACCGGTATTGGATTCACCAAGAGTGAGGCGGATCCGAACCTATACCAGATTGTGGTGGAGGGTAAGTTGTTGATCATTGTAATTTATGTATATGATTTGATTCTGACTGGTGATGAATAGTTGATACTCTAATGTAAGGCTGATCTTGCAAAAGAGTTTGAGATGAAGGACTTGGGCCTCCTTCATTATTTCCTGGGAGTGGAAATTTGGCAGCACAGTGATGGATTGTTTGTGTCTCAAGGCAAGTATGCCTGGGAGATACTGGAGAAGTTCAACATGCATGGTTGCAAGCCTATCAACACTCCTCTTCCTGGTGGTTGGAGGAAAGAGGATGCTACATCGGCAGAGGTAGTGGATGCCAATGTTTATCGACAGTTGGTGGGATCGCTTATGTATCTAGTCAATACACGACCTAACATATGCTACACTGTTAACCAGCTTTCACAAGCTATGGTTAAGCGTACCAAGCTATTTTGGAAGGCAAGGAAGCATGTATTGAGATATCTCAGAGGCACATCGGGATATGGATTATGGTATAGAAAATCGGATGAGGTGAAGCTATGTGGCTCACTTGATACGTATTGCAGGATCTGGGTATTTAAAGACACATTTGGAGGATTTCGTGATCGGTTGACATCGCTCGTATAGCAGAAGAGATCCGCGCACCTGGGTCAAAGGGAGGCCGATTGGCCGCATGTGGGGCTATATGGATGAGGAAGATCCCGGTCGAGTTGTTCGGTTCACACTTAGAGCCTACTGTGATATATTGTGATAATCAGAGTTGCATTAAACTCTCGGTTAATCCATTATTTCATGATAGATTCAAACACATCGACATTAGGTACCATCATATCAGAGATTGTGTGCAGCGGAGAATCATGTTACTTTCATATATTCCCACGGAGGATCAGGATGCTGACATCTTGACGAAGGCGCTCACCAGGATCAAATTCAAATTCCATAGAGGTAGGATAGGGGTTGTAGATAATCCATATCTTGTTGAGAGGGAGTGTTGAAAATGCAACAAGATGATGGAGCTTAGTGAAAAGAGTTGTCTTCACTAAGTGGGCCTATAGGCTATTTTTGGCGCAAGTCTATTTTTAGACATGTCGATCATATTCTATGAGTTGCGTGATGCTATTTGTGGATGGTTGGTCAAGTTGGAAAAATAGATGGACTTCTATTTTAGACACATCAAGTGCACCTATTTTAACGCTGCACTGTAACAGATATGCTTCTAATATTATTAGCTCTTAATAATATTTGACCATAAACAAGATCTTTGCCCTTTCGGAGCACTTCAGTTAAGTGCATAGATGTGACACAGGAGCTGACAAAAGGAATTACGCTATTCCTGAGGGTTAATTGGAGCTATTGCATGGAGAATTCAGTTAGAACTCATGTGACAGAGTTTGGTGGAGTTATTGAGGTAGTTGGTGGAGTTGTGTTCAGTTTAACTCAGTTAGAAACAGTTGAACTAGTTGTATCTAGTCTAACTGATTGATACACTAGTGAGAGTGGTGTGAATTAACTATTAATTAATTCACTAATTATTAACTCATTAATCAATTGAAGAATGCATCATTTAACTACAGTGCATGGACAGTTTCAGTGGAGACCAGTGGAGAGGTAGGTGAAAGAGCAAGTGTGACTATCAGTTGTGACTATAGTGTTGCATGATTTTGCACCACACATTGATTGAGATGCCAATGAGGATTGCGCAGTGCAAGCCAGGTGGATTTGAGTTCATTCAGAGCCCATATTCAGCAAGGATTGCGCAGTAGAGGCAAGCTAGCAGGTGGCAGAGATTGGTGCATGGGATTTGCTAGATCCGACCTAATTAGTGTGTAGCGATTGGAGATTGTACTGAGAGCTTGTGAGAAGCTTTGTATGATGATTTTTACATGATCTCTATGACATATATTATACAGATAGTTGGGGTTTTTCAACTCTAAGCTTTCCCATAAATCACTATGTTAATGTGTGTGAATTTTTATGGTTTTAATGTGCGCATGAAATTGATTTAATTTCCGCATATGATGATCAATGGTGGAATAGATTCTGTATTGTGCATGAAGTCAAATAGTGTATGATTAGGAGAATCTTAGACATATAAAATATCAGTTATATAATTTCTACAACATTAACCAAAATTGGGCCTTTTAATCTCACAAGCTAATTTATTGACAAAAGCTTATGTCTATGTTTCTTTTATCTAGATTTATTGTTCATAGGATCTAAGTTAGCTTAGATTCTCATTAACAGTGGCTCAAAGTGATGTATATGAAGGCCCCAAGCTTATGAAAATTTCAAATTTCTCCTTATATGTTGACGAAAGAAAGAAAACTAGTATGGATGCCATATATAACATATATTCAACCATAACGGATGAAGCTTCATGAATCAATACTATGGATGTATTCTATGCTAATGCCCTGAAATAGATTTCTAAAAAGGTGCTATCCACAAATTGTATAGAGCATGAGAAGTATCATTAGTTCCAATTTCCTAAAGAAGTTTGGTTTAAATGTATCTAATTGGGTCTCTTGCATGCATGCTTACACTGAAGCTCAACTAAATGAGTGTTGGGAAGAGTATGCAACATTGAATGTGTGGAAAATTGATCCCAATACATTTTATATTCATTTTAATGATGCCTAAGATGTCCAAGAAGCAAATAATGTATCATATAGTTGTAAATTAAATTTCTTCATTGTCAACACTTTTAGAAAAGATATATTTGTTTTTTAGATGTCCTTAAACTGATATTAAACTTAAGGCTGATTTTACTCTGGGAAAACTCACGAGGTTAAACATGTGAAGAGTTATCTTTTGAACAATGATTGCATGTGGAATTCCATGAACATGACACTAGGACAACAACCAAGAGTTCTATTATGAAGTGTCAATGTATGTACTTATGTAAAAAAAATGTGTTTTGAGATAAACTCTATATGGTTTATATTGTCGTGTAGGTGTTAGGGTCTCGTGATTTGGCAGATTGGAAAGCTAAATGATAGGGTAACCTCAAACCAACATTGGAACCCTAGGACCTAGCCTTCCTGAACTAAGAGAGGGCTCTCTCTATTATGCAAAGGATGTAAACTTGTTTTCTTTTTATGTATTTGATTTTAGGCTAGTTTTTAAGTATGTTTTGGTTGTTTTAGGTTTTTTTAGGGAGAACTGATCAAAGGATAGATAGATAAAATTTTGTCAGATCAACTGGGCTATGGGGTCAAAAAGGTTGAGACTGTCTCAAATGGTGGACAAGGTAAATTTCAGGGCCGATTTGGTTGAGATAAATGGATTCTTTGGGTGAAAGTGAAATGAGATGGACACTAAGTTTGCGAAGGACAAAGATATTTTAAGAATAAACAGTTTAAACATCAAACATTCATGTGGTAGGGCTAACCATTAATCGCAATAAATGAAACTCAAACTGATAGATGCATAAAATAAACATTCAGGTGATACATAGAAGTATAAGACCCTCTAACTTTGGGAAAATCACCTTCAGACTTTTGGGAAAACAAATAAGATAGACAAACAACTCAATATATGAAGAGGGAAATCCTAAACATCATATTTTGAGCTATTGGGAACTTTGAAATAAGACTGCAAAGCATGGGCAAAGGGCAAGATCGAAACAAGACCTCTTTGACTTAACTAGACAACCAATACTTCAGAGAAAAATTTCAGTGATGGGGTTTTGATTAGCTATGAGTAAGCAGGGCATACTGTGAATCATAGTAGATAGCATACATAATAACCATTAATGAAATTGATAACAACTTCTTAGGGTACCAAAGAGAAATTAAGAATTCTTTGACATAACCAAGAAAGAAGAAAAACATAGAAGATGTAATGAATCAGGAAACTTGAGGTGCCTCCATGGGCATGTCTCAAATATATTCTTTATTGACCTACAACAATCAAGAAGCATGAAAACATGTATGGTAAACTAAGGAAACATAACAAATAAGGAACACAATACCATTCACCAAGCTATGGAATCCTACAAACAGTCCTCCTCCACCATCCAAGTCAAACAATAAATCATCCACTTCATGAGACAAATTATTTCTTCAAAGCTTGTAATGCTATGTCTTACTCTATAAAATCAAGCTCAGCCTCTAGTTGCAATGCATTCTCTTGGATTATATATGCCAAAGAGAAAGAAACCCTCCTAGAGCATCTAGAAGGCCATTGGCCTAATACAAATATCTGATTTTGTCCTTGAGGCTTTGCGAAGCCCAAGGCACAAAATATCTTCAAAAATATCTATTTAAGATAATAATAGAAATAAAATTGAATTTTAATCACTGACATGGAGATAAAAATAGCTAAATGGACATTTGGATGATCATATTCAGAAAACTGCTTTTTTAGCCAAAATGGTACAGGAGAGTAGCAACAGAAAGAAGCTTGTTTTGAAGACAACTGTTGAGGGATCTCTTGATGTCGAAACGATACCCGTCATAGCTCGTTGGAAAGCCCTAGATGTCTAGTTTCTGGAACTACTTGGTTTTTTCTAAACCGATCCCTATAAGTCTATCAAAAGGTGGACTGAGCGAAATAACCTGAGAGGGTCTCATTTGCTGATATGTGAGGCAAAAAGGTGAATTTTGACTGATTTTTTCCTCTTTGGGGGACCAAAACACCTCCTTTTGATCTGAAAATTTGTGAGTAGCTACCCCCAAATTTAATACATCCAAAAAAATTACTTTCATGAGCTGAGAATTCTCCTAGCACCTATGGCAGCGCCTAGAAAAATGTGCAATTAGGGCCAAAAAACACAAAAAACAAGATCATGTCAAAATTTGCTCAATTTTGGCGAGCAAGCCCCTTATGGGTTCTTAGAAGCATGCAAGGAAGCTGAGGCCAAGATTTCAAGCCTAGATATGTCCTTTTCCACTGGGCACCTCTTTCGGGCAGTTTTGAGCCTTTCTTGAGCAAGTTTGAGCTTTCTTCGGGAAAATTGGTTCAATTTCTTGTAGTGCCCGGTCATCTTCATTTTCATACCCAAGTCTCTGTTTTCCTTCTCTAATTTATCCTCTAAATTCTTGTTGGCTCTTTCAAGCCATGATTCTTTATCATTTTCTATTTCTTGGGCGAGCAATTGTGTGAAAGGATAAGATCGAACAAGGGTTGCTTCTTCTTCCTTATGTTTCTTCAAAGCCTTCCTAAGACCCATAGTCCTAGGGCCTTTTCTTACTGGCTGTTATTCTTCTTCAATATCATCAAATTCGCCCATATACTCTTCAAGTTTGACTTGTGCTTTGTATTCTTCCCTTTTGTATTTGAATGCCCGGGCCTCATAAATTTCCATTTTCCCACTCACTTGTTTATTTTGCATTTGTAGACCATTTATGAGGTCCTTTGACCTTTCTAGATCAGTTTCCAAGTCATGTATTTTGGATTCTCTGTTTTGCAAAAGTGACTCAAGAATTCTAGCTTCATCATCTCCACCATCACTATCTATTTGTATGATGTCAAACTCCCTTTCTTTTTCATGACTACTCTTCTGCTGCTCAACTTTTTCTTTGCCCTTGCTTTGGATATACTTTTTGGTCCTTTTCCTCTTTTGAATTTCAACAATACTCTTCATAGGAAATTTGCCTCTACTCCTTAATGCTCAAGTGACATTTCTAGTCATTGCTGGAGTGATTTTCTTCTTTGTAGATTTGGTGTTTTTAGGCTTCACCACTTTTGGAGGAAGAGTCATGGCCCCTTTCCTAGGAGAGGCAGCTAGCACATGCTCTTAGTTGTTTTGAGGGGAAGAGAGAGGAGGTTTTATTACTAGCACTTGTTCAAATTGATCTTTTACATTGCTTCCTTCATCATCATCTACTCTAGCTTCACCTTTATCATTATTTTGAACCTCTTGACATATGTTTCCTTCAACCTCATCAATGTTGTTTAGAAAAAAGTTCTTTTGGGTTGCTAGCTTCATCATCCTTTTCTACTGCTTGACCATCTTTATTGTCTGCCTGTAGACTTCCTTGTTTACCTTCACCATTGTCTTGAATTTGTTGAGGGCTGCCTTCACTATGAATATCTTCTTTATCATTTTGCATGCTTCCATTATATTCACTGTATTCTTTAGACTCTCTGTGTGGGCTGCCACCATGGTCACTACTTTGCTGGGAGGAATTTTCTTCACTTTCCCTTTGATTGGTTTCATGACTTTGTTGAGGACTGTGGTGTTCCTCATCACTGACTTGCTTAGAATCTTCATTATTCCCTTGAGGACTGTCCTCCTGATCACTATGCTGCTAATGGTCACTTTTTCTTTCATCACTGCTTTGAACCTCTTCCCTTTGCTCTCTATCACCACTAGCTTGCTGCTGTTCATCCTCACTATTTCCTTTCTCATTTTCATTGCTCCGTTTCTCTTCATCATCACTAGCTTGCTGCTCATGGTCACTGCCTTGTGATTTTTCACTTTTTTCATGCTCACTACATTGCTTAGTGTCCCTATGTTCCTCATCACCACTAACCTCATGCCTGCTTTTATAAGACTACTCTTTTTCACTATCAATCATGGGTGATGTTGGCCTTTGAGGAGTATTTTGACTTGATGGAGGAGAGACATAGTGAGTGGAGGGTGAGGAGGATATGGGAGATGGGCCATGAGATGAAGAGGCAGTGGCAAAATCTAGATGAGAAATGAAAGTCTCCCAAGACACTCCTTTCTTTTCAAGCTAGTGAAGGATGATGATTTTGATGAGAGAATGATGGAAAATACTAGCTTTTTGCTGAGTAGGAGGTCTCTTTTGAACAAGGGAGGACATGTTTTCCATGCTTTTGCAGAGGAAGAAAGGGAGATTTAGCAACTGAGTCCTTGTGAAATGCATGAGAAACCTAATGTGATAGGAATAAATCCGGGAAAACCTCCCTTCACATGTGAAATAATTCATGATAACTCTCATGAGGGGGGCATAGCTGCTTAATATGTGAGAAAAAGGAAATATAGCTTGGCAAGCATCCTGATGGTCTGGTTTTAGGAAGGGTTTATAGTGATTTAGATCTAGGTATTCCTGTTCGAACCACTTTTATCCTATAGATGGGATCTTAGTTTCTTTGGAGACAACCCTAGGAGTGAGTTTAAAGTCCAGACCTGCTAGGTGGACATGTTTTCCTTGTAGCCTCAGGGCGAACAACTGGATTAAGGGAGGGTAACTGGTGACCTCCTGGACTTTTTGGCAAAAATCAAGGCAGCCTACCTCATGGAAGTTGAAAAGAACCGAGGGGGAGTCATTAATTTCCTCAGATGTAACAGGCTCAAACCTTTTGTGAAATCCACCCTTGATGGCCTTCTTTGGAGGCATAGTTTTGTTTAGGCTTTTCCTTCACTCTCTTATCAAAACAAGCCTTCAAAATGAACTAAAAATAGCACTCCTCTTTAAACACTATTTTTCTCTTTTAAAACTATGTTTGGCTTTTTAATCAAAAAAGGTATTTTAACTGATATCAATCCCTTTCTCAAAAACTGGGTTTTTTCTCTTTACTCAACAAACAGGCTTTTGGAAAATAGAAAATAATTCATTCCTCCTCAATCACTGTTTTGTTTCCTCTTTGTAAACATGGTGGTTTCTAGAGTAAATTGTGTTTTTTTCCTTCATAAGACTGTGTTTTTTCCTTAACAAAATTGATTCTTAACCCTCTCAAGACCAACAACTTAGGTGAGGAAAACAGTAAAATACCTCTTAAAAATGTATGGGTTGTATTGGAGATAAGTTTACAGTGCAACAAATATGATTTGAGGTGAATTGAAGGTGTGTTGAGCGGTGCTACGCTGCTGTGCATAGGCACGTAGCACCTGATTGTTGTGTTGGTGTTGTCAGGTCGGGCACTGGACGCCCTCTGAACATCGAGCAGGCTGGTTGGTCAACAGACACAGGTGCGTCACACGACGCTATAGGCGCATCGCACCGTGTGTAGAAACCTTTGTAAAGTCGCTTATAGGTGCGTCGCGTCCTGAAATTGTTATCAACTGCTTGCCCAGGGTTTGGAAGGAACGTTTTCTTCTGTTTGTTTGCACAATGGAAAGTGAACTCCTTCTTTGAGAGCTTTTATAGCTCTTTTTAAAACGCTTTTGAATGCCCTTTCCCTCCTTGTGGTGATTTTGACCTTTTACCTTTGCCTTTGTATTGAAATAAAATAACTTTTCCCTTTTCAAACAACATTGTTTTTTAAAACTCCATTTGACATGAAAAAAGGCTCTCACTCTGTATTAATGACACTTTTTCTCAACCATAGAATTAACACTTGCCAACTTGAACATCTACTCATTTTGAAGGAGGTCTTATGTGACTGTGGTAAGTGGGCCCTCTGCTTATTTGGGAAGGAGGCCTATGTTTGACAGACTACATGGGCGCTTGTCCTATACTCCATGTTTCAACCCCTTTAAAGCTCTGTCTATTTATTTGAAAAAGGTTGTTTTCAACATTTAAAACTTGCTCTCATCATTTGGTGGAAGGCATTTCAAAACTATAATAGGCTTGTCTGAATTAAAGATGCCTCTTTTACATAAATCACCAGTGTAAATTTCTCTTTCTATCAGTTGCAGAAGTCACCTTTGAACAAACCTTGGTGTACCTTTTCACCATTTAGATGAGGTTTCTTTAATAAAATTCTAGCCTTGGTTTGTCAGTGAATGCACTCTTTCAAACACTATCTCTAAAACTGCCCATTACTGACAAATGTTTCCAAACACTATCAATATTTGATGAATTTTGACCCTCTGCTTATTTGAAGGAGGTCCTCTTAAACATAGAAACTTCATCCATCTCAACACTGCTACATCATTTGAAGATTTTTCTATTGAACCAGTTTTCTGTGGGCCCTCTACTTATCATGAAGGAGGCAATGTTTGATGACTGCATGGGCGCTTTTTTACCTCTTTTTAACCAAATAAAAAATGTCTATGAAAAAACTGTCTGTAGCTCTTTAGACAAACTATGTTTATCATTCAAAATAGATTCTGTGCTTGTCATTCAAGGGATACTTCTTTAGGAATATGAGGGGTGCGCTTTCTTCTCTGGAAGGATGTCTTTGATCTGTTGGTGTTAACCTTTGAGAAAGGCTACCTGTTCCAAATCTGGGCCCTCTGAGACTGTGCCTTTACCCTCTTCTTATCTTTTGAAGGAGGCTTCCTACACACAGTCTTTGTGACCCTTCAGACCTACCATGAGGCCCCCTACTCTTTTATTGATGGAGGTCCTTAAAACTATAAAACTTCATTCATATCAAAACTATGACCCCTGTCTTCTTGTTTGAAAAATACAAAATAGAAGGCAACAGTGAATCTGTGGTACTTATCCTTGACGAAATCATTTGAATCATAATGCCTTTTGCTTCATGAGGACCTGTCAGTAAAGTACATCCCTTTTGCATAAAATTACTGTGAATCTTCAAGAGTAAATAAAGTGCTTTGTAAATGGTGAGCACTCATTACTATGCATCCTTGAAACAACTCTTTCTTCCCTTGACTGTGTTTTCACAAGGTGTGGTGAACTTGTCTGTGATAGTCTTTCAAATTTTAGTTTATGATAAGGTATAAGAAGCAATTTTTCTTCATTATACCCTCACCAGGATGACTAATTTTCTTTAAAAATATTTTTGCCAGAAGACTACCATTGTTGGTTGTATAAGGCTGATTTGTAGGGCTGGCCACAATCTGCACTTCTTCTGACTTCCACAGTACACTGACACAGCATGAAAAATTTTCTCGAGGTGCTCTTTTTTCTCACACTCTGCTTGGTATCATCAATCAGTACATCCCTGCAGAGATGTAAAAATATATGCTTTTGAAGTTTGGAGGGTTTCTTTGATTTTTCATGGGGATCATGCCTGATCTAATCATATTTCTTCAGACAGGGAAAACTCCTTCTCTTTTCCTGATTTGAACATTCCTGAGCCTTGCTAGAGAACAAAACAAAGTGACCTTTTTGATGGTGCGTGACCTATGGATAGAAAAGGGTTTTTCTTTGGAAAATAACAAGATATGATGGCTGACTGATATTGAAGACAGTGTTTTTTAGCTCAAAACAATCTAGCCAAGGAATTTTCCCTAAAACACCATCACCTAGACCTACATACTTTGTCATGGATTTTGAATGGCTTCTTGTAGAAATTATATAAATAATATGTTACATGTCTAATATTCTCATGATCATACACTATTTGACTTCATGCACAATACAAAATCTATTCCACCATTGATCATCATATGCAGAAATTAAATCAATTGCATGCACACATTAAAACCATAAAAAATCATACACATTAACACAATGATTTACGGGAAAGCCTGAAGCTAAAAACCCCAACTATCTATATAGAATATATGTCATAGATATCATGTAACAATCCTCATATAAAGCTTCTCACAAGCTCTCAGTACAATCCAATCGCTACACACTAATCAGGTCCTGATCTAGCAAATCCATGCACCGATCTCTGCCACCTGCTAGCTTGCCTCTACTGTGCAATCCCTGCTGAAGAATGGATCTGAATGAACTCGAATTGGTCTATCCTTTCTCACACAATCCTCATTGGCATCTCCATCAATGTGTGGTGCAAAATCATGCAACACTATATTCACAACTAATAGTCCTCTTACCCTTTCACCTATCTCTCCATTGGTCTCCACTGAAACTGTCCATGCACTGTAGTCAACTGATGTATTCTTTAGTTTATTAATGAGTTAATATTTAGTGAGTTAATTATTAATTAATTCACACCACTCTCACTAGTGTATCAATCAATTAGACTAGATACAACTAGCTCAATTGTGTCTAACTGAGTTAAACTGAACACAACTCCACCAACTACTTCTACAACTCCACCAAACTCTGTCACATGAGTTCTAACTGAATTCTCCATGCAATAGCTCCACTTAACCATTAGGAATAGCTTAATTCCTTATTTTAGCTCCTGTGCCACATCTATGCACTTAACTGTAGTGCTCCAAGAGAATAAGTTAATGTTTATAGTCCAAATATTATTAAGAGCTAATAATATTAGACATATCTATTTTTAGACTGGCAATATAAAAATAGATTCCGCCCAATATGTCTAAAAATAGAGGTCCATATATTTTTCGAACTTGACCAACCATCCACAAATAGCATCCTGCAACTCATAGAATATGATCGACATGTCTAAAAATAGACTTTGCGCCAAAAATAGCCTGTGGACCCACTTAGTGAAGGCGACTCTTTTCACTAAGCTCATCATCTTGTTGTAATCTCAACACTTCTTGGGCATGAGTAGGTTATCACATGACAAAGTGATCAGTGAGAGAGGGGTAGACACTTTGTTAAATGTTGGATACTGAGTTGCATGAAAAACAAAGGATTTTGATGGTAGGGAGACAAACTTATAACAGCTATAGACAGGGAGGCTTTGTTGAATTTTTATAGGTAGGGAAACTGAAGGGTTTTTCTCATTATAGGGTGAAGGAGAGGGGTAGGAAGACAAAAATTTGTTTGAGGTGTTTTCTAGATGGAAAATTGACAGATTGAGATTAGTTTCTAGAAAACTCAACCAGGGAATCTAGTCATCAGAAAAGGTAAAAATATTGATGAATAATAGTGGCTCCATTTGGGGAGGGCAGCTCCCTTTCAGGAGGTCTCTAGAATGTCAGATCTTTGGCTTGTGAAGACCAGTGCCTTATCCATTGGTGAAAATTTTCTCTCTTTCTAGATGCTACTTCTGAAAATTTACAGCATGATTAGCATCAAAGTCATCTCTACCTACCCAGCTATAATTCCTAACATTTTTTCTTCTTTAGGTGTAGCTGTACTAGCAACCCTTTGACATGATATTTTTTGAAAAAATGAAAACTATCTAATTCTACACTTATATCTTCCGGGAGTTCAGATTAAACTGATGAACTCTTTTGATTCTCTACCTATGCTAGATCGACTGTCAATATTAACCTGTTTGACAGGATTTCATTCACTAAACTAAAACATGAAATTGAAAAATGACCAAATCAGGATTAGATGGTCTCATTTGTCATGTGTTTGTGGCATAAAAGACAAGCTGCACACAAATATTATTTTCGCACAAAATGAGATTTAGAAAAATTAGGGCTAGGATACATAGTTTGTTTTTCATCCATATTTTCCTCTTTGGTTTTGTTTTAAGTGTGTGGAACCAGTATCTTTTCCTAATCTACTTTTATTGAAAATTCAAGCTTACACATTTTGACTATCACTTCTTTCACTAACTTATCAGCAATCAATTTAAAACATGTTCAGTTATGATTAGGCTAGATAACTGAACAAGATATTTTTTGAGCGCTAGTAGTGGCATTTATACTTGCGCACTTTCAGCATGGCTATCTTTTGAACATGGGGCTTTTCTACTATTTTTAAAACTGCCCTCTTTTCTACTTTTCTACTATTTTTGTATTTTTGATTTTTCTCAAAACAAACTGAAATAAATATGCTCATAGGGTTGAGCTTATTTTGCATGCCTATCTATTTTACTCTAACCTATATATGATAGACATTTATTTGGTGAAATCTTCTTTCCAATATAACCAATCAAGTAGATGATTTCATGGTTGATCTTGGTTCAGTTCTTTGATGATATTGAAGAAATCAAAAGGCCACTTCCACCTCACTTGTTTTTGGACAGTAGTGCTTAAGTTTTTTCTCACACTTTGCAACAAACTGTTCATGGTAGAACACACTACTCCTTCAGATTTCTCAAGGAAAACAACAAATGGATCTTGGAATAATACCTGATCTAGAGGATTTGATATATACGATTCATTCAGGACTACTCTTTATTCCACTTGGTTATGTTTGGGACTGTCTTGGGAAAGCAACTCTTCTCCTTGCTCATGACCACTTTAACGGTCAGACTCATCATATATTGTAGTGTAGTCTTCTTTCCAAGTTGATGTGTTCTGATTAAGTGGGTTGAAAACAGTGTGAAGGTCATCCTGTTGATGAGCAGGGATATACTTTGGCAGTAAATCCTCTTGAGAGGATATTGTGACAACTCTCATGTGATTATCAACTTCTATTTCTTCATTTTCAATTTGTAACTCAATGGAACTTGGTGGTTGCAAATCTGGAGTTAAGGAGGATTCCATGCCCAAAATTATTTCCTCAACCATTTCTGGAGAAGGCTTCTCATTGACAACTTTCTCAAGAATTTCATCATCCTCCTCAACCTCATCATCAAAGCTGAAAGACTGTTGATTTCCAATTATGTGAAAGTTATTTTTGATGGACTGAAGTGAAGTACAACAAAGAGTCAGAGACCCTTCACTTACTTCTAAACTCTCAAGGCTTTCCTCATCAGTGTCATAGGTAACCTGTCTTGGCTGATTGATGCTTTCAATCTAACGATAGTGAACTTCATCCCACAAATCAACTGTTGATGGCTCTGCAAGGTTAGCTTCTTCTTGGATATCACAATCATCAATACATTGATCAAACCTTGGAGAATCATTAATATAAGTAATGTCACCAGCCATACATATTGGACTATCAGATTGTTTCTCTTCAAATTGATTTACAAATCTATTTTTTGACTTATGGAATGCAAGATTAGCAGAAGAATGATCAGAAAAGTTTTTGTCATATGAAGTTTTAGAGGTTGTCTGCATGTTTATGATTTGATCTATCTCCTCTTCAGTTAAAAAGGGAGGCATTTTTATCTCTCTTTGGATATAACTATAATAATCCTCTTTCTCTCGGGAAAGCTGATTTAGAGGATGAATGTCTTTTTGGGCCTTACATAAGAGAGATTATAAATCATTACTTGTGCCTTTGGTTAAATCCTGTGGGTTCTCTTTCATTTCTTGATTGTTTTCATCTTCAACCAACTCTTCATGATGTTTGGGATAGTTAGCATGGAATTCATGAGTTTACTCTAATAGATTCTTAGGAGGCCAATTTGCTCATATGAGCTCAAATGAATCAAATCATAAAGGTAGATATCCTACAGGTTTTGATTTTTCTTCTATTTTAGTTTCGATGACTTCAAGATGGCTGATAGATTCTTTAGAGTATTCCTCTATGTTATTATTTGCAACATTCTCATTAGGCACATTTTGTTTGTTACTCTTGTCTTGTAATGGTTGAGTATGTTCTTCCTGAGAAAAGAATGTAGGTTGGTTTGAACAAGCAATGTTAACCTTAACTTTGTGTCTTTCTCTTTTCCTGTCAAGTAGATGCATTAGTTTGCTAAAATAATATACCAATTTTTTCAACTTTTCCACTATGTTATCACTTGGATCCATCTTTTCTTGATTTATGTGAGAGTTAACTTGATCAAGGGTTTCCCGAATAACTTCTAAGTATATATGTATATGAAAATTTATGAGGTGTAACAAGGGGTCATCAACCTTTTCATCTTGAAAGATAGGTAGGTTTTCTATCCAATTTATGTCATACATTTTGTGTGGGAATCCAGGGATATGTTCTCTACTCATCGGAGCATATCTCTTTTGTATCCTTGGATCCATCCTTGTTAAATCGAAAAGGATCACTGTGTCTTTTCAACCTGTCTAAATTTCTCTACCAGTGGAGTCTTTTGGTCTAATGAAGGTTGTGGAGTCGCCAGGTGGAAGTTTTGAACTTTTCTATCCACCATTAGCGTGACTGGGATTGCTCAATATATTCCTAGGAGATTCTATAAGGACTAGTGGAGTAATAGGCCTACTGGAGGCTAGTGGAGTCGCCAAGTGGATGTTTTTGTTGTTTTTAGAGATATGTATTTATGGTCCACCACCAATAACAGATAAAAAGCCAATCTAGGGATGTTTTTGGGGTTTTCTAAGTTTTTTATATGCAGCCTAGTTTGTAAGAGTGTTCTATAGCTGAATCATCATTTTTCTAAGATGGTGAAACAATAAGAGTTTAATCTAAATGATTTTATAGGCTATTTGTCTGATTTTAATTTTGAAGGACAAATGAGTCTACAAGAGTTTGCTAGACTGTTATGTACTCAGTAGGTTCCACCGTGATCACCATTATGTTATAGTGGCTATGAGGTGGTTGATTCACTAGATATTCTTGAAGACAAGGGATTTCTAGAGTCCTAAGGTGTACTTATATTGTCACTAACTCAGAAGGTCCCACCGTGATCGCCATTATGTTATAGTGAGCGGTGGGATAAATTGACAAGATAGTCTTCTTAAGGGATGCTGAAATGTTTAGGGAACTCTAAGTTTGCTTATTACACAGATTCCCACCGTGATCGCCATTATGTTAGGGTCCCGTGATTTGGCATATTGGCAAGCTAAATGACAAGGTAACATCAAACCAACTTTGGAGCCCTGGGACCTAGCCTTCTTGGACTCAGAGAGGGCTCTCTCTATTATGCAAAGGATGTAAACTTGTTTGCTTTTTATGTATTTGATTTTAGGCTAGTTGTTAAGTATGTTTTGGTTGTTTTAGGTTTTTTGAGGGAGAAATGATCAAAGGATAAATAGATAAAAGTTTTTCAGATCAACTAGGTTATGGGGTCGAAAAGGTCGAGACTGTCTCAAATGGTGGACAAGGTATATTGCAGGGCCGATTTGCTCAAGATAAATGGATTCTTTGGGTGAAAATGAAATGAGATGGACACTAAGTTTGTGAAGGAAAAATAGGTTTTAAGCATAAATATTTTAAACAACAAACATTCATGTGGCAGGGCTAACCATTAGTCACAATAAATGAAACTCAAACTGATAGATGCATAAAATAAACATTCACGTGATACATAGAAGTATACGACCCTCTAACTTTGGGAAAATTACCTTCAGACTTTTGGGGAAAAAAATAAGATAGACAAACAACTCAATCTATGAAGAGGGAAATCCTAAACATCATATTTTGAGCTATTGGGAACTTTGAAATAAGACTGCAAAGCATGGGAAAAGGGCAAGATCGAAACAAGACCTCTTTGAATTAACTAGACAACCAATACTTCAGAGAAAAATTTTAGTGATGGGGTTTTGATTAGCTATGAGTAAGCAGGGCATACCGTGAATCATACTAGACAACATACATAATAGCCATTAATGAAATTGATAACAAGTTCTTAGGGTACTAAATAGCAATTAAGAATTCTTTCACATAACCAAGAAAGAAGAAACACATAGAAGCTGTAATGAATCAGGAAAATTGAGGTGCCTCCATGGGAATGTCTCAAATCTATTCTTTACTGACCTACAACAATCAATAAGCATGAAAACATGTATGATAAACTAAGGAAACATAATAGATAAGGAATTAAATACCATTCACCAAGCCATGGAATCCTACAAACAGTCGTCCTCCACCATCCAAGTCAAACAAGAAATCATCCACTTCATGAGACAAAGTATTTCTTCCAAGCTTGTAATGCTATGTATTTCTTTATAACATCAATTTCAACCTCTTGTTACAATACATTCTCTTGGATTATATAGGCCAAAGAGAAAGAAACCCTCCTAGAGCATATAGAAGGCCATTGGCCTACTACAAATATCTGATTTTGTCCTTGAGGCTTTGCAAAGCCAAAGGCACAAAATATCTTTAAAAATATCTATTTAAGCTAATAATAGAAATAAAATTGAATTTTCATCACTGACATGGAGATAAAAATAGCTAAACGCACATTTGGATGATCATATTCAGAAAACTGATTTTTTAGCCAAAATGGTACAGGGGCGTAGCAGCAGAAAGAATCCTATTTTGCAGACAACTTTTGAGGGATCTCCTGATGTCAAAAAAATTCTCGTGATAGCTCGTTGGAAATCCTTGGATGTCTAGTTTCTGGAACTAATTGTTTTTTCCCAAAATGATCCCTGGAAGTCTGTCAAATGGTGAAATGAGTGAAGAAACCCAAGAGGGTCTCATCTGCTGATATGTGAGGTAGAAAGGTGAATTTTGATTGATTTTTGCCTCTTTGGGGGGCCAAAACACCTCCTTTTGATCTAAAAAATTGTGAGTAGCTGCCCCCAAATTTAATACATCCAAAAAAATTACTTTCATGAGCTGAGGATGCTCCTAGCACCTATGGCAGTACCTAGAAAAATGTGCAATTAGGGCTAAAAAACACAAAAAACAAGATCATGTCAAAATTTGCTCAATTTTGGCGAGCAAGCCCCTTATGGGTTCTTAGAAGCATGCAAGGAAGGTGAGGCCAATATTTCAAGCCTAGATATGTCATTTTCCACATTTTCCACTGGGCGCCTCTTTCGGCCAGTCTTGAGCCTTTCTTGAGCAAGTTTGAGCTTTCTTCGGGAAAATTGGTTCAATTTCTTGTAGTTCCTGGTCATCTTCCTTTGCAGAGCCAAGTCTCGGTTTGCTTTCTCTAATTTATCCTCTAAATACTTGTTGGCTCTTTCAATCCATGATTCTTTATCATTTTCTGTTTCTTGGGCGAGCAATTGTGTGAGAGGATAAGATCGAACAAGGGCTGCTTCTTCTTCCTTCTATTTTTTCAAAGACTTTCTAAGACCCATAGTCCTAGGCCTTTCTCTTACTGGCTGCTCTTCTTCTTCAGTATCATCAAATTTTCCCATATAATCTTCAAGCTTGACTTGTGCTTTGTATGCTTCCCTTTGGTATTTGAATGCCCGGGCCTCATAAATTTCCATTTGCCCACTCATTTGTTTATCTTTCATTTGTAGACAATGTATGAGGTCCTTTGACCTTTCTAGATCAGTTTCCAAGTCATGTATTTGGGCTTCTCTATTTTGCAAAAGTAACTCAATAATTCTAGCTTCATCATCTCCAGCATCACTTTCTATTTGTATGATGTCAAACTCCCTTTCTTTTTCATGACTACTCTCCTACTGCTCAACTTTTTCTTTCCCCTTGATTTGGATAGACTTCTTGGTCCTTTTCCTCTTTGGCATTTCAACAATACTCTTCTTAGGAAATTTTCCTCTACTCCTTAACTCTCTAGTGACATTGCTAGTCACTACTGGAGTGATTTTATTCTTTGTAGATTTGGTGTTTTTAGGCTTCACCACTTTTGGAGGAAGAGTCATGGTTGCCTTCACTATGACTGTCTTCTTTATCATTTTTCATGCTTCCATTATCTTCACTATATTCTTTAGACTCTCTGTGTGGGCTGCCACCATGGTCACTACTTTGCTGGGAGGCACTTTCTTCACTGTCCCTTTGATTGGTTTCATGACTTTGTTGAGGACTGTAGTGTTCCTCATCACTGCCTTGCTTAGAATATTCATTGTTCCCTTGAGGGCTGTCCTCCTGATCACTGTGCTGTTGATGGTCACTTTTTCTTTCAACATTGCTTTGAACCTCTTCCCTTTGCTCTCTATCAACACTAGCTTGCTGCTCTTCATCCTCACTATTTCATTGCTCATTTTCACTGCTCTATTTCTCTTCATCATCACTAGCTTGCTACTCATGGTCATTGCCCTGTGATTTGTCACTTGCTTCATGATCACTACATTGCTTAGTGTCCCTATGTTCCTCATCACCACTAACCTCATGCCTGCTTTTATAAGACGGCTCTTTTTCACTATCAATCATGGGTGATGTTTGCCTTTGAGGAGTATTTTGACTTTAGGGAGGAGATACATAGTGAGTGGGAGGGTGAGGAGGATATGTGAGATGGGCCATGAGATGAAGAGGCAGTGGAAAAATCTAGATGAGAAATGAAAGTCTCCCAAGACACTCCTTTCTTTTCAAGCTGGTGAAGGATGATGATTTTGATGAGAGAATCATGGAAAAGACTAGCTTTTTGCTGAGCAGGAGGTCTCTTTTGAACAAGGGAGGACATCTTGTCTATGTTTTTGCAGAGGAAGAAAGGGATATTTAGCAACTAAGTCCTTGTGAAATGCATGAGAAGCCAGATGTGATAGGAATAAATCCCGAAAAACCTCCCTTCACATGTGAAATACTTCATGATAACTCTCATGAGGGGGGAATAGCTACTTAATAAGTGAGAAAAAGGAAATATAGCTTGGCAAGCATCCTGATGGTCTAGTTTTAGGAAGGGTTTATAGTGATTTAGATCTAGGTATGCCTGTTTGAACCACTTTTCTCCTATATAGGGGATCTTAGTTGATTTGGATACAACCCTAGGAGGGAGTTTAAATTCCAGACCTGCTAGGTGGACATGTTTTCCTTGCAGCCTCATGGCGAACAACCGGTTTAAGGGAGGGTAACTGGTGACGTCTTGGACTTTTTGGCAAAAATCAAGGCAAACTACCTCATGGAAGTTGAAAATAACCGAAGGGGAGTCATTAATTTCCTTAGTTGTAACAGGCTCAAACCTTTTGTGAAATCCACCCTTGCTGGCCTGCTTTGGAGGCATAGTTTTTTTTAGGCTTTTCCTTCACTCTCTTATCAAAACATGCCTTCAAAATGAAATAAAAATAACACTCCTCTTTAAACACTATTTTTATCTTTTAAAACTATGTTTGGCTTTTTAATCAAAATATGCCTTTTAACTGATATCAATACCTTTCTCAAAAACTGGGTTTTTTCTCTTTACTCAACAAACAGGCTTTTGGCAACCAGACAATAAGTCCTTCCTCCTCAATCACTATTTTGTTTCCTCTTTGTAAACATGGTGGTTTCTAGAGTAAACTGTGTTTTTTTCCTTCATAAGACTGTGTTTTTTCCTTAACAAAATTGATTCTTAACCCTCTCAAGATTAACAACTTAGGCGAGGAAAACGGTAAAATACCTCTTAAAAATGTATGGGTTGTATTGGAGATAAGTTTATTGTGCAACAAATACACTTTGAGGTGAATTGAAGGTGTGTTTAGCGGTGTTACGCTCCTGTGCACAGGCGCGTAGCACTTGCTTACCGTGTTGGTGCCGTGAGGTCGGGCACTGGGCGCCCTCTGAACGTCAGGCGGGCCGGTTGGTCAACACACACAAGTGCATCGCACGACGCTACAGGCGCGTTGTGCCATGTGCAGAAACATTTGTAAAGTCATTTATAGGTGTATCACGTCCTAAAATTGTTATCAACTACTTGCCCAGGGTTCAAAAGGAATGTTTTCTTCTGTTTGTTTGCACAATGGAAAGTGAACTCCTTCTTTGAGAGCTTTTATAGCTCTTTTTAAAACGTTTTTGAACGCCCTTTCCCTCCTTGTGGTGATTTTGACCTTTTACCTTTGCCTTTGTATTGAAATAAAATAAATTTTCCCTTTTCAAACAAAATTGTTTTTTAAAACTCCATTTGACATGAAAAAAAGCTCTCACTGTGTATTAATGACACTTTTTCTCAACCACAGAATTAACACTGGGCAACCTGACCATCTCCTCATTTTGAAGGAGGTCTTATGTGACTGTGGTAAGTGGGCCCTCTGCTTATTTGGGAAGGAGGCCTATGTTTGACAGACTGCATGGGCGCTTGTCCTATACTCCATGTTTCAAACCCTTTA
This sequence comes from Pinus albicaulis, assembly GCA_034641835.2. Classification (NCBI taxonomy): domain Eukaryota; kingdom Viridiplantae; phylum Streptophyta; class Pinopsida; order Pinales; family Pinaceae; genus Pinus; species Pinus albicaulis. Next base: position 487,836,596 of record CM076569.1, read on the forward strand.
AATATCTGTCTATTTATTTGAAAAAGGTTGTTTTCAACATTTAAAACTTGCTCTCATCATTTGGTGGAAGGAATTTCAAAACTATAATAGGCTTGTCTGAATAAAATATGCCTCTTTTACATAAATCATCTGTGTGAATTTCTCTTACTATCAGTTTCAGAAGTCACCTTTGAACAGAGCTTGGCATACCTTTTTACCATTTAGATGAGGAAACTTTAATGAAATTCTAGCCTCGGTTTGTCAGTGAATGCACTCTTTCAAACATTATCTCTCAAACTTCCCTTTACTGACAAATGTTTCCAAACACTATCAATATTTGATGAATTTTGACCCTCTTCTTATTTGAAGAAGGTCCTCTTCAACATAGAAACTTCATCCATCTCAACACTGCTACATCATTTGAAGATTTGTCTATTGAACCAGTTTTTTGAGGGCCCTCTGCTTATCATGAAGAAGGAAATGTTTGACGACTGCATGGACGCTTTTTGACCTCTGTTTAACAAAATAAAAAATGTCTATGAACAAACTGTCTGTAGCTCTTTAGACAAACTATGTTTATCATTCAAAATAGATTATGTGATTGTCATTCAAGGGAGACTTCTTTAGGACTATGAGGGGTGCCCTTTCTTCTCTGGAAGGAGGTATTTGATCTGTCAATGTTAACCTTTGAGAAAGGCTACCTGTTCCAAATCTGGGCCCTCTGAGACTGTGCCTTTACCCTCTGCTTATCTTTTGAAGGAGGCTTCCTACACACAGTCTTTGTGACCCTTCATACCTACCATGATGCCCCCCACTTTTTTATTGATGGAGGTCCTTAAAACTATAAAAATTCATTCATATTTGTGACCCTCTTCTGCTTGTTTGAAAAATACAAAATAGAAGGCAACAGTGAATCTGTGGTACTTATCCTTGATGAAATCATTTGAATCATAATGTCTTTTGCTTCATGAAGACCTGTCAGTAAGGTACATCACTTTCGCATAAAATTACTGTGATTCTTTAGGAGTAAATAAAGTGCTTTGTAAATGGTGAGCGCTCATTTCTATGCATCCTTGAAACAGATCTTTCTTCCCTTAAATATGTTTTCATAATGTGTGGTGAACTTGTCTGTGACAGTCTTTCAAATTTTAGTTTATGATAAGGCATAAGAAGCAGATTTTATTCATTATACCCTCACCATCATGCCTAATTTTCTTTAAAACTCTTTTTGCCAGAAGACTACCACTGTTTGTTGTATAAGGCTGATTTGTAGGGCTGGCCACAATCTGCACTTCTTCTGACTTCCACAATACACTAACACAGCATGAAACTTTTTCCTGAGGTGCTTTTTTTTCTCACACTCTGCTTGGTATCATCAATCAGTACATCCCTACAGAGATGTAAAAAAAAATGCTTTTGAAGTTTGGAGGGTTTCTTTTATGTTTCATGGGGATCATGCCTGATCTAATCATATTTCTTTAGACAGGGAAAACTCCTTCTCTTTTCCTGATTTGAACATTCCTAAGCCTTGCTAGAGAACAAAACAAAGTGACCTATTTGATGGTGCGTGACCTAGGGATAGACAAGGGTTTTTCTTTGGCAAATAACAAGATATGATGGCTAACTGATATTGAAGACAAGGTTTTTTGGCTCAAAATAGTCTTGCCAATGAATTTTCCGTAAAACACCATCATCTAGACCTACATACTTTGTCATGGGTTTTGAATGGCTTCTTGGGCATGAGTAGGTTATCACATGACAAAGTGATCAATGAGAGAGGGGTAGACACTTTGTTAAATGTTGGATAGTGAGTTGCATGAAAAATAAAGGATTTTGATGGTAGGGAGACAAACTTATAACATCTATAGATAGGGAGGCTTTGCTGAATTGTGATAGGTAGGGAAATTGAAGGGTTTTTCTCATTATATGCTGAAGGAGAGGGGTAGGAAGAAAAAAAATTGTTTGAGGTGTTTTCTAGATGACAAATTGACAGATTGAGATTGGTTTCTAGAAAACTCAGTCAGGGAATCTAGTCATCAAAACAGGTAAAAATATTGATGACTAACATTATGTACAATGTATCAGCTTCTATTCCTAAATACCTTAACGAATATATTTCCAGTGCTTATTCCTCCATGTGACAAGAGGAAGCACAAAGTGATGCACCACATTATTACACCGTTGCCAAAACACTTCTAAGCATTTTTGTCATCTAAATGGTAATTTATATGTTCCTTTGAGAAATTACCTAGTGGTACATGCAAGTTATAGGATAAGTGAATTTTCAAGTTCTCATCTTTTCAACACTAGAGTGAAGTTCTGACAAAGAAAAACGATTGATCCAAATTTTTCCTTTTAATCTCAGAAACTCGTTTATTGACAAAATATTATGACTTTGTTTCTTTTGTCTGGATTTATTGTTCACGAGCCCTAAGTCGACTTATATTCTCAGAAACAGTGGCTCAAAAGGATGTAGATGAAGCCAATATGCTTATGCAAATGTCAAAGTTCCCATTATATGCTGACAAAAAAAAGAAAATTGTTTTATATGCCATATCTAAAAACTATTCAATCACAAGGGAAGAAAATTTGTTAATGAATACTATGGATATCTGCTATGCTAATGCCCTGAACTAGATTTCTTAAAAGGTAGTCTCCACAAACTGTATAGAGCATGATAAATATCATTAGTTCAAATTTCCTAATTAATGTTGGTTTAAATTCATCTAGTTGGTTCTCTTGCATGCAGGCTTACACTCAAGCTCAACTAAAGGAGTTTTGGGAAGAGTGTGCAACATTGAATGTGTGGAAAATTGATCCCAATACATTTGATATTTATTTTATTGATGCCTAAAATGTCCATCAAGTGAATAATGTATGACATAGTTGTAAAGTAAATATATTAATAGTTCAACTCTTTTATCAAAGAGATTTTTGTTTTTCAGATGTCCTTGAACTGATATGAAACTCAAGGCTGAGTTTCCTTTAGGAAAACTCATGAGACTAGACTTGTCAAAAATTATCTTCTGAACAACTATTGCATGTGGACTTCCATGAACATGACACTAGGAAAACATTCAAGAGTTATGTTATAAAGTGTCATTGTGTGTACTTATGTAAAAAAATACGTGTTTCCAAATAAACTCTATATGGTTTTTATTATACACGGTTTCCTGTGTGTTTCTTACTTTCAAGATTAGTCTTCAATTGTTTCCTAAGCTTTAATTTAAATAAATTTGGTGGCCAATTCTCATCAATTACAGCAAAACTCCATATCAAATTTAAGTTTGAAACAAAACATGTAACTAGGTAGATAGGAAAGGTTGAAATAAGGAAAGGTATGCTCTGAATTCTTTTTAGTTGCAACAATATTATTGTTAGGTGGAAATATTTGAAAAATTATCCCTTATATCTCAAAATTGATGTGATTTCTTCCTTTATTGAAAATGATAAAGGAGGAACAAAATTTTTATTAACATAGCTTCTTTAATAGTGGCATATTCTAAACTATGAATGGGTTTTCATGGGCATGTGAAATGAAAATATTAGGAATGAATTTATTGTTCTGTTAATATAGGTTGGAACCATATGTCAGTTTTACTTTTTCGATTAAGTCAAATGTTGGGAGGTTATGCAGAGATGCAACATGAAAATTTTGTAAGAAAACAAGTCGAACTTTGAGAATCCTTACACTAGCCATAGCATTTACTGTCTCAAAAATTCAATATTAACTAAATTTAATCTTTAAGCATGGGAGAAGTTGAATTTGAGTCTATTTGTAGTGTTTAATGAACCAAAATTAGCTTTCTAATAATATTAATTTATGTTTTTTTGACGTTCTTAATGAGGGACTACATCGTTAAAGGAAATTACTGAAATGAGGCATAGAGACCATATTGTCACTGATTATCTTTTTTGATGTAAATATTGTAATGATGGTTAGGTATGCTTCCAATTCAACATTGATCAAGTCAATTGAGATGCTCTGTTATGAAACCAACTCACAAAATAGAATAAGATATAGATCGATGACCTATAAATAAGACTTTTCGAGGGGGAAACCTCCTTTACATTACATAAATGAAAATTTCTTGGATGATACAAATGACAAAACCTCCTTTCTATATATAGGAGTCCATGGGGTCAAAATATAATCCTAGCCATCCTAATAATAATAATGTAAGGGCATAACAATAACAATAGTGGGATTTTTCCCGGATGCGGGTGTTGCATAACAGCTGGTCGGTGGCTAGTGAGGACTGCAACAGCTGTCCGAGCTACTTTCCGTCATTCTCTTATGGTACCTTGGCCATTAAATACCTGCAAGCGGCCTGTTCTTTACCATTATTCCACTCGCTCACCATTAATCTCGTGTGCGTGAGGTCTTCCATGAGAATGGTGTGTGCTCCCTCCCTTGCTCTCGCCTTCAATCTACCCACTCTGTTTAGCTCGAGCCCTCCTGTTTTCTTCCACCTCCGCTTGGATTCTCTCTACAATTCGCATAAGCAGTCGGCTCTGAGAAGCCCCAACTATCAGTCTCTATGTTGGGAAACCAGCTCTAAAAAGAGAAGAAAAGAGATATCAACGCCTTAGAAATAAGCCACTTCGAGGGGGAAACCTCCAATACATTACATTAATGAACAATTCTTGGATGATACAATTTACAAAACCCCCTTTCTATCTATAGGAGTCCATGGGGCCATAATGTAATCCTAGTGGGCCACAATGTAATCCTATCCGACCTAACAATAATAATTTAAGGGCACAATAATAACAAAATGGGGGTTACAAGGGTACAATAATAACAATAAGGGGTTTACACTAACAATAATAAGGGACTATACTAGTGATATGGGGGCCTAACATGCCCCTCTCCTTCAAAAAAAGTGTTGTCCTCAACGCTTGAGTAGCTCCGGGTGATTCTGTATAAAATTCTCATCCTCCCATGTAGAATCTTCAGTGGGTAAGTTCTTCCACTTGATGAGATACTCTAAGATTGATCGATTCCGTAGCTGTCGAGTTCTTGTTTCCATGACCGCTTCAGGTTGCAATATGATTTTTCCTTCCTCATCAAGTTCTGGCAATATTTTTTGAACTATAATATTTTCACCTATAACCTTCTTTAAGCATGAAACATGGAAAACTGGATGTACTCGCGAAGAAGCAGGAAGCTCCAATTTGTATGCCATAGTACCAATCTTTTGCAGCACCTTGTAAGGACCATAGTACTTTGGCGATAATTTATTATCCTTCTTAGCTTGCTTGAGGGACATTTGTTTGTATGGTTGTAGCCGTAAAAATACCCAGTCTCCTACATCAAAACTTCTCTCGCTGCAATGTTGATCTGCTTGTTGTTTCATTCGATTTTGTGCCAAATTCGGGTTATCCTTTAAGAGTTGGAGAACTTCTTGTTGATGCTCGATGTGATCTTCCACTGCTTGAAACATCGAATTTTCTCTTAAATATGATGTGATTGACAGTGGGTGATATCCATAAAGTGCCATAAATGGGGTCATTTTTGCTGCAGTATGGAAGGAAGTGTTATACCACCATTCGGCGAGAGGTAACCACTTGACCCATTGTGTTTGTTTATCAGATACAAAACAACGAAGATATCCTTCCAAAAATTTATTTACTATCTCGGTTTGACCATCAGATTGAGGATGATAAGATGAGCTATGAGCTAATTGAGTACCCAAACAAGAAAATAACTCCGTCCAAAAATTTCCGGTAAAAATGGGATCTCTGTCGCTCACAATAACCCTTGGGCTTCCATGTAGCTTTTGAATTCTGTCCATAAATGTAGTAGCAACTGTACTTGCTTTAAATGGATGAGATAATGCACAAAAGTGTGCATACTTGGTAAGTCTATCAACTACCACCATTATGACATTCTTTCCTTCGGACTTAGGTAAACCTGTGATAAAATCCATTGAAATCTCCTCCCAACGTTGACTTGGAATGGATAAAGGTTGTAGAAGTCCAGGGGTCTTAATTGTTTCCACTTTATTCTGCTGGCAAACCAAACATTCCGCCACAAACTTTTGAATATCAGATTTAAGGCCATCCCAAAAAAATTCTTTCTTCACCATGTGGTAAGTTTTTAAAAATCCTGAGTGTCCTCCTAAAGGAGAAGTGTGCAATTCCAGAAGAATCTTTTGTTTTAGTTGGGAATTCTTAAAAAGATATAAGCGATCTTTGTACCATAAGGAATCATTTTTCCAACTAAATGTATCAGATGTACTAGGATCATGCTGCAACTTTTGAATGAGTGTCCATACATCTTTGTCCTTCTTCCATTCATCTCTTGCTTCGGTTATCCAATCTGGTTGGATAATAGAAATGGCACAAAGCAATGCTTCCACCTCTTCATTCTTTCTTGAGTGTGCATCTGCAACAACATTAAGCTTTCCTTTTTTGTAGATTATTTCAAAGTCATAACCCAACATCTTTGTGACCCATTTTTGCTGCTCTTCTGAAGATAGTCTTTGTTCCAAAAAGTGTTAAGACTATCATGATCAGTTTTTACCTTGAAGTGTCTTCCCATTAGGTAAGTTCACCATTTCTTTAGTGCATGCAGTATTGCTAACATTTCCTTCTCATAAATAGGTTTATGTAAATACTTTCCTTTGATTGGATGACTTTCAAAAGCAATAGGTCTTCCTTCCTGCATTAAAACAACACCAATTCCATTTCCTGAGGCATCACATTCCACAATAAAGGTTTTTGTGAAGTCTGGTGTAGCTAAGACTGGTGCTCGATACATTGCCTCTTTAAGATGTTCAAATGCCTTAGTTGCTTCAGGAATCCATGAAAACACATCTTTCTTCAATAATGTTGTTAGAGGTGCTGCTATTCTCCCATAATTCTTAACAAACTTGTGATAATACCCTGTTAACCCGAGAAATCCTCGCAACTGCTTTATGGTTGTTGGGACTTTCCATTCCTTAATGGCTTTAATTTTGTTAGGGTCTACCTTAACACCCTCGTGAGATACAATATGACCCAGATATTCCACCTCTTGTACTCCAAAGAAACATTTGGATGTTTTTGCATATAATTGTTTTTCCTGCAATAGTTTGAGCACCCTGTCAACATGTTCAACATGATCCTTCCAAGACCTGCTGTAGATTAGTATATCATCAAAAAATACTGGCACAAATTTTCTAAGGAAGGGTTTGAAAATGGAATTCATCAACCCTTGAAATGTAGAAGGTGCATTGGTAAGGCCAAAAGGCATGACCAAAAATTCTTAATGACCCTCATGAGTTCGAAATGCTGTTTTTGGAATATCTTCAGTCTTCATTCTAATTTGATGATATCTTGAATGAACATCCAACTTGGTAAAATAAATTGCTCCATGTAATTCATCCAATAATTCATCAATCACAGGAATGGGAAATTTATCTTTAATGGTGAGCTTATTGAGCTCCCTATAATCCGGACACATTCGCCATGATCCATCCTTCTTGTGTACCAATACTACGAGAGCAGAGAAAGAACTTTGACTAGGTTGAATTATACCTGCCTCTAACATTTCTGCAATCATACGTTCAATTTCGCTCTTTTGGAAGTAAGGATATCTATAAGGCCTGATGTTTGGAGGAACACTTCCTGGAATCAAATGAATAGCATGATCATGATCATGAATAGGTGGGAGTCCTTTGGGAGTTCAAACACCTTGGAATGATTGTCCAAGACTTGTTGGAGATCTGCAGAAATAGATGATTTTGATGTTGGAACTTCTAGTGAGCATAATTGTGCAATTACGCCTCGTTGTTCTTTCTTTAGAAGCTTTGTCATGCCATTAGAGCTTATTATCCTTCGTGGCTTCCCTTCAATACCCCGTAATTCAACCTCCTTTTTTGAAAAAAATTTCAAGAAAAGTTCTTGAAAATTAAAAGCTATAAATCCCCAAGATTGTAACCATTGGCTACTCTATTTGCTCCAGCACCTCCACATGAAATGAAGAGCATTCAGGACTAGATCCATTGTGGTACACCCATAGTTGACTTGATATTATGGCATTTCCTTAGAAATTTATAGTTCCTCCATTTGCAGCCATCATGACATTGGTGTTGGGTATGAGAAACAGGCCAATTCCTTGTGCTACACTTGAGTGAATAAGGTGTAGGTGCAACTGAATCAGTCAACACTATTACCTTTTTCTTCTTGATCTGTCCTACTATCTTGAGAGTTTGAGGAGTGGTAATTCATGCCAGTGCATTACATGATAGGTCGGATTCATTTCTTCCTCTTCTATGGCTAGTTCCTGGTGTGTATCCTCTTCTTGTTCATTTTCTTCTTCTTCTTCTTCACAATCTATGTAAAATAATCTCTTTTTAGCACACTTATGACCTTTGGTGTATTTGCTATCACAATTGTAGCAAAGCCCTTTTGCTCTTTTTTCTTCCAATTGTTGTGGTGTCAACCTTGTAGGTTGTGGAAATCTAGATGTAGAAACACTTCCTTCTTTATAAAATTGAGTGGTAGGCTTCCTTATGCATGTAATTTACATTCAACTTTTCTTACTGCTGAATACCTTCTCCAATAAGATAAGGTTCCAAAACATGAACTTCATGTTGGATGTTATCCTTTAAATTGCCTATGAAAGAGATCAATCTTGTGTTCCTCTTCGGAATATTAATTTTATATTCAATTTTTGAAGTCCTACGATGTCTTCACTAAACCCTTTTGTTTGATTTATCAATTGGCCAAGAAGGTGTTTCTCTTTGTATCCTCATAATGTGCTATCATTTTCCTCGTAAAAATTGACCAGGTGACAATTTTTTTACGAAACAAACCATCGATACCATACAAATGTATTTTGTTCTAAATGTAAGTTGCAATGCATACCTTTTTTGTGTTTTTTGCGTTATGGAGACAAAATGTTGCTCCATCTGTAGTATCCATGTTACAGGATCCTTTCCATCAAACTTTCTCATATCCATTTTTGGAATATGGTGGTTCTTCCCTCCAACATTAGAGTTTGTGAAATCATGATTAACATTTATTTTGTTCTCATCATGAGTTTCCTCTACTATCTTTTCACCATTAGGAAACATTTCTTGTATCAACTTTGTCAAACCTTCCATGTCTGTTTTTAGATCATTCTTCATGTTTTCCATCTTAGCTTCCATGTCATCCATCTTAAATTCCATGCCAGCTTCCATGCCATCCATCTTAGCTTCCATGCCATTCTTCAAACCATCCATCTTAGTTTCCACGCCTTTCTTCAAAACTTCCATGTCATTTTTTGTTGCTCTTTGCGAGAGCGAAATTTGTTGCACTTGCTCTTGTAATTTTGATATATCATGTTGCCATTCTTCGTCTTCATGAGTCATAGTAGAGCTTTCCAAAGGCTTAATGGGTGTTGAATTATTTTTAGGGGCCATTTTATAATCCAATACTGATATCTATTCTACAATATTCCCTTGCAATCAATTCAACTTGATTCTTCAAACAAGACTTATGAAATTCGGGAAAAAAAATACACACCTTTTACTTGCTTTTGAGGAGCTCGATATTGAAATTGTATTATCTTTGTGATTGCGGCTCTTCAATATCTGAAATTCAGCATTGAAGTAGCCCTCTGAATTCTCTTTTGAATGCCACAAGTCTAACTTTATTTTGATTCTCCAAGACAAAGTTATGTCCAATCTCCCACAATGACCTAATTATGGACTGGTTTAGTATAGCAAACTTGTAAGACTTGCCACGTGTCACTGTTTCCTCCTTCGCCTCTGAAATTTATATTCAAGAAACTACAGTCTATGTACTTGTGACCACTTTTTATGGAACTCCAATCCGATGCTCAGAGAGAGATTTATTGACATTTTCCCACAATCACCTTTTTGAGATGAAATTCGAGAGCCTGAAAAATCACTACCTTCCACAAATCATATCTCCAAAAATATTTTGAACCAAGCTCTAAAATTTTTAGACAACATTCCTCAGTATTTTGGCTTCGCACCCTAAACATTTCAGCTTCTGAAACTTTGTAGAAAAAAGTTTATAACGAAAATTCCATGATGACCTGTTTGGAGCAGCGAAACCCTAGAATCCAAAGCTCTGATACCAAATGTTGGGAAACCAGCTCCAAAAAGAGAAGAAAAGAGATATCAACACCTTAGAAATAAGCCACTTTGAGGGGGAAACCTACAATACATTACATGAATGAACAATTCTTGGATGATACAATTTACAAAACCCCCTTTCTATATATAGGAGTCCATGGGGCCATAATGTAATCCTAGTGGGCCACAATCACTAGTACAAAATGGCTAATTAGTTACTAAAAAAATGACTAAAATTTGCATATAAATGACTATTTTTCAGTCGGTGACCAATAGTAGCTAATTTACAGTATCTTATAACGCGACCAACTTTTGGTCGTTTTTAGCTTAGTCATTAATTGGTTATCTCAATTTTTTTATCTAGTTGTATATTTGGTCATTTATTTAGTCACTGATTTGGTCACTAATTTATTTGATGTTTCATCACTTCAAAACATTATTGTTGTATTGTCAAGGCATTACAGGTGAATTCACCAACTCTGAAGACTTGATCATCAGTCTTTATATGTGTGTCTTATGCGAGATATTGGCTCTAAGGGTATCACCAGACCAGTTATCCTCTCTCCTTTTGCATTTGTCACTCCATTGTTATTGCTCTCCTCTTTTTTCAATTCATGCTTCTTACCATCAACACTGATTTCATTTTCTGAAAACAAAAGAAAATACAATGTAGTGTAAGAAATGAAAGACAATGAACACTGGAATATAACATAAATTAGACTATAAATAGTTTATACAACATATACCTTAACATCAACAATGTCAAAGCAATTTTCCTTCAACATCAATTTCTGCAAAATAAATGTCACGTTATACTTTCCCATTTCTCAACATGCTACATACGATAAATTGAAAATCACATAAAACCAAGAGCAAACCCTTTTCTAACCAAAACAAACAAACAAACAGTGCCTCTAATAAAACTTCATTATAATATTAGCAAATGAAAAGAGAGCTAGTGGACCATTTGTGTTGTTTGACTTTGCCTATTTTTGTTATAAAGTGCTCGAGCTTAAGGAACCAACTAATGTGAGCACGAGCTAAAAACTAACCAACCATTCACTTGTCAACATGAGAGATCACAAATAAAACACAAAATTGATCAGGCATTAAAATTGTGAGCATACTACCTTGAAATTTTCTTCTTGAGAAATACCTCAAAATCCCCGCGTTTCTAATAAGCTTCATGGCTATGTACCTCCATCCTTGATTTCCCTTGCTATATCTTGAACAAAGAATATCCCTTCAACAACCAGTTTTGCGAGAATCCTATCAAGTAACTCAAGAGCCTTGGGCGCATCAATAGTAGCATCCTCCAATGAAAATAGTACAATCTCCAACCTAGAAACATCAAAATTATATATAGTTATAATTCATAATCGCACATGACCATAGACTGTAGCAGTCTTGAAATAAACTCAAACTTGAATAAGAACAAACACAAAATTTCAATTTTGTGGTTTATATGATAGCCATTTGATAATCGCTCACTCAGCATCCATGTTTCAGGCAGTATTTGGTGTCTTTCTATGTGGAAAATTTGCCAATGGGGCTAGATGTTTTGACCTTTTTTGTTTGGAACTAAGCTTAATATGAATAACTATTGGATTTTTGTTTTAAATGAAAACATAGGTTCTTCTTTTTCCTTTTCTATTTTTCTCTTTTTACATATATATGTTGTGAATTACGTAATTTTAAACAAAATAAACAGTCATGTTAATATGTTTTAACATATTGCAATTTTAAAAATAAATATACAATTTTAAAATTTATAGCTAGAGTTTTGGATTCAGTTCAATTTGAACCAAATAAGAGAGTGGCATTAGTCACAATTTTACTAATATACTAATATTGATAACCAGAAAATTTACTAAAATACTAACAGGATGATTCACTGGAAACTTATTTCCATTGAGCTTAGGGGAATATTTGATATTTTTGATGCAATATTGAGTATAGTTGAGAAGATAAATATTATTACAAAGGCTTACCAAAACTCCACTCCCAGTCCTTCCAAAATGGAGCCGGCAGTCCAATGTTTATTTTCATTAGATCTTGTTGTGGATCTACCAACTCCATATTTGAATCTTTATTAGGGTCGAGAAGGTCATTCTCTTGAGACAAGCACTACCAATTCATCTAATATCAAGTAGTTTCATCTAACATGTCTCCCCAAAAGAGGATGCCTTTCTTGTTGAATGTGTGAGCTTGAAGGTGGGGCAACTATCGAAGGAAATCATCCTACGTCTCCAACACCAAATGGAGTGTGTGCCAGATCCCAAGTTGTCTTTCATGTTCCATCTAGCCAAGCCTACAATTGCTTTCCATGCTACCCAATTACTCTAGGAAATTCAAATAAGTGAGCTTGAGACCTGGAATTTGGTGTGTTAAATTTTCTTAACCCTAGCAACTGGAAAATGTAGTTTCTAGTAAATTTCCTTGTTGTAAATTAATTAAAGTTTTAGCTTACTAAATAAAAAGCATTGTTGGTATTTAACAGGTAAATAAATTAAAATCAACAGTAGCAAATTGGGTACCAATCCCACACATGCATACACAGAAAATCTGCACATCAAAATTTTGTGTTCATTAACATCTTATCATACAAGGGTTTCCTTACTGGGAACATGGTCCTTTGTGGAAAATTACAATCTCCAACAACTATAGAAATTTTATGGGCTTCTGTGCAAGCTATACTACCCGAATTCTCCTAAGCACCACACGACTTGCCATATGATCAACCTACAGTGTAGCCTTTCTGTCACCAGTGTGGTTTTTTGCACCCCTGCCCACAGCACGTGCAACAGTTTACTACTTCCTATGGAACGCATGATTGCTCTGCTCACTTTGCACAGCACATGCGGCCCTATTGCAGCACACATGACTGTTTTGAACCCTCCACACAACTCGCATTTCTCTCTTAAGATGAGTATGGCCTCATTGTACCACTGTTGTTGGCTGATCTACAGAGCTCTGTTGTACAACCTTATTGGGAATGATCCTTGCTGCAGAAATCACTCTGCTATAGATTTCAGACCATATACACTTGGATGAAATTCCCTTTTCATCCAATCACATGTCTAGACACTCAAATCTGTTCGGAAGTACTTGCCCAGTGCTACTATCATAAATAGGTCGAGGATGAAGGAGATGATATCACACAAAGAAAAATCCCCCCTACACTTTCCCCACTTGTTGACATCATACTAGTAACAACAGAACCTGCCATGGAGCATCACCCTCTACACCCCTTGACACTCATATGGTAGCCAAAATAGACACTTGAGTGGGAAGTTTGATCAAACCAAGCCCCCTGACATCCTTGGGGATAGTAACACATCCCAAGGGGCCAATGGAAGACCATTTTGTTTGATTGAGACCATGGTTACAATCTAAAAATCTGCTCTAATATTGATATCAGGCCTTGCTACGCAATCAACAAGACACAAAATATATTTGCAAGTCTAGTAGGATTGTGCAACCATGGTCAAATTCCTTATAAAGGGAAGGTCTTGATGATGCTAAACAGGAAGTTTCCTTTGTAGTTGTTAAAGTAACCAATTGTACATGGATATTGGCCAAAGATCTAGACTAAAGGGAATACCCAAATATAAAAACCAGCCAGGGTGGGGTAAATTTCCAAGACGAGGGATTCTAGTTAGGAAGAGAGTCCAACCCCACCAGGAAAAAAATAGATTGTTAGTCACTAAACACATCACTTGATGCCAGGTTGATTATGTCTAAACAAGCATGAGCATCATCAACTAAACTTATCTAAGCACTATTTGGTATATAAAAGCTAATGTATTAGTGAAAAATGTGTTCTCCATAGTCACGCATCTAGGTCCAAACTCCACAAGAGCCAGCATATCAATAATGAAGGTCCATTCCACTCGGTCAAAAGCTTTTTCAAATGAATTTCAAATAAAAGGGGTTGTTGTCTAGTTTTTGTGCACATTTGAAGGTTTTACATGTTGAAACCATGGTATTGAGATTACTTGTTTGTACACAAAACTTGTGTTATCGTTAGAAAACCTAACAACCTTCCATGGCATTGACTACATCCTTAGAGTCTCTGTTTTAGTCATGATCTTGTGTGCCACACTAAGCAATGAAATTGGATGCCAATCACCAATTGTGTTTGTGGCTGCTTTTTTGGGAATGTTTTTGCCAAATGACAAAAATTGTCACTAATCATGGCTCATGGCCTTGTAAAATTCACACATAATGCCATCTAGATTCTATACCCAAAGACTTTCCATTCATCATGTAGCTAAGTGCTGCAAAATCCTCCTCTTTTGAGAAGTCATCGTTCTTCAACCTGCTCTAGTCACCAATAAAAACCTTATGAGGATTGACCCTACAATAAGCATCTCCTGCAGCCACTACATGATCCATCATGGTATAAGGAGAAAAATATTTTGAAATTGCAATTTGAACATACCTCTAATGTCAGTTGGAGTGCCGAAAAAATAACCATTTGCATGGAGCAATCCAAGATCCTCTTCATTGCCACTTTTCTTTTTACAAAATCAAAATAGAATTTTGAGCCCTCATCTCCCTTATGAATCCATTATAGCCTGAAATAAACTCAGGCACCCTTGGCAATATATTCCCCTCTACTTGACCTCCCTTTGAACCATTATGTCCTACCATGCATCCTCACCATAGAGGGACACATTATGGAGATCCTCTTCAATATAAATGCACACCTACTGAAGTCTACCTTGCTGCAACTCCTTTCTGTATTTTGCGGGCCATCCTTCTACCCCAACCTCATGGATTTGAAAATACAATGTCTTTGGTTATAGCTTATGATCCAAGTAGATTGAAATTCATTTTTTACTGTTTCTCCAATGGAAGTATGTAATGTCCCTAGGTAATTTTTGGCCTTGGTGTTCAATCCTTATCTAGTGTTTTCAACCAATCATGAAAAAAATCATAACAATAGTGCACATTTATCAACTCAGATAATGGTAAATACCCTTCTATATAATTCACTAATGATATAAGAGATATTTAACAGTAATATGTTTCTTCAGCAAACCACCAAAAGTTAGGGCTAATTGCGTAATGAACAGTAGACCTAGACAACCAATAATCCACCAATATAATTTTGACTGTAATGTCAATATTCAATAGATCAACATTTCAACTGTAACCCGCACTAGCACTATCCAAGTTTGGTTGATAATATACTAATTAACAACTCATTGTCTAACTGTGCTACCTCCAAACTTGTTTGTTGTTAAGAAGAGCTTGTGACAACCCTTTCTCATTGGAGTTTCCATCTGCAGTTGGAGTAGTCTCTTAACCTGGTCAAATCGTTGGTTAGATCTTATTACAATCCCCTTTTGATCAAAATTTCACCCGCAGTTGGAGATTTGATCATGTTGCTGCATCACATCAACAAACTACAGGTTCTGGAGGCCTGCTTGGGATGTTTCATTATCACAGACCTTGCCTGTAATTATTGGGGAGTGGTTTCAAAGCTTCATGTGATCACAGACCCCTGAAAGAGATATCCGTTGTGGCCCTAAATACACTCAGGAGGAAGGTTGCATACAGGTGATGCCCTAAATGATTCAGAATGGGCACTAAAAACCACCTAGTAACCTAATGATCTCTTATTTGGTTGAGAACAGCCTCGCTACCTCCTGTTTGGCTTCAGTGCCTCAGAGATGACCCCTCGCAGCCTTACCTTTCCTTAACCAAGGGTTCTAAGCTTGGGTGCACCATAGACAAATCACAGAGAGAAGATCTTGCTGCCTAGAAAAACTAATGATGGCCAGGCATCCCACAGAAAGATCTTCGTTGTCTTGAACAGGACTTCTTGACCAAGAACAACCGGTGCGAATGCATTTCCCTGCTTGCCAAAACGAATCATAGATGCTCCAAAATATTATGTTGCAGGAGTTGTAAAGGAGAGAGGAGGATTAGCTAGGGTGGGATCACCTCCACCAAAACTAATCAGGAGAAGAAAGGAGTCTTAAAACTCTTAAAGCTCTAGCTCAAAGAAAACCGAGATAGTCCATTCCAAATTGATGATGAGAAAATGACTCTATCTCTTTATTTATAGATTCCTCATGGGGGTCTCTCTTCCTAATTTAATGTGAGGGTTTACAAGCATAGCCCCCAATTCTGCCTTTTTGCTCCAACTACCCCAAATTTACCCAATGTTGCCCCAAAACATTGGATAATGGGTTTCCCCTTTTATCAATGACTATATCGTATGGGGTTGGATAGGCTACTTCATCCTCCCTTGGGCACTTAGTCAATAGGGAACATTTTCAATTAGGGTAGGAAAAGGGTCTAGCCTCTATTTTCTTGACACTTATGTACTTAGAGAAGTGGGAAGGCTTGGCCTGATCGATATGTGTGCACATAGAACTGACATTGTTGTAAAATTAATCATTAGTCATGTGTTGCAATGCAAAATTAATCATTAGTAGATACTTGCATCACACCATGCTCTAAATGTTGTATACATAAGTGGCAAGCATGGCTCTTATTGTATTTTCCATATAGTCAAGTGTGTTTGAAGCCTTTAAGATCTTTGTTCATGCATTCTCAAGCAGATATGGGGAAACTGTTAGTTAGTATCTTCGTAGTTGCAGTGACACCATATGGATTATCAACAAGTATGGAACTTGTTTGTCTAATTAATTTGGTCTTTCTTAGCATATTAAGGACAACTTTGGCAAGTTCCTTTCTTTATGGGGAAACCATTGTGAAAGAGAGCCTTTTCATATGTATGACTATTTGTGGGACAAGAACACAGGCAAGTGGTTGTCATGGAAAGCTCTTGTTATTGTGAAAGACTTCAAGAAATTGATTGATTCTTCTGCAATATATTGATGATTCCCAAAGAATGTTTGTTCAAGCTAGGTAAATAATCTGGATATTCTTTGCTCCATTTGAAAGGATTGGAAATGGTCTCATGAGATACCATTTATGGGCACTATTGAACCAAGGAATTCTATGACAAGAACCGACAACTCATTCAGTGGAAAGCCATCTCAACAGGGAGTGGAATGTTTGAGACCATGAGTCAAGGTGGCCCTAGAAGTGTCATGATATTGGAAATCCAATTTGCATTTTAAAACTGAAGTACTTAGATTGTTGGTTCTTCACAATATTTTGGTGATAAGGGATCAATTACATTTCATTTGTCTAATGAGTGGTTATTGTATGGCATGTTGCAACTTTGAATCTATCTTTCAAGGCCATTAATATTAATCTCCGTTTTAATATTTAATTTTTTTTGTTTCTTGTGTTCATTGGAATAATGCTCTATTTGGGGGCAAATGGATGGTTCGAGAAGCATGTACAACTATGGGATGCTATCTTTCTAACAATCCCTTCCTACTTATAGAAGTAATACAGTTGGGCAATGTTTCATGAGATGAACACTTGTTCAATTTGGAAGAAATTTCTATATTTACTATTTAGATCAAGTTTGACTATGTAATTTTTTTCCAACATTGTCATTTTTAGGTAAGATGTGGGCATTATTTAAGTTGGGGTCAAGGAGTGTTAACTATTATTTCTTTTGTAGGCAAGCAACTCTTATTTGACTACTTTTTGGCTCCTGGCTGTAACAACTGTAATTCTTAATGCAATATCTGTGTCATTTACCCCTAGAATATTGTTTTAGGGTGTGTATTACTTGCAAGTCTAATCCATAGGTGTGAGAAGAGGTTAAGGGTGCAGCTGTATTTTCTTTATGGTAATTCTCTCTGTTCTGGGGCGCAATAAACAGTAGCTTGTGAAGGAAGTCTAGAGGGCCGAGAGACCTATTCTAGGGTTTCCTTACTGAGCCGCATCCACTAAGAATCCAAGGCAATTGGATCAAAGGTTGCAGACCCTTGGACAGAAGTTGTGATCCCTGACAGAGGATTGTGATCCCTTGCTGTAGCGTATCCCTCCATGATCTTTTTTTGAACTCTTTGTTGTAGGACGCAGACAGAGGACCATTACTACAGCTAGTCGTTAAGTTGTTTGAGAGAATGAAGGCATGGTTAAGTCCTTATTTCTAGGCCTCATATTCCCAGGCTTGAACGCAGGCTGTAATGGAGAAAGATGGAAAATTCAGGCAGCCCTAACCAGTATTCTGAATTGCAGTCTAAGGTCAGATCTTCTATTGGGAAATTCAGTGTTGAATTTAAAATCATTGTACTCTCTCTCTCTTTTGAACATTTTTTTATGAATAATAAGAAGAATTGATCAAGGGTTTTCCCCGACTTCGGGTTTTTCCCTGGCTTGCACCATATTCGTGTGTTATCTTGTCTTGGCTTGTCTTTTGCTTCGATCATCTGTGTTCTTTCTTTAGTTACTGTTTATATGATAATGAGCTATGTGATTGCTAATGGAATCTAAGTGGCTTATGGGATAGTATGTTCAGTGAAGTAACTAAGTAAGAACATGCTCCAAAATTAACATGGTTTCAGAGCCAGATAAGGTCAATCCCAAGCAAGAGAAGGAATGCAACCACAAGGAATGTAATCAAGTTTCCATCAAGCAAGGGACTGTTAGAATTCCGGTTTGGGAATATGTCAGAGTTGGTCTCAATAGATCATAGGGGCTTCAAATCAAATTTTCAAACCATTATTGTAGAGTCCTCCTTCAACATTTAATGGAAGCAGCCAACAAGGAGGAGAGCAGAGTCAATACTGTTTTGGGCAGTGTCTCTCTTGCTAGATCGGACCACAGGTTAAGAGGTAAGTATTTATTGGTTTTCTGTACTTTTTTGTGTAGGGTTTGTCTCTGTTTACAAGGCTGCTGGAAGGTGCTGTTACAGTAGTATGAGGAGAAGGATTTGAGAGGGCCAAGAGGCCTAGAAGGGACCTCCCACCCTAGCCGCAGTAATCTCAAGAGACAGTGCAGGTAAACAGGGGTGGTTCCTTGTCCTAGAAGGAGATTCTCATTCTGCTCTAGGCCACAGAGAAGGTATTGCTTCTGCAACAACTCAGAAAATTATGTTTTGAGGCCTAGATTAGACCGCAGTTATCCTAAGGTACAGTTCAGTTAAGATCAAGTATATCTTGGTATATATGAAGACCTTGATGTAGCAAACACGTGGATTGTAGGAGGCTTGAGGAGGAGCCTTAAAGCCCTTCCAGCCATGCTTTGAATGTATAGTATAACAATATAACAGGAAGCATAGTTGGTCATGAAAGCACAATGATTTGAAGTAGGGTTCAGCAAGCTTACTTTTCAAGGAAGTCTCTCAGATTTTCACTCTTGATACTGCACCTATGAAATAATTGGACGTTCGTTATATAGCCATGGTCTTGGTATGATTTGCCTATAATATCATATGGCATATGCTTCAGTATGATTCTTGGCATTATGACATTTTGTCTTACTTCAGTCATATATATGTTTCTCATATTACTCTACATTGGTATGGCTTCCCATATTGGTAATAATGGATATCAACCCATTCCTATATACTCTCAACTTTGTGTATGGATGTCACTGTGCAACAACTCCAATATGGTATTTCTATTACAGCAGTATAAGCTTGACCTCGATTTCATCAACTGTATATGAATGATGATACAATACATGAATATATGGAAGTTCATCCATCCGTTCAGATATGGATTCTCTGCTCTATTCTTATGGTATATTCCCACTGTCTATATTCGTTGAGTTTTGCATTGTATACAGAACAGTAATATTACCCTATATATGGTGTCAGGAATCCTATTCAAGAATGATGTTGCATTGGAGTAGCTGCAATATCCTCCATCTAAAATATCAATGCTCTCGATCACTTTGGGCTGTATTGATTGTTTTCATAGTCATGTTCCTTCAATAGTGTCATCATTCATATATACAGTCAGTCTGATATTCTTAGCATCAAGCTTATCGATCCTTGTTCAGTTTCGAGAAGAATCATTTTTTCACTTTGAAGACCTATAGTAGCATCATTAAAGGGAGCAATTCTGTAGGTATCTGAAGACCAAACCTCCCTTGTGACAGAAATCACTACAAGAATTCAGGTTGAACATTGGACATTCCATTAGCATAAGTCAAGGATGCATCAAGTATTCAGTCTTTAATGACAAGCATCAGAAACTGGAGGGAAGAAGACAGTTCTTCTTCACCAGTTTAAAGTGCATTAACTATTTGCCACATTCTTCTGCAATAATAATGAACCTTGGAATAAATTCAGTATATCAGATGTAGTATTTGTGGCTGAGAAGAAACTTGGCATAATTTGAAATTTCCTTGGTCTATCTAGATGTTAAGATCAGGCTAGAAGCCAGTATCCATGGCATAATCAGACTTGGAAATCATTCCAAGGCTAAATTTAGAGTAATTCCCTTGGTATCTTTAATTTCAGTCATTCTTGCAATTTCAGTAATAAGGTTCTATTGATATACTGCTATTGAGATCTGTCATTTGAATAGGCAGAGCATGTGAGAGAGTTCACCTATGTATTGCTGAGGTTTGGTATTCTAACGTGTCATCTTAAAAATAAGGAGTAGATTGATAAAAGGTTGAAGCAAGAATTAAGAGGGAGCTATATTGATGACTTTGGCACATGGACCAAAGGAATAGTGACTGGAAAAGTAGCAGGTTGTAGATAGCTCTATGAATATAATTTTGGCAAGGTCACTTTCCTTATATTTAGAGGGAGTTATGGACAAGCCATGATGATTGTATTATAAGGATGCAACTACTTCTGATTGATGACACTCTCGTTTGTCAACGTAAGAGGGAGTTGACTTTCGAAGTCAAGATATAAGACCTAGCCTTGATGCACTATTATCTACACTTAAGGATTAATGGTAAAATGGTATGCATATGTATATCTTGTGGGATACCTGATCACCACCTAATCAGACATATGTCTCGCTATGAAAGTTCTCAAGTCAATTTATGGGTGAGCCCCATATATTGGACAACTGCTTATTGAGATATCTCAGTGATTCTACATCCTGATGTCTACTACTAAAATCTAAGGTTTCATGAATATTTTGATGATAACTCGGTTGAAAATATGATGGATGGAAAGAGCACATCTAAGTGTTATATACTCCAGCACTACTGCAGTCGGATGTATAAATTTAAGAAACCTCTTCAATTTTCATTGTTGTATATTACAGAATAGGATTCAGAGAATCCAGTGTTTCACATAATACCACTTTATATGGTACAACAAAGGGCATTCCTATTTTATGTCATGTTTGAGTGATCTCACATTGAGCAGGATGCCTGATAGACACTTTGCTTTCTAGAAAGACAAGCTTAGGCTTGTGATCTCCCTGGGTAAGAGGGAGTAAAATCAGTTAAATATTTTTTTCATCAAGATATGCAAGAAGTAGAGGATTGCTACATGATGCCAAGATCTCTGTTGGATGTTTTCTACCACTTTTTATCTATTTTTAAGGATCCATACAAGGAGAAAGAACACTTGAATTTCAAATGACTAATGAAAAAACAAACAAAGACTAACAATGACAGTTATTCCGTGAAAAGTTGATTGACACTTGAAATAACTAGTAACACAAATTCATAACTTGATTCTTTCCCGATGACAAGTATTTGTGTGATGTATGAATTCAAATTGAGATCAATCACAGACATGCTGGGAATTAGAAATAAAGCCTACAAAAACCACACAAAAACTAAATTGTAAATATAAACCAAAAATCTAGATGTTTGAATTTTTATACTAAGGTTTGTTTGGCGGCATCCTGTCTAGCTGCAATAATCAAATAAAATGTACATTCTGGAATCAGGGAAGATCGTGTTGATTATGGTAGCCAAAGAAAAATTTATCAAACAAGTAACTTGCCAAAGAAATTTTGTGGGGGCAGTATGCAACAACCCTTTTGATGTATGTACACAATACACATGGAATTTGTTAACAAGAAGTCATAATTTTGGAGTGTCTGGTATAACAGACAATACATGGAACCTTCAAAATGCCAAAATCTAAATAGAAGTTGAAGATTGAAACAGGGGACTCAATTGGAGAGAAGGATTGATTTCACATAGTTCCTTCATGTGAATAAATGGAAAAATAATTGCAGGCTGATGGTATCAATAACAACATAACACCAAAATAAGTAATATTAGAGATGAAATAAACCAATGCAAAATAGTGATAAGTTAACAAGGGGAAAATGAGTTTGCTTTGGTTGCAAGTCAAGGTCATTTTGTACATTCTCACAGACTTAACAATATAAGTCAAAATAGTGAAGGATACAAGTATTTTCACAAACATGCCCTGTTATCACTTGGACTCTTCAATGCCAATTTACCATCCATCCATATATCTACATATGCTTGAGTGTGTATGCATAAGGACACGGAAAGGGCCTTAAAAAAGGATTTGTACCTAACATCGTCGGATTCTTCTGTGATAACAGTGACACCCTATCTGTCCAATAGAGTTGAAGGGTAAGTCACATGGAAAATTCAAACCCAAGTACAGGCACTTTTAGCATATTGCTTGTTTAAAGTTATATAGATGAAACAGCTGAAAATGAAACCCGCCAAATTTTTCAGAACTGAAAGGGAGTTGTGGTGAATTTGAAGGAGATGATAAATTTAAGTCCGTCTTGATCAAACTCTTATGGGTTTCTGCAAGTCTGTTTGTTGCTTGCAGTGATATTGTTTTGGGGATTTCTGAGGGCCGATGGTTAGCCCTATGAAGAAATTCTCACGCCATTATGATTGAAAGATGTGGCACAAAATTCAAATGATAATAATCCTTATAGAAGTAAAACCATGATGAAAATGAAGTTAAATTTAATAGTGTATAGTTTCTAACTTGAAATTCGCGGGAAGACGAGCTTTGAAATAATTTTTTTAAACTAGTAGGTTGAGGGTAAATTGAATAGAAGGGTTTTTTTTTTTTGAAAAAATGAGGAGGGGGGGGGAGGAAATTTATGGTTTCTAGGTTTTCGCACTCTATGCATTGGGACGATCAATGGCGGTGGTCAATGTAGCTCTGATGGCTTATAGAAACTGCCTCACCACTTGTACGCACATGCAGGGTCTTCATTAAACGCTCCTCGAAATCGTAACCGGTCTCCCTTCGAACTCCTATTTAACACTCCCCGTTTTTGGTTTATGCATTTTTTAGTTATCTGTTGCATCGTTGTTCTATTTTAGCATCCTCCCAGCGTGGAAGCCAGTCCAGCGTTTGAGACTCTCCCTCACAGTGCGGAGTTTGTAACAGTTTTGTGATTCATCTCTCTATGGTCTCAGTATGGTTAGCCCCAAAGACCATGTCAACTTAGAACCGGAACCGGAGGACATTCTGTCGGTCTGGGGGTTGGAACCAACCCAACAGAACCTGGAGAAGGTCAAAATGCCAACGAGGTCTCCACTTGGCAAGTGAGGTGTTGTTGAGCTAGACTGGGAAGTCGGTGGCAATTTAGGTTTTTGGAACAGTCAAGAAGCCTCTCATCAAAGACGGTATCCTGGCTGCAGGCAACGGAATTTTCAATCGGTCTGGAGAATGCAGTTTTACAAAGAGCTGAAGGTTGTGTTTCCTCGACGAATTTTCGGGTAAGATCTTTATGTCTCTCTTATTCCTTAACCAATGGTATCGAAGACATGGTAAAGGGCAGTAGTCTGCTAAGGCATGAGGGTTTAAAATCTTGTTTAATTGAGGAGGTAAAGGCGGTGTATCCGGGAGTGGGTCAACATTTGGATAAGACTCGGGGATGAAAAATCCCGCTAGTTGTTTTCCCTAGTCTGGTGTCTGAGCAGGCTTTGTTTTCAGAGCGTTCTGGTGATAATAATGAAGGGTTGTTTGGGGAGAATCTGTGTTAAAATTGGACAACTAGGTCCAAACTCCATGTTGTGATGCTCAGATGAAGATACCAATATTTTTATTGGGTTCCTCTTTCGGATAGGTGCAAGATTGATCTAAAGATCATCTTGATTCGATGAGCAGAACATTTATTTTGAATTTATTTTCTAATATATTCAAATATGTGCAGGTCGGCTTTAAGGTTTTGTACCCCAGCAAATGTGTCACACACCCTCAGTGATGGATATAAATAAAGTCAATGTTGGAGGACATTTCACTCATCTCCTCATCACACATATTTATCTCTCCACTTCTGATTGGTTTGAGCTACTTGGAGGCAATCTGCGGTTCACATGTGGGAGAAGGACAAAGACATTTTCTGCTGCAGCTAGGGTTTCCACCACAGGTTTGACCAGCGTTGACTTTGGTCAACGCATGGTCAAAAGGATCTGAATTTTGGCATAGACTTCGATTTTTTCATGTCATACATTTTGGCACAAGAACGAGGTCAAAGGTTGACCGTAGACCATGCTACGTTGGCTTTTACTTATTGTTGTTCTGCATTGGCTTTTCTAGGCAGCGTTGACTTTTTTGGGTTGAATTTTGAGTTGACTGTTTAGCTGATCTGAGGGTTGTGTGACATTGTTGGTTAGCTGACCACTTGAGACTTTTTTGGTTTAAGCATCCTGTTGACCGCCGTAATGCACCAACACACTTATCTATTTCTACCTTGTCTTCTGTCGATCTACTGGTATGGTCTATCATCTTTTTACTTAATGATTTATGTGATTGTTGTCTAGCATTGAAGAGAAAGTAACGCTGCATCAAGCATAGAACATCTAAATAAATTTACATGGTATCAGAGCTAAGGTGAAGACAAAGCCCTAATTTGTAGCAATCACCGAAGAAGAAAATGGGTTCCACAAACTATGGCTTCAAGAAGGATGACAAATAGACTGGGAAGGATGACTTCCATGCTTGAAAGATGACATTAAATATTAAATTGGAAGACCAAGATGTCATGGACTATGTGCAGGGTAAAATACAAGAACCTCCATCCACTGCTACTGCTACTACCAAAACAAAATATAAGAAGGGGGAGATCAAAGCAAAGTTGATGATCAGGGACTCAATTCACTAGAGTCTGGTTGCCTACATCTCTGAGCTGGCCACATCCAAAGTTGGTCCACATGTTCAAGGCCAACAATGCGAATCAAGTCCTATTCTACAAGAATCAATTGATGAATCTGACAAAAGGCAGGGATAAGTTTGTTCAATCATATTTTCTGAAGCTCACCGAGATCAGGAACAATCTATTAGCTATTGGGGAGACAATAGCTGATCGAGAGATGGTACTCACCGCACTTGGAGGACTCTCATATGAATGGCATGTGTTCAACACTACCATTCTCAATAATAATGTGATACCTGACTTTGACGAAGTACTATCGAGATGCGTTCAATAAGAGACAAGAATGAAGGAGTATGAAAATGAAGGAAATGCTGCCTACGTTGCTCCCTCTAGAAAGAAGAACTTTGGTGGTCAAAAGAACAAAGGAAGAGCATGGGCATAAGGAAAGAAGGGAAAGTGTTACACAGGTGCAAATATGTCATCATAGTATATTCCTTCTTTTTGGGAGGAGCCACGGGCAACGAATCTTGCCTTGAACTTTTCAGCACTTTCATCAGATCCATGCTTGATCTTGTAGAGCCATTTTGAGGTGACAACTGCTTTGACCTCCAGTCTAGGAACCACATCCCAGACATCATTCTTCATTATGGACTCATACTCTTCGTGCATAGCATCCTTCCAGACTTGATGCTTTACGGCTTCCTCAAAAAGATCCAGGCTCGGATTGTACAATAGTACTCATGGCTGCTAGATACACTTGGTATCTACTCGGCTTCTTGCTTTCACAGAATGTCCCCCTTTGGGGCCATATGTCCCTCAGCGTCCTCGAGAGTGTCCCCGAGCCATGATGGTCTCTTTCCCAGTGAAGGAGGTGGATCAATCGGTTCCATTGGTCCTTCAACATCAGGCATCGTCTCATCCTTCGGTTCCTCTTGATTTCCAGGCCTTGCTTCATGATCTTCCTCGGATCTCAGAAGATTGACTACTTTCCTCAGGGAAGCATCTTCATCAAAGGTGACATCGTGGCATATCTCCACTTTCCTTTGACCAGGCACATAGAATCTATAGGCCTTCGAAGTTTCGCTGTAGCCCACAAACATTGTGGTCTCCTTCTTGATGCTAGCTCCTCTGCAAAAGTTCTTAAACTCGTTTGTCTCATATTCAGTGCCATTATCGGTCTGTCGGATAGCATCTCATGTCATTGCTTCTAGTGGACTTCCTCCACCCTGATAGAGTGTATCAATTCTAGACCCAAACATGATAGCTTCCTTAAAGCTCTTCTTCCACATGCGCACCTTTCCATCAGTGAATGCCACATTGAAACCTTTGTCTTCCATGGCTGATATAGACATGAGGTTCTTCTTCAAATTAGGTACATAAAGTACCTGGAATTTCTTGACCTTTTGAAAGGTTGATCATTTCCACAGGAGGGAGCCTTTCTCTTTCCCTGGAACCTATTGTTCCTTTGATTATCATCCCTCCGGTTGTTGTTGTTGTCATCATCATCAGGAGAATCCTTCTTGAAAGGACATTCTCTAGCATAGTGACCAGGCCTATGAAAAGTGAAGCACTTGCCCTTCTTTCCTTGGGCCCTTGCTCTTCCTTTGTTCTTAGGACCACCAGAGTTCTTCTTTCTAGAATGAGCAGCATAGGCAGCATTTCTGTCATTTTTGAATTCCTTCATCCTTGTCTCTTCTTGCATGAATCTTGACAGTAGCTCGTCAAAGTTAGGAATTGTATTATTATTGAGAATGGTAGTGTTGAATACTTTCCATTCATATGGGAGTCCTCCAAGTGCGGTGAGTACCATCTCATGATCGGCTATTGTCTCCCCAATAGCCAGCAGATTGTTCCTGATTTCAGTCAATTTCAGAAAGTATGTTTGGATAGACTCATCCCGGCCCTTCTTCAGATTCTTTAATTGATTTTTGAAGAATAGCACTTGGTTTGCATTTTTTACCTTGAACATAAGGATCAATTTATCATACATCTCTTTGGATGTGCCAAACTCAGAGATGTAGGCCACCAGGCTTTTATGAATGGATTCCCTGATCATCAGCTTTTCTTTGCTCTCTCCCTTCTTATACTTGGATTTTACAGCAGCAGTAGCATTGGATGGAGGTTCTTGTATATTACCTAGTACATGGTCCATGAGATCATGGTCTTCCAATTTGAGATCTAATATCATCTTCCAAGCATGGAAGTCATCTCTTCCATTCATCTTGTCATCCTCCTTGAAGCCATAACTTGTTGAACCCATTTTTCTTAGATGGTGATTGCTATAAGTTAGGGCTTGTCTTCACCTCGGCTCTGATACCATGTAAAATTATGTAGATGTTATATGCTTGATGCAACTTTACTTTTCACCACAGCAATCACATAAAAATCAAGTAAAATGCTGATAGAACATACCAGTGGATCTATAGAAGACAAACCAGAAATAGAAAAAATGTGGTGGTGCGTTACGGCAGCCAACAGGATGCTTCAACCAGCAAATTCTCTTTGGTCAGCCAACCTAGCATGTGTCACAACAACCCTCAAAACAGCCACATGGTCAACTCAAAGTCAACCCCAGAAAAGTCAATGTTGCCCCAATGACAGCAGTGGCAGCAACACCGGCAACAACGGCAACAACACCAGCAACAACAGCAAAAACACCGGCAACAACACCAGCAACAACAGCAAAAACACCGGCAACAATGGAAACAATGGCAACAACACCGGTAGCAATGACAACAACACCGGCAGCAATGGAAACAACACCGGAAACAACAACAGCAACGGAAACAACACCGGTAGCAACGACAACAACACCGATAGCAACGGCAACAACACCGGAAAAAACGGCAACAATAGAAGCAACGGCAACAACACCGGTAGCAACGGAAACAACACCGATCGCAACATCAATAACACCGAAAACAACGGCAACAACAGCAACAACAGCAACAACACTGGTAGAAATGGCAACAATGGCAAAAACACCGACAGCAATGGCAACAACACCGGCAATAACAGAAACAACAGAAGCAACGACAACAACACCTCTTCGTCCTTCTTTTCCCACGTGTGAATCGAAATTGTCCTCCAAGGAGCTCGTACTAGATCAGAAGAGAAGAAGGTGTGATGAGATGAGACGAGTGAAATTCTCTCCAACTTTGACTTTATTTATATCCATCATTGAGGTGTGTGACACATCTGCTGGGGGTGTAAAACCTTAAGGCCAACCTGCACATATAATTTATTATAAATAATAAATTCAAAATACATGTTCTGCTCATCGGATTAAGATCAATTTTATATAGATCTTACACCTCTCCGAAAGAGGAACCCAATAAAAATATCGATATCTTCATCTGAGCATCACAACATGGAGTTTGGACCTAGTTGTCCAATTTTAACAAACAACAACCGGAGGAATGGCAATCAAAGGAACAACAGGTTCAAGGGAAAGAGGAAGGCTCCCTCTGGCGGAAATGGTCAACCTTTCAAAAGGTCAAGAAACTCCAAGTATGAAGAATCAAATGTTGTTGATAAAAGAAATGAATACATTCTTGTATTTTCCCTCTGTGCTGCATCTCTACCCGACACTATGGATGTCTTGTTGATAGATAGTGGTGCCTCAAGGCACATCACTGGGTTCAAGGAAGCACTCTCTGATATAGTTGAGAAGGATACCAATCTGAAAATTATCCTTGGAGATAATGCCACATATCCCGTGAAAGGGACAGGGACTGTGACCCTCCACTTGTCTCAAGGTCAAGTCCTTCGCTTGCAGGATGTACTCTATGTACCGAATTTGAAGAAGAACCTTGTGTGTATATCGGCCATGGAAGACAAATGTTTCAATGTGGCATTCATTGATGGAAAGGTGTTCATGTGGAAGAAGAGCTTCAAGTAAGCTATCACGATTGGGTTTAGAGTTGATACACTCTACCAGGTTGGAGGAAGTCCACTGGGAACAATGACATGTGATACTATCCGACAAACTAAACTATGGCACTGGAGGTTTGGACACCTTCACTACAAGGCCCTTCTCGAAGAAAGGAAGGTGGTGACAAGGATGTCCGAGTTTTCAAATAATCATGAAGGTGTAAGTAAGGGTTGTGTCGAAGGAAAGCATACAAGTGGACCTTTCCCCTCAAGTGTCACAAAGACATCTGATGTCTTGCAATTGATCCATTTTGATCTATCTAGTATGCTGCCCGTGACATCCTTGGGAGGATGTTCTTATTATATGACGTTCATAGATGACTTCTCTCGCAAAACTTGGATATACTTCTTGAAGAAGAAGGATGAGGCTTTCATGTGGTTTTGTACCTTCAAAGCCTTGGTGGAAAATGTGACAGGGAAGAAGATCAAGATTTTGAGGACATATAATGGCACTGAATATGAGACAAACGAGTTCAAGGACTTTTGCAGAGAAGCTAGCATCAAGAGGGAGACCACAACTATCTATACTCCTGAGCAGAATGGCGTTGCTAAACGAAAGAACAAGAGCATTGTGGAAGTTTCCCATGCCATTCTATGTGACCAAGGTCTACTGGAGTTTCTGTGGGGAGAAGTTGCGAACATTGCTGTGTACATACAAAATTGATGCCCGCATTCCGCTCTGGAATCCAAAACTCCCGAAGAGGTTTTCACTGGTAAGAAACCTAACGTCTCACATTTTAGAGTTTTTGGATGTCCTATTTATTTTCATGTGCCGAAAGAGAAGATGAGCAAGCTGGATGCTTCTGGGAAAAAAGGAATGTTTGTGGGCTACAGCGAAACTTCGAAGGCCTATAGAGTCTATGTGCCAGGTCAAAGGGAAGTGGAGATATGCCACGATGTCACTTTTAATGAATATGCTTCCCTGAAGAAAGTAGTCAATCTTCCGAGATTTGAGGAAGATCATGAAGCAAGGCCTAGAAATCAAGAAGAACCGAAGGATGAGACAATGTCTGATGTTGAAGGACCGATGGACCCAATTGATCCACCTCCTTCACTGGGGAAGAGACCATCATGGCTCAGGGACACTCTCGAGGATGCTGAGGGACATATGGCCCCAAGGGGGGCATTCCGTGAAAGCAAGAAGTCGAGTAGATACCAAGGGTATCTAGCAGCCATGAGTACTATTGTATAATCTGAGCCTGGATCTTTTGAGGAAGTCATAAAGCATAAAGTCTGGAAGGATGCTATGCACGAAGAGTATGAGTCCATAATGAAGAATGATGTCTGGGATGTGGTTCCAAGACTAGAGGACAAAGCAGTTGTCACCTCAAAATGGCTCTACAAGATCAACCATGGATCTGATGGAAGTGCTGAAAAGTTCAAGGCAAGATTCGTTGCCTGTGGCTTCTCTCAAAAGGAAGGAATAGACTATGATGACATATTTGCACCTATGGCACAATATACCACCATTCGATCTATCATAACCCTTGCTGCTACGCAAGGGTGGAGTCTTCATCGGATGGTTGTGAAGACTGCATTTCTGCATGGTGCAATAAAGGAAGAGGTTTATGTAGAGCAACCTCTGGGGTTCGAAGTTAAGGATCGAGACACCCATGTCTGCAGGTTGAAGAAAGCCCTCTATGGGCTGAAGCAAGCACCTAGAGCTTGGTATGAGAGGATAGATAGCTACCTGATGAAGTTGGGCTCTACTCGTATTAATGTTGATATGAATCTTTACTTCAAGGTTGATAGAGAGAAGCCTCTCATTCTGGTGTTGTATGTGGACGACCTCTTCCTGACAGGTGCTGACCCTCTCATTCATCAGTGCAAGAGGGATCTCGCTACTGAGTTCAAGATGAAGGACCTAAGACTGATGCACTACTTCCTAGGCCTAGAGGTCTGGAAGAGAACTGGAAATATTTTCCTTTCTCAAGGAAAATACATTGTGAAGCTTCTGGAAAGATTTGGTATGGTGGACTGTAAATCCGTGTCGACACCGATGGAGCTCAACTTCAAGAAGTTGAGTGGTAGTGCTCCTGGGCCCGTACTGGAAAATCCTACTAAGTATCGTCACTCGTAGGGGCCCTGATGTTCTTAGTGAACACCTGTCTAGATATATGTTTTACAGTGAACATTTTGAGTCAAAAGATGGTTGAGCCTCATCACACTCACTGGGTTGGTTCCAAGAATCTTATGAGATATCTTTTGGGCACGATAAACCATGGGCTGAGATACACTGCCGAGAGCGTGACACTCCTCGGATATACTGATGCCGATTGGGCTGGCAGTGTGGTGGATCGTAAAATCACATAGGGATGTTGCTTCACACTTGGATCTGCTTCGATATCATGAATGAGAAGGAAGAAAAATTCGGTGGCTTTGAGCACCACGGAGGCCGAATACATTGCAGTGAGTATGGCCTGTTGTGAAGCAGTCTGGTTGCGAAAGCTCTTCAGTGAGTTGTTTGAGCATGTGCTAGATACCACCGTGATACTCTGTGATAACCAAAGTGGGATTCACTTGTCCGAGAATCTCGTGTTCCATGATCGATCCAAGCATATTGATATTAGGTACCACTTTATCCGAGATATGGTACAACGAGGCGTCGTAAGACTCGATCATATACGAACTGATGAGTAGGTCGCGGATATTCTCACAAAGCCCCTGGGGAAGGTCAAGTTCCTAACCTTCCGTGAGAGTCTTGGTATTGTGGAACGACCCTATGATGAGGGTCCTGTTGAACGATGAGATCTGGGAGCTCTAGGGGGCTTTCGGGATAGCTTCTCAGAGATATAAGCAACCACAGGGCTAGACTTGCCAAACCTTGTTGGTGTGCTTGGGCCCCACCGTTTTGATGATTGATTTGGTTCACCTCTCATTATCTATGCCCCATATGCATCCTACTCATTGAGTTCAGGGCTCATGGGAAGTACCTCTCATTTGGCCATTGAGGTGGGAAAAGCTAGAGACTAGTAGCAAAGACTAATGGACGCATCAGATATTTCCGTACTCTCTATCTAAGATGGCACGATCCAACCACTTGATCTGGGATCAAGTCTAGTGAGGTTTCGGACCTCCTATTGACTTCGGGTCAGATAAACCAACTTTGGGTTGGTATGAGACTCTTTGTGAGACCTGTAGAGGTTTCGGACCTCTGGGCTGAATCTGTCAGCCGGGAATGATGGATTTGTGACTAACCCACTTCTGTTCTGAAATAAAGAGCCAACAAAGCAAGTTACGACGGGATGATTCACGATGTTGAGTTGCACAGGTGGATGTAGTTCTCCCTAGTTGAGAGGGACTGTTAAAATTGGACAACTAGGTCCAAACTCCATGTTGTGATGCTCAGATGAAGATACCAATATTTTTATTGGGTTCCTCTTACAGAGAGGTGCAAGATTGATCTAAAGATAATCTTGATCCGATGAGCAGAACATTTATTTTGAATTTATTTTCTAATATATTCAAATATGTGCAAGTCGGCTTTAAGGCTTTGAATCCCAACAAATGTGTCACACACCCTCAGTGATGGATATAAATAAAGTCAACGTTGGAGGACATTTCACTCATCTCCTCACCACACATATTTCTCTCTCCACTTCTGATTGGTTCAAGCTACTTGGAGGCAATCTGCAGTTCAAACGTGGGAGAAGGCCGAAGACATTTTCTGCTACAGCTAGGGTTTCCACTGCAGGTTTGACCAGCGTTGACTTTGGTCAACGCATGGTCAAAAGGAGCTAAATTTTGGCATAGACTTCGATTTCTGCAGTCTGTACATTTTGGCACAAGAACCGAGGTCAAAGGCTGACCGTAGACCATGCTGCGTTGACTTTTACTTCTTGTTGTTCTGCAATGACTTTCTAGTGTGACATTGACTTTTCTGGGTTGACTTTTGAGTTGATTTTTTGGCTGATCTAAGGGTTTTGTGACATTGCTGGTTAGCTAACCAATTGAGACTTTGCTAGTTGAAGCATCCCGTTGACCGCTGTAACGCACCAACACACTTATCTATTTCTGGCTTGTCTTCTGTTGATCTACTGGTATGTTCTATCAGCATTTTACTTAATGATTTATGTGATTGTTGTCTAGTATTGAAAAGAAAGTAAAGTTGCATCAAGCATAGAACATCTACATAAATTTACAATTTGTTTAAGGGATTCTCGATTTTGGAGGAGTCATATACAAATTTTCGGCCTGCAGAAGAAATTATGTAGGAAGGTAATATCTTCTCTCAGAAAATCCAAGGAATAGATAATGACATCTCTCTGGGGCTGAAGGAGAACCACCCACTTCTTGACCCCAAGACTCAGTCTCCAGGAGTCGAGGCACCTCCTCAGAGCGGCGGGTCGGCGGTTTCTTTGCTAGAACAACCCCTTGAGGAAGAACTACATAATGATGAAGCTCCCAACACTTCTTTTGGTATTGGGCAGACCTTTGGCTCCAAGAGAAAGAAGGGGAAAGTAATTAAGAAGGAGGTTAGGCCAAAATTGGTATTGGGAGTGGAAATTCCGTTGGATGAGGCCTTATCAACCTCAGAACTTATCCCGGTGGGGAGTGCGAAAGGTCGTCAATATTCCTCAAATTATATCGCAAAGTGGATACATAAGTCTTGGAGTGGAGGTCTGACCACTCAAACAGAGGTCATCATCTTGACCAAAGGTTGGTTTATGGTTAGATTCACAAATGAAGAAGCAGTGGAATGGGTTCTGGAAAGGAACTGGGGCTTTGGCAGTTCCCCAATATTATTCAAAAAATGGATGCCATTATTCGACACACAAAGAGAAAGGCTCGAAGAAATACCGGTTTAGGTGCGTCTGTCGGCCCTCGCACCCCATCTCTGGTCGATGGGAGTGCTCAGAGTCATTGTAAATATGTTGGGCACATTTCTTAAAGTGGATATGTCATTCCTGGTGACAAAAGAGAGGAAGGTTGCTCAAATATTACTTCGGTTGGACCCAAGAAAAGGGCTAGCAGATATGATACAGATTCAAGTGCATGGCCACTCTTTCTCTCAGATTCTGGATTGTGAGGAGTTAGCATTCCTTTTCCATAATTGTCATAAGTATGGTCATTTGGCAAGGGATTGTACTTTAGGCTTCCGTAGACGCAAGAGACATCGGGAAGAGCCCGAACTTAAGGGAAATTTTGGGGAAGAGGTGGAGGTCAAGGTAAAATAGGAGGAGTTGGATACTCAGCATGATGGCTTCATTGATCCCATGGAAATTTAGCTGCCACCACAGGGGGGACAGGCAGAAGCAGTAGACACAGCTCGAGAAATTCAGGGCGAAGTGGAACTCACGCGACAGGTGCCTCTTCCCGCGGGTACTAATACTCCCCCTACTACTCCTATGTCTGTTAATTTATTTCCTCGGTCTGTTTGTCTCAAGATTAGTCCCTTTAGCCATAAACCTTTTGAGTCTTGTTCCCTCGTTTCTGATCTTATAGCTCTTGAAAGTATCATCTCTGCCATTCCTGAGTTATCTTTATCCGACATTCCCCTATTACCTGAATAGCATCCCTCGGGCCCTGTGTTCCCTATTGAAATTCCTCATTATAACCTCAAGCCGAGAGAAAAAAAATATGGTATTGTTATCCCTATTGGAGGTCTTGGGATCCACTTGGAACCCTTTGTTCCTAATAAAACGAGAGGCAGAAAATCGAACATCTCCAAAGCAAAGTTGAAAGAAAAACTTGATATTGATGATGGCAAGAAATTATCCCTTAAAGGGGCACTTAGAGCAGCGATGTCCCCTGTCATGGTTTCTCAATGATTGTGATGTCCTACAACTGTAGAGGGCTGGCCAATGCCCACAAAAAACTGGCTCTAAAAATTCTTTTCAATTCAGTGCATTGCGATATTATCTTGCTTCAAGAAACGTGGGTGAAGAGGACATGGTGATGAAGTTTTTAACCCAAATTCTTCCTGGGTGGTCTTTTTTGGCCCTTGATGCATCTTGGAAATCGGGAGGATTGGATTTGGGATTCAGAGATCGGAGCATCAAACTTCTGAATTCCTGGGGGTCTGATCTGGCTCTCAGGGACGAGATCTTTTCTTCTGTCTCGGGTTACAATTCTCCATTATAAATATCTATGACCCCTGCCAAGATAGAGTAAGCTTATGGAACTCTTTCTTCTCAAATTCTCTCATAAACAACTTTATGATAATCCTGGGAGAGAATTTTAATGTCTCTTTAGGTTTGTCTGAGCCTTGGGGGCCTCACGCCCAAGCAAATCCCCTGGTGGAATTTTTTCTAAATAAATTCAGGAGGGGTAACTTCATTAATATAGATCCAATCAAGCGTAGTTGAGTTTACCACTATATGTATCAATACAAAAGGTATTATATTTGAGTTCAAAGTGATTGATTTATTTGTGTGTGGACCCATATCATTTATCCAGGTCTCTTTTCTTTCTCCACTCTCTTCCTCACCTACAAATGGAATCCTTAAATTTAAATTAATATATGTACATTTCAGCCTATTGTGAAGGACTACAAGGTTTTTGTGGGAAGCAGGATGGCCTACCAAGTATTGAGAGTAGATCACTATTGAGAGGGATCCTCTAACATCGTCTCTTGGAAAGGGAGGATCATGATAGTATTAGAGGATAATGGGGTGGGATATTTTATTAAAAACACAATTCCACCACCGCAAGGTCCCCAACAGTTGGCCCAACATAATAAGAATGACAGCAAAGCCAATTTGATAGAAATTTGATAAAAATAAATTTTGATAAATATTGCTTTTTAATTTTATCAGGGAAAAAGTTTTGGATTCACTTAAAAATATGCACTTGTTATGTGTATTGCAGATGTGGATTTAAAAATTAGAATATGATGAGTTTGGCCCCTCAATTATTCACAGGAAGTGCTTCTAGAATTTTGGACATTTGGTAATTCTATCTAGAAGGAGAGTTGGATGCATATGCCTTGGTAGTTTTAGGTTCGATGGAGGAATATCATTGTAAGGAGATGATTTTTGTATTTATTTATGCACTAACTTTCTTGAGTCGGTTTTTGGGTTTGGGTTGTTCATTG
This sequence comes from Pinus albicaulis, assembly GCA_034641835.2. Taxonomy (NCBI): domain Eukaryota; kingdom Viridiplantae; phylum Streptophyta; class Pinopsida; order Pinales; family Pinaceae; genus Pinus; species Pinus albicaulis. The sequence continues at coordinate 487,872,535 of CM076569.1, forward strand.
TGTTGGATTCATGAAATAATTTGAGTTTGCGCTAAAGGATTGCATTGGAATCCTTACATTGGCCAAATTCAAGTCGTGCTAGTATTTTCCTCCCTATTGTGCTTGATTCATTATATTTTCTTACATATATTCAGATGGATTGGGAAATATTTAGCATGTGTGAAATGTCTCTGGACGACTATGATCATTGTAAGAGGATGAGCTGTTATCATGTTGTTGAAAACTTGTTGCATGTTTTGTTTTGAATTTCTTTGCACGATTCTAGCTTTGAACATAGTATTTACTTCTAACATCCTAATATTCTTAAAAATGACTTCTCAAACTCTATTTAATCAAATAAATGCATCCCAACTAAATGGGTGCGTAGTCATTATCACGAATTCGTTTATTATCACTTTGAAAGATTGGCACAAAAAACTTAATGAACAGATGGGTCATTTTAGATACATCTTAAGAGAAGAAGCAATGTATTCAATAGGCATAAGCTAAAATCAAAATAAACAAGATCTTGTGAATCGTTGAAAGGATAGACACACCTATACTAAATCTAACAAATTGCCTTGTGATAGAGATCAACGATAAGTACCTTATTCCAGTATATTTGCTATTTCATTTGGTAGCGCACGACCATTAATGTGAACAACATCAGGATTACCAATAGATCTGCCCACATCAAGTGTTCTTCCAAAGATCTGCCCAAAGATGGAATATAGTTATATATTGGTACGTTGCAAGAGAGCATTATGGTGGACAGGCTGAAGTTGAACATAGCCAGTCTATTTAATTTCAAGATATGTGCATGTTTCAGGGATGGATTAATAACTTACTGAAACGTTGGTTTTGTACCAGTCACCTATAAGCAGAGTTATATCACCATCAGGTAGAGGGAATAGAACAAGGATCAGGGCCCTGCTAGCTACATTTAGTCTTTCAAAGCCCCCTGCAGCTTTCTGCAGATACAATGATGGAAATTAATAGTATCTACCTATCTGATCCTTCACTTGGAACTTGTACATAAAATTATTTCCTCGTGGTATGGGGAAGTTTGTGCTAGGTACTCCATATTGCCATGAATTTATCCATTATCTGGTGGTCTGTGATCTTCTATAATAGCTGGGGCCTCACTAGGAATGTGCATGTACTGTTTGATGTGTTCTAGGTTTTGTATACTTTTAACAAACGATGTGTTCAACGATAGACCATAAGAGAAGGCCATCCCAACTAAACCTGCACCAGTTAAAATTGTTAGGAATGATCATCTTATACATAAAAGCAATCGGTAACAACATAAATCACCCACAATTTACATTTAGTTTCATTGTTCATACCAGGATTGGAGTTGCACTGTGGGAGTAGAACCATAGCAAGAGCAGAGGAGTAAAGACCAGTTGCATTTAACACCTCTAGACTCTGAATCAACCATTCAATGGATCAGAAAGTGTGGAAAAGTGGGCTCGATCTTTTTTCAATAAGGTCTAAGTTCTTCTTCAATAACTGATCCTCAACCTTGAAAGCCCTAATGGTCATTGCTATTACTATTACGCGCCAAAATGATTTGCAATGGGTCATTTTGTTGTACCATTTAGTAACGTCAGTTATAGTGGAAGAAAAATAGCCTTCTCAATTACCACTACCTTGTCTCCTGAATTTCGTCGGCATGCCATTTCCCTCATTCTTCCCGCCACTCCGTGCATCATCAACATGCCATTTCCCTCATTCTTCCCACCACGATGTGCATCGTCGGCATCCCATTACCCTCATTCTTCCCGACACGCTCCACAGAGGCCTTCCTCGATTTTTTTAATGTGATCGCTGCTTCCTGCTAGTTCTGTATCGTCTGCATGCCATTTCCCTCATTCTTCCGGCCACGCTCCATACAGGCCTTCCTCCTCAAATTACTTTTTAATGTAATTGCTACTTCCCGCCATGCTCCATAGAGGCCGTCTTCAAAAATTTTAATGTCATAACTGCTTCCATGAATTAGGCGCAATTTTTGAAAGCAATTAAACTCTCCGTGTGGTGGGATAATATTCACGGTTTTTATTTGTGTTTTTTTCAAATATGGTTTTCATTTAGTGATTTTTTTAACAAAATTTGAATATGTATTTTATATTTGAGTGAAAAAAATAAAAATAATATTTTATTAATGGTTGGAAAAATAAAAAATTTATATGTAAAAAGAGACAATTATGTTAGATATCATGAAGGGGTAATATTTATTTGTGGGGAAATTTTGACAAAAGCGATAATAAATTAGGGTAAAAAATATTATTAAGGGAAAAAGAGTAATTAGTTGGTTGGTCGGTTAGTTTAATTGATTATTATCAATGTTGTAGTATTTGTTTAGTTCTTTATTTCCCCTAGTTAGGTTCAAATTCTTGATGAGACATTTGTCCTATCTTTATAATACTAGAAAAGTAGAAGCCTCTAAAGAGTAGGACCACCTCGCAAGTGTATCTCCAAATGTCTTGACCTTTCTTACTAAATCACGTGTTATTAGTATATACTAGCAACATATTAGATATCCTTTTGGGTTATAGTGGCAATCATTCCATTTCGTCTTAAGTATAGCTCAAATCACTTTGATTAATTACCAGTGTTGGATTTCTCTATAAACTTTTCCTAGAAGTAAAAAAGAACATGACTTTCAATCTAGAAGGGCAGTTTCCCCAAGGAATGCGACCACCCCACATGTGTATTTAGAGATGCCTTGACCCTTTCTAAATAGTATGTTATTATTATAGACTTGCAACAAATTGAATATACCCTTGGGTTAGATTGGAAGTCATTTCAATTCATCTCAAATGTAGCTAAAGTTACTGTAAATATATATTATTTTTTCTATTTATGACAAGGATATTGACTATGGTAATATGTGTTGTGGTTAATCATTTTAGTAGCAACTTCTATGTTGGTTTAGTAGTGATTGTATAAAAGTGTTCTAATTTTATCATTATAGATGGATTCATGGACCCCTTTAAGGGGGTCATTGAATCCATCTACCTAAATTTTAACATTGCAGACGAGGGTCTCTAAATTTTAGCACTTCAGATGGACTCGGAGACCCCATTGTCTCTAAATTTAACACTGCATATAATGGATTCAAAGAAGGGGGTCTCTGAATCCATTTGCAGTGTTAAAGTTTAGAGACAAAAGAGTATTCATAATTTTAACACTATAGATGGATTCATAGACCCATTTGTCTCTAAATTTTAATAGTGCAGCTGGATTTAAAGACCCCTGTGGTGAAATGTAACATTTCAGTATAAAAATTTCAATTTTCTATTTCTAGAGTGACACAATTAAAAATTACTAACATAAATGACTAACTCATATACTTGTTGTACTTATTATTTGGTCATATTTTTATTCTTGGACTATAATAGTCATTTATGTTGATCATTATTAATTTGGTCACTTATTATCTAGTCATATATTTTAATCCTAGACTAAATTAGTCATTTATGTTAGTCATTTTTAGTTTAGTCACTTATTATTTAGTCATATATTTTATCCCTACACTAAATTAGTCATTTAAGTTAGTCATTTTTAGTTCGGTCACTTAAAATTGCTCAAATTTAGTAGTAATTCACTTGAAATAATTGTGGTGACTAACTTTTTTAGTCACCTAGTCACTAATTTCATCATTTTCTACAGTGAATGTAATCCTAGCCGACCTAACAATAATAATTTAAGGGAACAATAGTAACAAAATGGGGGTTACAAGGGTACAATAATAACAATAAGGGGTTTACAATAACAATAATAAGGGACTATACTAGTGATATAGGGGCCTAACACTCTACACTCGATCCTTGAGTTCAATTCTCCTCCGCCAGCTTGTCCTCTGCCTTCGCCCATGCTTTCACCTTCATTTGGGTCTGCACAAGTTCCTTCCTCCCCCTCTCAAGGCTCCGCCTTCTCCCAGTCCATTTTATCCATTCGAAAGATAAGAATGCAGCGCTGTCATCGCATGCGAATCCGGCGGGGTGGAAGTGGCAGAGGCGACGGAGGATGCAGCAGCAGTGGTTTGATGTCGCCCCTCTCAGCTAGAAATGAAGCAGATATCTAGCCTTATAACAGCAATGTTCCAAGTTTCATCTTCCGTAGAGATTTGAATAGATCTCGGGTTACTGCAACAATCATAGTTGCATTCCAGGAGGAGGCGTCTTATGAGGCTGGGAAAAGCTCCGGGGCGCGAAAGAGGCAAAGGAAGTCCACCATCTTGCACAAGCCTCCCCAGGTTGCTTGGAAGGAAATCGCCCTCCCAGTCAAAAATGGCTCTGAAACTTCTGGCAATGACAGCTCCAGCTCTCCATCCTCAAGCAGCGATGGCTCTGGGCGTGAGGACTCAGCCTTAAAAAGTTCACACTCTCTCTCCTAATCTAATTTCTCAGCCCAGAAGCCCAAAGAAATGTCTGGCGACCCGGATGAAGGCTACAGCTGCCCAACTATGGAAGAAAATCCACCCCACAACTACAGCTAGTCTCATGAAATGTTCTCTTCTATTTTTTTGGTGTTTTTGGTCTTGGAATCGGTGTATTATCAGCAATTTAGAATGAATGCTCTATAGCACAACTAGTTCTATTTTATTGATGCACATGCAGTTCTGGAACATTAACAGTATGTTGGTTTCCCATGCTTGGGCAAAGAATTTTTGGGTCGGTTTCCCGGTCACGAGCGGCCTACATTATGAAGTTCTGATACAATTTTATTTTTTTATATTTAGCATCACTCTAGTGTTGGCCAGTTTAGCCAGCCTGGAGGTGAATGCTCACTATTTACACTATGTTTTCATTAATATATTAAACCAACTTAGAAAAAAAACAATAGTGGGCTTTTATGTGGCACAATAATAACAATATGGGGACTACAAGGGTACAACAATAACAATAAGGGGGCTATACAAACAACAATAAGGGACTACACTAGTAATATAGGGACCTAACATGCCACTCTCCTTCAAAAAATTGTTGTCCTCAACGCTTGAGTAGTTCTAGATGCTTCCGTATAAACTTATCATCCTCCCATGTGGAATCTTCAGTGGGTAAGTTCTTCCACTTGATGAGATACTCTGAAATTGATCGATTCCATAGCTATTGAGTTCTTGTTTCCGTGACTTCTTCAGGTACCGATATGATTTTTCCTTCCTCATCAATTTTTGGTAATATTGTTTGAAATGGGAGTGTGTTACCTATAACCTTATTTGAGCATGAAACATGGAAAACTGGGTGCATTTGGGAAGATGAATGAATCTCCTATTTGTATGGCATAGTACCAATATTTTGAAACACCTTGTAAGGAGCATAGTAATTTGGAAATAATTTATTATCCTTCTTAGCTTTCTCAAGGGACATTTGATTGTATGTTTGTAGCCATAAAAATACCCAGTCTCCTACATCAAAAATTCTCTTGTTATGATGCTGATCTACCTATTTTTCATTAGATTCTGTGCCAAATTTAGGTTATCCTTTAAGAGTTGGAGAACTTGTTGTTGATGCTTGATGTGATCTTCCACTGCTTGAACCTTAGAATTTTCTCTTAAAGATGATGTGATGGATAGTGGATTTTATCCATAAAGTGCCATAAAGGGGGTCATATTTGATGCAGTGTGTAAGGAAGTGTTATACCACCATTCAACCAGAGGTGACCACTTGACCCTTTATGTTTGTATATCAAATAAAAAGCAGCGAAGATATATTTCCAAAAATTTGTTCACTATCTCAGTTTTCCCATCGAATTGAGGATGATAAGATGAACTATAAGCTAGTTGAGTACCCAAACAAGAAAATGATTTTGTGAAAATAAAATTAGTGAAAATGGGATATTTTTCACTTACAATAATCTTTGGGTTTCCATGTATCTTTTGAATTGTTTCCATAAATGTAGTAGCAACTGTACTCTCTTTAAATGGATGAGATAATGCACAAAAGTGTGCATACTTGGTAAGTCTGTCAACTACCACCATGATGACACTCTTTCCTTCAGACTTAGGTAAACCTATGATAAAATCCATTGAAACCTCCTTCCAACGGTTACTTGGAATGGATAAAGGTTGTAGCAGACCTGCGGACTTAACTATATTAACTTTATTTTGTTGGCAACCCAAACATTCCACCACAAACCTTTGAATATCAGATTTAAGGCCATCCCAAAAAAAATCTTTCTTCACCTTGTCATAAGTTTTTAAAAATCCTGAGTGTCCTCCGAAGGGAGAGGTGTGCAATTCCAAAATAATCTTTTGTTTTAGTTGGGAATTCTTACAAATATATAAGCGGTCTTTTTACCATAGCGAATCATTTTTCCAACTAAATGTATCATATGCACCAAGATCTTGCTGCAACTTTTGAATGAGTATCGAAACTTCTTCATCATTCTTCCATTCCTCCCTTGCTTCAGTTATCCAATCTGGTTGGATAATAGAAATGGCACAAAGAAATGCTTCCACATCCTCATCCTTTCTTGAGAGTGCATCTGCAACAACATTTAGCTTCCCTTTTTTGTAGATGATTTCAAAGTCATAACCCAAAATCTTTGTGACCCATTTTTTCTTCTCTTCTAAAGATAATATTTGTTCCAAAAAGTGTTTAAAACTATCATGATCAGCTTTTACCTTGAATTTTCTTCCCATTAGGTAAGGTCTTCATTTCTTTAGTGCATGTATTATTGCCAACATTTCATTCTCATAAATAGCTTCCTATAACTACTTTACTTTGATTGAATGATTTTCAAAAGAAATGGGTCTTCCTTCTTGCATTAAAACAACACCAATTCCATTTCCTGAGCCATCACATTCCACAATAAGGTTTTTGTGAAGTTTGGAGTAGATAAGACCAGTGCTTGGCACAGTGCCTCTTCAAGTTGTTCAAAGGCCTTAGTTTCTTCAGGATTCCATGAAAATGCATCTTGATTCAATAATGTTGTTAGAGGTGTTGTTATTCTCCCATAATTGTTAACAATCTTGAGATAATACCCTGTTAACCCGATAAATCCTCGCAACCGCTTTATGGTTGTGGGGAATTTCCATTCCTTAATGGCTTTAATTTTGTTAGAATCTACCTTAACACCCTCTTAAAATACAATAAGACCCTAATATTACACCTCTTGTACTCCAAAGAAACATTTGGAGGTTTTTCATATAATTGTTTCTCCTCTAATAGTTTGAGCACCCTGTCAACATGTTGAACATGATTCTTCCAAGACCTATTGTAGATTAGTATATCATCAAAAAATACTAACACTAATTTTCTAAGAAAGGGTTTGAAAATGGAATTCATCAACCCTTGAAATGTAGAAGGTGCATTGGTTAGGCCAAAAGGCATGAAAAAATATTCATAATGACCCTCATGAGTTCGAAATGTTGTTTTTAGTAGGCCTTCAACCTTCATTCTAGTTTAATGACATCCTACACAAAGATCCAACTTGGTGAAATAAATTTCTCCATGTAATTCATCCAATAATTCATCAATCACAGGAATGAGAAATTTATCTTTAATAGTGAGCTTAATGAGCTCCCTATAATCTGGAGACATGTGCCATGATCCATCCATAATGAGCTCACCAATACTACTGGAGCAGAGAAAGAACTTTAACTAGGTTGAATTATACCAACCTCTTGCATTTATGCAATCATACGTTCAATTTCACTCCTTTGGACATAAGGATATCTGTAAGGCTTGATGTTTGGGGGAAATATTCCTGGAATCAAATGAATAACACGATCATGATTATGAATAGGTGGGAGTCCTTTGGGAGTTTCAAACACCATGGAATGATTGTCCAAGGCTTTTTATAGATCTGGAGAAATAGATGATTTTGATGTTATAACTTCTAGTGAGCATAATTGTGAAATTACGCCTCATTGTTATTTCTTCAAAAGCTTTGTCATGGAATTATAGATTATTATCTTTCCCAACTTCCCTGTGATACCCTGTAATTCAACTTCCTTTCCATCCGAAAAAAAATTCAAGAAGAGCTCTTGAAAATTAAAAGCTATCGTCCCCAAAGATTGTAACCATTGTACTCCTAGTACAACATCAACACAACCCATTGGAATGGATAGGATTGGAATATTCAATACATGTTCCCCATGGTTAGCATGATATTATGGCACTTTCCATAGAAATTTATAGTTCCTCCATTTGCAACCATAACTTGACACTTTGGTACTGGGTATAAGAAGTAATTAAATTCCTTGGCTACCTTACAATGAACAAAATTATGGGTACTACCCAAATCAATAACCGGTATTACATTTCTCTTCTTGATATGTCCTTCTATCTTGAGCATTTGAGGAGCAGTAATTCCTACAAATTTATTACATGATATGGTTGGATTCATTTCTTATTCCTATAAGGTTGGTTTATGGTGTATATCCTCCTCTTTTGAGGTTTCTTGTTCCTTTTCTTCTTCCTCTTCATAATCAAAGTAAAATAATTTATTCTCAGCACACTTATGACCTTTATTGTATTTTATATCACAACTATAGCAAAGTCCTTTTGCTCTTTTTTCTTCCAATTTTTGTGGTGTCAACCTTGTAGGTTTTGGAATTCTAGGAGTAACAACACTGTTAAGTCCCTATATTAATAGTGTAGTCCCTTATTATGTTAGTGTATCCCCCCTTATTGTTATTGTTGTACCCCTGTAGCCCCCATATTTTTATTATTGTGCTCTTACATTATTATTGTTAGGTCGGCTAGGATTACATTATGTCCCCACTAGGATTACATTGTGTCCCCATGGACTCATATATATATAAAGGAGGTTTTGTAATTTGTATCATCCAATAATTTTTCATTTATTTAATGTACTGGAGGTTTCTCCCTCGAAGTGGCTGATTTCTAACGCGTTTAACTCTCTTTTCTTCTATTTTTGAAGCTAGTTTCATAACATTTGGTATCAGACCTTTGGATTCTTGGGTTTTGCTACTCCAAACAGGTCATCGTGGAATTTTTGCTATAAATTTTTTTCTACGAAGGTTTAGAAGCTGAAATTTTTAGAGTGCGAAGCTGAAATCCCGAGGAACATTTTCGCAAAATTTTTGATCTTGGTTTACAATATATTATGAGATATGATCTACGGAATTTAGGGATTTTTGCAAGCTCATGAATTTAACCTAAACCGATCATCACAGAATTTTCGCTATAACTTGTTTTCTACGAAGGTTCAAAAGCTGAAATTATTAGAGCGCTAAGCAGAAATCTAGAGGAACATCGTCGCAAAATTTTAGAGCTTGGTTTGAAATATTTTCAGAGATATGATCTGTGGAAGTTAGGTCTTTTTCAAGCTCCCGAATTACATCTCAAAGAGGTGATTATGGGAAAATATTCATAACTCTCTCTGAGAATCGGATTGGAATTATGTAAAAAGTGACTAGAAGTACACAGACTGTAGTTTCCTGTCTATAATTTCAGAGCCAAAGGAGAAAACAGTGACATGTGCCAAGTCGTACAAGTTCGCTCTACTAAATCAGTCCATAATTAGGTCATTGTGGGAGATTGGACATAACTTTTCCTTGAAGAATCCAAATCAGGTCAGACCTATGGATTTCGAAAGAAGATTCAGAGGGGTGCTTCAGGGCCAAATTTCAGTTATTAAAGATCTGAAATCACATAGATAATTCAGATTCAATATTGATCTTCTCAAAATAAAGAAAAAGGTGTGTATTTGGTTTTTAAAATTGCATAACGTTTGTTTGAAAAAGTAGTTTGAAGTGATTCCAAAGGCATATTTTTGAGTTTTTATCATTATTGGGTTCTATAATGCCTCAAAAATATAATTCCATACCCATTAAGGCCTCAAAAATCTATACTATGACACATGAAGAGGAATAATTTCAGTATGAAATATCAAAATTATGGTACCAAGTGCAACAAATTTCGATCTTACGAAGAGCAACCAAAGATGACATAGATGGCTTAAAAGCATAAATGGAGGCTAAGTTGGATGGTTTGAAGGATCAAATAATAGTTAATATGGATGATAAATTAGTGGAAGATCACATCGAGCATCAACAAAAAGTTCTCCAACTCTCAAAGGATAACCTAACTTTGGTGCAGAATCTAATGAAACAATAGGAAGATCAACATCACATCGAAAGAAGTTTTGATGAAGCCACAGAAACAAGAACTCGACAAGTATGATTAATTTCAAAGTATCTTAGAAAGTGGAAGAACTTTCCTGTAGAAGATTCCACATGGGATGATGATAATTTTATACATAAGCATCAAGAAATAATCAAGCATTGAGGACAACACTTGTTTGAAGGAGAGGGGCATGTTAAGTCCCTATATTAATAGTGTAGTCTCTTACTATGTTAGTGTAGCTGCCCTTATTTTTATTGTTGTGCCCTTGTAACCCCCATATTTTTATTATTGTGCCCTTACATTATTATTGTTAGGTCGGCTAGCATTACGTTGTGGCCCCACTAGGATTACATTGTGGCCCCATGGACTTCTATATATAGAAAGGAGGTTTTTTTATTTGTATCATCCAAGAATTGTTCATTTATGTAATGTATTAGAGGTTTCCCCCTCAAAGTGGTTGATTTATAAGGTGTTGATCTCTCTTTTCTTCTATTTTTGGAGCTGGTTTCATAACAAACACTTCCATCTTTATAGTTGTGAGTGGTAGGCTTCCTTTTCACCATAATTTTTCTTTCAATTTTTCTTTCCAACCTGAATGCTTTCTCCCATGTATCAAGTTCCCAAAGGTGAACCTCATGTTGGATGTTATCCTTTAGAGTCCCTATGAGGACATCAATCCTATGTTCTTGTGGAATATTATTTACCCTTATATTCAATTTTTGGAAGTCCTCAATGTGATGCGCCATTGAACCCTTTTGTTTGAGATTTATCAATTGGATGAAGAAGGAGTTCCTATTTGTATCCTCACAATGTGTTATCATTTCCTTTGTAAAAATTGACTAAGTGGCAATTTTTTTACAAGAGCAAAGTCGTCGATACCATAAAAAATTATTTGTTCTAAATATAAAGTTACAATGTGTACCTTTTTCGTGTTTTTCACATTATGGAGATCAACGTATTTCTCCATCTGTAGTATCCATGTTACAGGATCCTTGCCATCAAAATTCCTCATATCGATCTTTGGAATATGGTGGGTCTTCAATCCAATTTTAGATTCTATGAAATCAGGATTAACATTTATTTTTTTCTCGTCATGAGGTTCCTCTACTACCTTTTCATCATTGGGAAGTTTTTCTTATAGCAACTTTTCCAAACCTTCCTTCAAACCTTCCATGTATTTCTTCAAATTCCATGTTTCCTTCTATACCATCAATTTTAGCTTCCATGCCATCCCTCTTAGTTTATATGCCATTCTTCAAACCATCTATCTTAGCTTCCATACCCTTCTTCAAACCATTTATTTCATTTTTGGTTACTTTTTGAAAGAGCAAAATTTGTTGCACTTGGTCTTGTAATTATGATATATCATGTTGTACTTCTTCCTCTTCATGAGTCATAGTCGAGATTTATGAGAGCTTAATGGGCATGGAATTATTTTTGGGAGGCATTCTAGAACCAAACATGGATATCTATGCTTCAATATGCCCTTGGAATCACTTCAAACTAATTTTTCAAACAAAATGTATGCAATTTTAAAAACAAATACACACATTTTTCTTGCTTTTGAGAAGCTTGATTTTGAAACTAATGTATCTCGATGATTTAGGATCCCCAATATTTGATCTTTGGTCCTATAGTAGCCCTCTGAGTCTTCTTTCCAATGCCATATGTCAGACCTGATTTGGATTCTTCAAGACAGAGTTTGTCCAATATCCCACAATGACCTAATTATGGACTAGTTCGGTTGAGAGAACTTGTACGGCGTGCCACATGTCATTGTTTCCTTCTTCAACTCTGAAATCAATAAACAGGAAACTAAACTCTGTGAAATTTCGGCCACTATTTACGGAATTCCAATTCGATGCTCAAAGAGTGAGTTATGACTATTTTCCCAAGGTCACCTCGTTTAGATGAAATTTAGGAGCCTGCAAAAATCCTAACTTCCATAGATCATATCTCTGAAAATATTACAAACCAAGATTTGAATTTTTTACACAAAGTTCCTCAGGATTTCTTCGCAAATGTAAATATTTTTAGCTTTTAAACCTTATTAGAAAAAAAAAAGTTATAGTGAAAATTCCACGATGACCTATTTAAAGAAGAAAACCCTATAATCCAAAGCTTTGATACCAAATGTTATGAAACCAACTCACAAAATAGAAGAAAATATAGATCAATGACTTAGAAATAAGCCTCTTCGAGGGGGAAACCTCCTTTAAATTACATAAATGAACAATTATTTGATGATACAAATGAAAAAACCTCTTTTCTATTTATAGCATTCGATGGGGTCAGAATATAATCCTATCCCACCTAACAATAATAATGTAAGGGCATAACAATAACAATAATGGGATTTTATGGGGAACAATAATAACAATATGGGGACTACAAGGGTACAAAAATAACAATAAGGGAGCTACACTAACAACAATAAGGGACTACACTAGTAATATAAGGACCTAACATGCTCAAAGTGTAAATGATTTTCCGCCTTAATCTTTCATAGAGGGTATCATAGTTACTTCGTTAATTTTTGTTTTTTGTAAATTTTATTCTAGCAATCTGTACTTAGCTCAGGGCCTCTTTCTCATGGTATTCATTAGGGGAATTTTGAGGTCTAAAATGGGCCTCCTAAGGAAATTATAAAATAATAATGGAAATAATAAAATAAGATTTGATTATATCATCAATTTTTAGAGGGAAAAAAGGAAAAACTATTTTTTCAACTCATATTTTCAACTTATCTCCCTATGGGTTTACTCAAATTTCTAGCGGAAACAATCGTTGGATGAAAATTCGATTTCTCATCTAATGAGTACCCATTTTTCATACTTTTATGGACCTTCCTACATGAAAAATGAGAAATACATGAAAAATGTGATTGCAAACACGTTTTTTCATGTATTTCTCATTTTTCATGTAGCGGGATCCATTGAAAGTATGCAACATGGGTACTCTTTGGATGAGGAATTAAATTTTGCATCCAACGAGTACTCCTGCTCGAAATTTGAGTAAAACATTATGGAGATAAGTTGAAAATACGAGTTGAAAAAGTAGTTTTATTATTTTATTATTTTTACTTTTTTACTCCAAAAATGGTGAATCATCCCCCACGGTTAACATCATCATCTTGAATCCTATTATTTCTTATAACATTTATTTTTGTTGTAAATTTTTCTTAGGAGGCCCATATTAGACCTCAAAATTCCCTTGATGGTACAATTTGATTTTTCCCTGATGCATTTTGTCATTGGATTAGGCCACTTTCTCGTTATTTTAGTCCTCAATCTTACTACAAATAAATTATTGAATCATTATAATTGGTGGAAATGATGAGGAGCTTGAAGTTGGAGGTCTGAGCTATAACATTGATAACACAAGAATGTTAAGGACTCGAGAAATGAAAAATCAATTGAACACATAACTAATATAAAGCTTAAATCAGTTTTAGAGGAAAATGAGAAATGATTCACTAATATAAGTTTAAATTAATTAGAGAAAAATTAATAATGGATCAGGTTTGTGGCAAGAGGGGGAACATAAAGCATATTCAAATAGGAGGTCTCAAGGAATCCTCTATGCACATAAGAAGTATTATTAGAATTTGAAACATCGCCACTCACCATCTTATTCAAAGAAAATTTCTCAGATTTTAAGAATAAAATATTATTTTGAAAATACCTTTTTGAGCATTACGTAGGTAAGGATATACATGTTCTTCAGGGGGTCGCTTGCATTCTATAGAGACAAGATTTGATGTGATGGGCCTAAAAATATTGATATGACAATCAAGAAGAAAAACTACTTGTCTGATTAAAACTTGGCTGAAGTAGAATTTTAAAATAACCAACAAGATCAAACAAAGAAAGGAATTAAACTTCTTTTCATTAAAAATAATCCTAACACATTTTCAAAGTCAACCAATCTAGAATGGATTCAAGATGGAATAATATTTGGGGAAAATGGGAAAGGTTTTCAATCATATGTTAGGGTTGTGAAGGAGATCATTTGTATATATATTATCCTCATAATGAAGTCAAAATGAGGAATTTGCACAATATCCAAGAAGTAGCTAGAATGGAATATAGAGTGATATGTAGCTAAGCAGTTTTCCCTCAAGGCTACACATTGCCCAAATTAGAAATCACCCAAGTTTCGAAGTGGTATCTTCAATTAAATCAATGTTGGTATATTTCCTAGAACAATAGATCATGAGTTTGTTGCATCATATCAAGCGAAAATTATGTGTTTCTGGAAAAAAATTGTTTGAATAATGCCATACATTCAATGCCAAGCAGTTTTTTATCAATTAATTAAATTGTGAATGAGGAGAGGAATGGAGTGAAGTGTTAATTAACACAATAGATTTGTTTATTTGTTTGCCATTAAATACAGGGTTCTTTAATTTCTTGAATAATCCTCGGTCTTGGCAATACAAGCAGTGAACCAAGACAACTAGTCTTGACCAATTAGAGCAACTCATTCATCCTTGTTGGAAAAGAAGCCTTGAGCTTAACATGATAGAGATCACATTTTTTTAATTAATTCCATGAAAGTGTCCATGTTTATGAGATGGATAGGCCATAGTCACATCATCTACATATCAACATTAGAGCAAGCTTTAACATTGAAGAAGGAATAATCCATGTTAGAGGATTGAAGAAAAGAGGGGAATAATTGAAGGTTGACTGTAACTTCGTGTAGGGTATTCTCTTTGTGAATGTCATTTTTCATTAGAATTTGCTAGATTTTTCATTTGTAAATGTTGTTGGAGTGTGACTGCACATTCAATATGTGCTAGATATTTTGTATTAGTTTATAAGTGAATTAGGAAAATCACAACGTAAAATACAATACTTAATCAAACACACATGCCTATAAATATGACACAATTATTTGACTTGGAAACTTGGACCCCATTAAAACTTGTTTTTGGTAAATAAAAGAAATGAATTGTGTTATTGAGAATTTACAAAGGATCACATCACATCATTGTAGAGACTAGACAATATTCATCTAGTTTAGTGCTCCTATACCATAGTCTGTATATACAACATTTGCCAAAAAAAATAGCAAATTGCTCAACTATTGCTTGTAATTTGTAAATACTACAAAAGAAATGTTGTTACTTATAAATAAGGGTGGTTGTTCATGTCCATTAGAATTCACCATGAATGCACGAGTATAGCAAGATTCTTAGATATGCATTGCAATAACAGGCAAGGAAGTTGCTCTCGGTATTCCTCTCTAAAGACACAAATAGGTTGTAATAATTTCCCTTTCTTGAGAGATATTGAGTGAATGATTAATTGAGTGGTGGGGATATAACCCATCGCTTTATATGGATTTGAGATTTGGGGCCTTAACCTTGGTTGTATATAGTGGTCTTGCATCTAGAGGGTCTAGACTTGTGATTAAACACCTTATTTGGGGCCACTTTGGTGCAAACATATTCATAAAGATTCATAAATTGATTTTTCATCATCATATAGATCAATTTATATGTCATTTTATATACATGCACATAATCTATCTTCCAAAAGCATGGTTGATCTTTGTATGCCTTAGACTATTAAATGCCACAAATCATAGTGAGATGTGCTTGAGTTTGGATTGAGTAATCACATTGTGGGAATACTAATATGCATCTCCTATGTATATCAAAATAATAAAGGTCCATTCTAGAATGCATGTCGGGTCATAAGAGAGGCATCATGTACAAAAGGGGTATAAAAAATATTAATGAAAAAATGGATACCTACAATATCTATTGAAAGTAAGGGTTTTTTAAATTGGGAAAATGTATTGGGCTAGTATTAGTAGGGGGTTAAATAAAGTGATTTTTAGAGGTATTTTCCAATATGTAGTCAAATTAAGGGAATTTTTTATTATGTCACAAATGCATGTATTATATCATAGGTTAATTGAGTGAAGCCCCCATGGTATAATTGTCTAATGTGAGTTTTTTCTTCTTTGCGAGCACATGAAGAAATATTTGATAACTTTCAGAATCATCATGCAGTGCACTGATGGTAACAGAAATTAAAAAGGATAAATAAAAATGTCGGTCTATCGCAGGGGCTCCACACATGCACAGGTGTGCTCGCCTTCCTCAATTGATTCCACATTGTTTCTTGACTCGTCAAAGCCTTGCAGCCCAAAATTTATTATATAAGTGTAGCTCCAACTGACCCAGCTTCTTTATTTTCGTTGCCTAGACATTGAAAGAAATGTCCACCCCTTTTCCTTTTGTTGAATTTGAAGACCTCATGCTGTAACTCGTGAGATCCATGGCTTTGTAGCACAAAACACTCCTCTCTATCTGTCATCCTGAAATACCTTTGGTTGGATTTGATCTCTAGACCTCATCTTGTAACTCGTTAGATTCAAGGTTTGGTAGCACAAAGACATGGGGACACTGATTTTCCATTCCCAGCCATATTGAAAAATTGCAGTGTTCTAAATTGAGTTTCGTATGTGTAGAAGTGTGAATATCTATATACGTCTTATTAATGTCAATGGAGAAAAGATGTTGTTTCGGACCTTATTTCGATATGTAAAATTGGGAAAGAGCTTTCGTATGCCTTTGTTTCATCACAACTTGGTTAAGAGCTTAATTTCTTTGGAATTTAATCCTCTTTACACAGAGACTTGTTGTCTTTCACCTTTACTAAACTAGCAATTACTTCTAACCTTTTTTAAAATGCATGTTAGGGAGATGAAATTATCTAAGTTGATTGAAGTTGATGAAACAACGTCAAAGCATAAAAATGAATGACTCTAAATGGAAACTCAATGTATATGCTTGAAAACCAATTTTCCAATCAAAATAACATGTTGTAGATGTATATAAATAACTAAAGAATACAGAAAATTAGTGACAATAGTCAAAAGTATATTGTGTCATTTTACTTTTAATTGTACTAAAAGACTTTCAGCATTTTTTTAAAATCTAGCTAATGATCAATATCCATATTTATATAAGAGGTTTTATATTCAGTGATTTAGTTTTTCAAGATAATCTTCTCAACTTTTATATTCCTTTAGTGTACCTTTAGGAATTTCAAAATAAATTCACGAGTCAAATTTGACAGTTTTCACACCTCCCCTACCAGTTTCCACAATTTCAACAGAAAAAACCTTGACAGTCTTGAAATTTTTCAAGTTGTATTTCACGAGCACAAACAATTTGCGAGTCAAATTCCATCGATGACAATTGCTAATTTAAAATGAGAAAGAATTAAAAGAAAACATATTATATAAAATGGTGTTATAGATTTTTGAATAAATTTGCTATTGATTACGGATTATGAAAATGGTTGATTTTGTTCCTATCCGACAACAAGAGATTTTACTTGTAATATCATAAAGTTTTTGTCTTCGAATTCTGAGATATTCTCCAAATTTATAATAGAATTAAATTCTTCACACAATTTGTTCATATAACATTGAAAAAATCTATCAAACAAAACAGATTTTACTTTACTACTATCACACAGCTTTTTTCTATCCAATTCTGAGATATTCTCCAAATTTATAATAGAAATAAATTCTACACACCAAAGGTTCATATAACATTGAAAAAATCTATGTTCGACGTGGATTGGAAAGGGGGAGACATACCATTTATTGGAATATATCCTCAGAAGCAATATGCACCTACCATCACCACCAGTCCAGCACCACCACAGTTTCTCTTCTCTTAATCCAGCACCACAACCTCTTGCTCTGGATTTGAGCTGCGAATTATGCACCTACCATAGCAGAGTTTACAATTATATAGATTAAGCTCACTTCTTACTATCCTCAATTAATCATGACCAATCATGACCAAAGCATTGTAAAAAGATGATGACATGTAAAAATCCTTAACTGCAAAAAACTAGCTCAGTCAAATGAAAAACAAAGCTTCTGCTTCGTTCATGTTTTGTAATAAGCATTTATGAGAAAATATTTTTATTGAGTACATCTCATTGTCATCGACCTAACCAATGATGTCAGTATCAGATAATTTCATGTCTCATTGTCATCGACCTAACCAGTGATGTTAGTATCAGATAATTTCAGAAAAATTGCGGTCCTTGTTTTGTTTGAACGGTAAGGTTACGTGACTCTTGTGCACTTCAACTTGGTATTTGTCATCAGTGGTAACTTACCAGCAAAATTCGAATCTCTTTACTTTTATGTTCTTAGTCTTCTGCAGAAACTCATGTTAGAATCTCATTCACGCGTTAATATTGACGACTCACAGACTTGATTTGTACGATTTGTACCACGTGAGCATAAGTGGCAGTATATGTGCTATTACGAAAACCAATAAATAGTAAGTTTATAGGAAATTAAATGTGGTGGGGCATTATATGCTTACTCTTAGATTTAAACGAATTTAAATAAATCTAAGAGTGGGCATATAATGCCCCACCGCATTTAATTTTTTATAGTTTACAATTTGGGTTGCCAGGTAGCATGGCTGGCAGGATTCCAAATGGTGGATTTAGGAATATGGCATACTTAATTACTTTGATATTTCTGACTTACTTGTGTATTTGAAAATAAAATATAGTGGTACAATTTTGTCTAGAAAATAATAGAAATTGAGGTATGATTTTGAGAAAATTTAGCATAAATTTTTGAAAATCTAGGTTATAGTTAAATTTTAGGTGCCCAAGAGTTTTTAATAGTGATGAATTTATTTATACTAGCAAAAAATTAGACTTAAACATAACCACATTCAAATTTCTGGAAAACAAATTGTTAGATTCCAACATAAAGTTCACCATTGAAGACAAATTGTGGCCTCCATACAAAATGCCATAAAATAATATTTAAAATGCTTAATCTAAATCAAATATTAACTTAAATTTTGAAAGGGTTATATATTCTTTATTTTAAATTAAAGAGTATATTTTATCTTTTTTAAATAAAAATTATAAAAAAAATTGTATTTTAATTTGGAAGAAAAATTAAATATATACTTTAAAATAAAATTAATTTGAAAAAACTATTATTTTTCTTATTTTATATTGTTAAAAATGGACGAAAAAAAAATAAAAGTCATTCATGTTGAAACTTATTTATTTCTTAGAAAGAATTTCAAAATATTAGAAATGACAATACAAAACTTTAAACACAAGGTTTTGTGGGCCTTGAGCACATTTCCTTTAAATTTTCATAGGGGTTTGTTGACATGCATTGTTATGGTTGGTTGATAGTTTTTTGGGTTTTTATTTATTATTTACAAGTAAATTGGAAAACTTATTTATTATTTATAGTTAAACTGGAAACTTATGATTAAGTTAAAAGAATATTAGAAAATAGATATTTCAATTGAAAGATATTATGTTTTAATTTTATTTAACTGATCTTAAAGAAAATAATTAAATATCAAAAAATTTGGTTGGTAACAAACTAATTTCTTGAACAGTTAAGGATAGTTATGTAGTTACAACCACCCTCCTAGGATTTATAGGAAATCTAGAGAGAGGTAGGGGTTGGTTGGGGAGGATTCCAAAAGAAGGTCTAAGAGTGACTGGAAACAATCACTGTCGGTGTTAAGGCAGGACATTGTCAGTGATAATCTCTCGAGCTAGCTAACGGCTAGTGGAGAAATTAAGAACTAGAACTGGTTTATGGATGGACCAGAGTCTTGAAGCCATTATTATTGAACAACAATGAATTAACTCCTTAATTTGTTTAAGAACTATGGCTCGG
Source organism: Pinus albicaulis (assembly GCA_034641835.2). NCBI lineage: Eukaryota > Viridiplantae > Streptophyta > Pinopsida > Pinales > Pinaceae > Pinus > Pinus albicaulis. The sequence continues at coordinate 487,892,334 of CM076569.1, forward strand.
CAAGAGAAAAGGACAGAAACACCTTTCTCATAGTTGGGAGGACCAGCCCAGCGAAAAGAATTAAAAAGCTAAGGAAAACAGATAAGTAAACTTGATTATGAATATTTTGAGTATTGCATGCTTTAATTATTTCCTATGTATATGACAAAAGAGCCCTTATTTAACCGGTGACAAATGAGAAATTAGATTTATATCGTATTACTGTTATATTTAAGGGAATGTCGATTTTATTTCTTTCATTGTATCAGTAGGCTGAGTAGGTTCATATGCTAACTAGAAAACTCTATCTAACTAAAATAGGAATTTGGGTGCCAAGAAAACATTAAGGGTGAACCTGGGAACCTACGGTGATGCCATACAAATGGAGAAAGGGAAGAGTGAGTTTAGGACCAATGCGGGGCGAGAAACCTAGCTAAGAAAAAAAATAAAAGAAGTTGAAGCTAACCTGTCAAACCCTCACTAAATGTAAACAAGGCAAGAGCTTAAGGTTAACACCTTCCAAGAAGATCATATGAAACAAGAAGAGGAAATCAAGAGGAAAACACCAACAGAGGCCTCAACAGCACAAGGGTTGAGACCAACTATGGGTGGAGCACCCACGGTCGGTCCATGTCCCTCTACTCGAGGCCAATTCTGAAAAATTATCTCAGCATTACCAACATTTTAGAAAAAGATGCCAATACAAGATCCATTATATCAACCAGTAAAAAAAGACAATATACAACATCATGAATAACTTGTGAATTAGATAAATGGAAAACTTGCGTAATGATTACTGTTATGAACAAATTGAAAGTATGTAGAAAAACCTGAATCGTTTCTAATTGCTACAAAAGGGTCAACCCGAACACCATTGAGGGAAATGTTACCAAGCAAGCAATACAAATAAATTAACATGCTAAATAGATGAATTTGCTGTAAATTGAGACTGTGAGTCACTATACAACACAGTGAGGCCACCATTGTTAACTCAAAAACTAATTCATATCATATTGCATCAAAGTCACATTAACATATAACTGTGATTAGAAACTAAAAAATATGTCATAGAAGCCCATAAATGTTTTGGCTAGGCGGAGAAAATTATATACAAACTAAAACCCTTGACGAGGCAGATTAGCATAGTTTAGTTCAAAAATAATGAAAGAAATACAAGCACACACATTAACTGCCACCTAGTAGAAACCCTAGGTTAATAACCCCACGTTACAGCCTCATGCATTAGCATGGAAGTATGTTATACCTTAGGATAGTAAAACGAAGAGCCAAGGAATCCATTCAGCGTTCTAGGGGGGCCTGCAACAGAGGCACTTGTCTAAATAACTTTGTAAATCTTCTACTTTTGTTACTCGAATTAAAACTAGGATGTCGAGGTTACATACCTCAAGTTGACGCAATAAGCTCGCATTTGGAAGATGCAAAACCTTTCAATGGATCGTGAAACCTAGGATAAACAAAAAACCATGAATAGGGAGGTATAGCCAACCAAAAGGAAGAGATGTAAGTAAAACTTTACAGCAAACAGTGGATACCTTGCTTGAAGTGAACTGCTGAACATCACTGGTGAAACCCTGTGTCTATTTAAAAATTGTTAGCTTCCAAGAAAAACCTAGTAAGTGAGTCTCAGTAGCTCTAGAAGATGCAGGTGGCCCGAGGTAGAAGACTAGAGCTCAACATACCAACAGGGAGACATATACTACCTACAAAACTAGATAAACCTTGCTTGCAGAGTTGCCTAGCTTCGACTACGGTGAGAATGAGACTCTGACGCCAAGCGAACGGGGGTGGTTAACCTAACTTCTGATAGCCAAATATCAACCATTGGATCAGATGAGCCAAGATCAACGAGCTCCAATCTCCCACGCTTCAACCTTGTGAACAGACAACTGTGAAGTCGTGGTTTCCAGATCCTTCCCGCGGACAACATCAAAAATAAGGATTCAATAGAGAGGGTAGGTTTTAGCCAGTGGTGTAAGTTACTATTCCATTGCCCGAGACATTAAACACAACATTAATCAATATCGTACCCTGGAGTATTATTACAGGGATTTTGAAATCCAAACCATTGGCGAATTAAAACACTATATATATATATATATATGTGCAATTGATCGAACCATGTACCTAAAATAAATCACGAATTGACCTTTTTTTCTTAAAGTGAACTATTGATATTATTATATCATGTTATGTTATGTTCCAAAATGTGTTAAGAGTGCATAGAATGTGTGGCATGGATTCAATCCATAAGTGTGATAGGAACCATAGAGCAATGTTAAGGTTTAAAATAACTTTATTTTTTTTACCTATAGTTAATTGTGACTATTGTATGTGACAAGTGGTATCAGAGCCGAGTTTCCAACATTGTGGCTTTGTGGGAAATCACTGTGATAATGTGATTAACACAAAGAGTGATAGAAAATTTTAGCAACAACCAGATGCAGAGAGGATCTAGATCGTCCGGAAGGCCAGAAGAATGTTATGGAGGGAATAACCCATAAATTTGGGTATAGTTGGATGCCAACCGACATTATCATACAAATAAATTATTGGAACAACAACAAAAACAAACTAGGAAACTTTTGGAGATAGTACGAAAGTTTCAGAACGAGATGGCTCGAATAAGGAATGATAACAAAAGGTTGATTCAATATTAGGAGAGAATTCTAAAAAGTTTTTCCGAAAAACAAAACAAGATAACCCATCAGCCGAATCCAGATTATGAAACCCAGAATGAAAGAGATCAACAACCAACCGATGATGATAAAGAAGAGATCCATACTCAGAGGAGTCGGCGATATGAAAGGAATAGAGTCGAGTATGATGAGGAATATGATAATTTAAATGATCAAGGAATGAAAAAGAAACAAAGGACAAAAATACAAGGTGAGTTCAGGAAAATTAAGCCACTAACCTATGATGGGGAGAAGGAAGAAGCAGCAGAGTCCTGGATTATTGAAATGAATAAATACTTTCAAGTGTATGAGTACAATAGTAATCTTAGAGCTAGGTTGGCTATGTACCAGCTACGGGGTAAGACCAGCTTGTGGTGGGAGGATATTAAAGCAGTACGAAAAATTGATGAGAAGAGGGTAAGTTGGGAGGATTTCCAGAAGTATTTTAAGGACAAGTTCTTAACCGAGTGTTTTTATGATGGAAAATCCAAGGAGCTTCATGACTTGCACCTGGTACAACTAACCATGGATGAATTCATAACCAAATTTAAGGATTTGTTAAGGTATGTACCTTACTTACATGAGGAAAAAGTGAAGGTTCAATGATTTTTAAGCATTCTACCTACCTACATGAAGGAAAGGATCGAATTTGACAGTCCTAAGACCATGGATGAAGCTATAAAAAAGGCACGAATGTGTTATCAACAAACCAAGAAGAATGAGGTTAATAAAAGCTGGAATTTGAAGAAGGGGTCAAAGAGTTTCCAAGATTTCTAAAATTCTAGGCCAAGCTCCAAGAATTTTCAGAAAAATTATGTGAATAAGACAGTGAGAAAGACACACTCAAAATCAAGATAGAAACAAGAAGTTAAAGCCATAGAGGCATCTAGCTAGAAAAATCCCCCTTTTCAATGTCGGGGTGTGGCGAATCTCACTATTACTGGAATTCCCAGCATAAGGCAAGGATAGAGAAAGCATCCAATATACAAGAAGTTCCAACTATTAGTGAAGTGGCAAGAAACATTCCTAGAATCAACGTAGTGTTGGATGACCATCAGGCAGATTATCAGCCTTTGATGGTGGAGTGTGAAGGTAAAATTTCTAATCAACATGTCTTTGTTTTACTTGATCATGGTGCTAGCCTTAGTTATATTAGTCCCAAAATTTAGATTTATGTCAATTATAGAGTCTTAAATTTCAGAAATGTCCATGGTTGGTTCAGTTGGCTACTGGTGCCAAGCATCGAGTCTCTGTTAAGACTAAAAATTATCCTATTGAAATGTCTTGATAGCGCATTCATGTAAACATGAATGTGCTCCCTTTGGGCTCCTACGATGTGTTAATTGGGATGGATTGGCTGGAAATTCATTGGTCAATGGTGGAATGCAAGGAGAAAAGTGTTAGTTTCCTCAATGAAGAGGGTGCAAGAAGGAAGATGGAGGCTATTAAAAAGGGCATTAAGTTGCAGCCTATTACGGCCAATCAGCTGGGAAAATTTATTTGGAAGGGATGTTAGATCTATGTTGTACAGGTGGGTTATACAAATTCTAAGGACAAGATAACCTCTCTCAAAAATGTATTGGTTGTTCGAGACTTTGTAGATGTGTTTCCAGAGTCTATACCGGTTTTACCAACCAAATGGGATATCAACTTCACTATAGAGTTGATTCCTAGAGCAGCTCCCGTGTCAAGAACCCCATACCAAATGAGTATACCAGAGTTGACCGAGCTCAAAATGCAGCTACGAGAGCTGCTCGATAAGGGATACATCTGTCCCAGTGTATCTCCTTAGGGGGATCTAGTATTTTATGTAGGCAAGAAGGATGGAACCATGTGTTTATGCATCGATTACCGACAACTGAACAAGATGACCATCAAGAAAAAATACCCACTCCCACGAATTGACGATCTATTCAATCAAGTTCGAGGAGCCAGTGTGTTTTCAAAAATTGACTGAATATCGAGATACCATCAAATCCGGATCAAACATGAAGATATTTGTAAGACTGCATTTCAAACTCAGTACAGACATTATGAGTTCTTCGTGTTTCCTTTCAGCCTCACTAATTCCCCTGCGACCCTTATGAGTTTAATGCATGACATCTTCTAGCATTATTTGGACAAGTTCGTTTTATTTTTTCAATGATATCCTAATTTATTCCAAAAATCAAATAGAACATGAGAAGCATCTCAGAGCTGTTTTACAAACTCTCAGGGAAAATCATTTGTACACCAAGTATAGCAAGTGTGATTTCTTCAAAGACCATATTCGGTATTTTGGGCATGTAATATCCGCAGAAGGAATAACTGTTGACCTAGAAAAGATCCAAACAATTATGGAGTGGGTTGTTTCGAAAAATGTAGCGGACATATGATCGTTCATGGGGTTGGAAGGATAATATCGTCGATTTTTCAAATATTTCTCGAAAACTTCTTATCCCATAACTTCCCTGTAGAAGAAAGGGAGAGTATTTAAATGGATAGTAGATTTCCAGTAGGGGTTTGAACGATTAAAACAATTATTGACTTCAACCCTGGTGTTAAAGGTAGCATACCTAGAGAAGGGAGTTTGTGTTGTGTAATGATTCATGTCAGGAAGGTGTAGGAGGAGTGATGATGCAAGAGGGTAAGGTTGTGGCTTACGATTGCCACAAACTCAAGGAGCATGAACAACGATATTTAGCTTATGACATGGAACTCACAGCAGTATTTCATGCTCTAAAAATGTGGCGCCATTACCGATTTGGAAAGAATTTTTTATTGCTTACAGATTACAGTGGCCTAACCAATTTCTTTAACCAAGCCACTTTGAATTCCAGACAGGCCAGATGAACCGCATACTTAAGTGAGTTAAAATTTGACATACGACATGTAAAGGGGAAGTAAAACCGAGTAGCAGACACATGTAATAGGGAGATTCAATGTTTTTATGAAGTCTTGTACCATCAAATTGAGTTTTATGGGTGAGGACCACTAACTGAGGATGCCCTTGAAGACCCAGAGTATAAATATCTACGGCAACACACAAAATAATTACAAATGTTGGGTAAGACTTCAGAATATGATATAAACAGTTGAAATCAATTAACTTTCTATGGAAGGGTTTACATACCAAATCAAATGTCTATTAAGAAAATAATATTGGATGAGAATTGTAGTCCATACGCAGCTCATCTAGGATATCAAAAAATATTCTCTGCGCTAAATAAGGAGTATTTCTGGCCAAGAATGAGGAAAGATATCACAAAATATCTGTCTAATTGTTTGGAATGAAAACAAGTGAAGTATGAACATCAACATCCAACAGATTTATTGAACCCCCTTCCTATTCCAGAATGGAAATGGGAAACAATTACACTGGATTTTATAATGGGATTACCTAGAACAAAAGATGACACGACTCTTTAATGGTGGTAGTAGATAAGTTGAGAAAAATGGCTCATTTCATCCCAGTGAAATCCACCTACAAGATAATAGAGATCATGAATATTTTCATGAAATATATATTTCGATTACATTGCATACCTAAGGTAGTAATTTATTTAGAGACGTGAAGTTCATGTCTACCTTTTGGAAGGCTCTGTTTAATGGGTTGGGTACCCAAATACATTTCATTACATCTTACCATCCTTAGACAGATGGGAAACTAGAGTGAGAAAACCAAGTTTTATAACACATGCTACAGATGAATGTAACGAACCAATCGACTAATGGGAGGATTGTCTCCACCTAGTTGAATTTTCATATAACAACAGTTATCATGAGTCGTTAAAATGAGTCCCTATGAATTGTTCTATGGTCGCAAGTGTGGGACAACTTCCAATTGGAACATACCCAAAGATAGAATGATATTGGGACCAAATATGCTTAAGGAAATGGAGCAAGAAGTTAAAAAAGTTCGCCAGAACTTGCGAGCCACTCAAGATAGAAAAAAATCATATGCAGATACGAAGAGAAGTCATAAGGAGTTCCAGGTGGGAGATCATGTCTATCTAAGGATTAAGCCTAGGAGGAGTACTCTGAAGTGGGATGGGTGTGCTGAAATGACACCTCGCTACTGCGGTCCCTTTCATATTTTGGAAAGGGTAGGGCCAGTGGCCTACCAACTCGCCCTTCCTAGTTATGTGAAATTTGACAATGTCTTTCATGTTTCATTATTAAAGAAATACATGTATGATTCCTCAGATGTAATTAGTTGGAAGTATGTTCAAGTAGCTAATATCTTTATTTCAAATATATGTGTATTTATTTATGAGTTGAGAATAATTAATATTATAATGAATGGTAGGTCGAACCGGACACAGAATACAGGGTAGAACCCTTGCGTATCCTCGACCAGAGAGAAGACACATTGCAAAGGTGAGTGGTCACCCAAGTTAAAGTGCAATGGATTCACTTTATCCCCGTAGAGGCCACATTGGAAGGTGAGGGATTAATGAAATAGGCATGTGCAGACTTATTCCACGGGATGGAATGAACACCGAGGACGTTGTTGCGCTAAGAGGGGGAATATGTAACCCTCATAAGTTTGAAGTTACTTACATGACTACGGGAAATATGTTTTTTATTTATTATTTACAAGTAAACTGGAAAACTTATTTATTATTTATAGGTAAAGTGGAAAATTATGATTAAGTTAAAAGAAAATTGTAAAATATATATTTCAATTGAAAGTTATTGCGTTTTAATTTTATTTAATTTCTCTGAAAGAAAATAATTAAATATCAAAGAATTTTCCTGGTAACGAACAGAGTTCTTGAATAGTTAAGGATAGTTATGCAGTTACAACCAACCTCCTAGGATTTATAGGAAATTCAAAGAGAGGTAGGGGTTGGATGGGGAGGATTCCAAATGGAAGGTCTAAGGTTGACTGGAAACAAACATTGTCTGTGTTCAGGCAGGACGTTTTCAGTGATAATCTCCTAAGATGGCTAAGGGTCAGTGGAGAAATTAAGAAGCAGAACAAGTTTATGGCTGGACCGGAGTCCTGAAGCTATTATTCTTGAAAAACTATGAATTAAATCCTTAAATTGTTCAAGAACTATGGTTGGAGGGGAGAAAAGGACATAAACGTCGTTCTCACAGTTGGGAGGACCAGCCCAACGAAAAGACTTAAAAAGCTAAGGAAAAAAGATAATTAAACTTGATTATGAATATTTTGAGTATTGCAGGCTTTAATTATTTCCTGCGTATATGACAAAAGAACCCTTATTTAACCCATGACAAATGAGAAATTATATGTATCTCTTATTACTGTTATATTTAAGGGAATGTCGATTTTATTTCTTTCAATGTATCAGTCGGCTGAGTAGGTTCATATGCTAACCAGAAAACTCTATCTAACTAAAATATGAATTTGGGTGCCAAGAAAATATTAAGGGTGAGCCTGGGAACCTACGGTGACGCCATACAAATGGAGAAAGGGAAAAGTGAGTTTTGGACCAGTGCGGGGCAAGAAACCCAACCAAGCAAAAAAATAAAAGAAGCTAAAGCTAACCTGTCAAACCCTCACTAAATGTAAATAAGGAAAGATATTAAGGGTAACACGTTCCAAGAAGATAGTATGAGACCAGAAGAGGAAATCAAGAGGAAAACACCAACAGAGGACTCAACAACATGAGAGTTGAGACCAACTACGGGTGGAGCACCCATGGTCATTCCATGTCCCTCTACTCGAGGTTAATTCTGGAAAACTATCTCAGCATTACCAAAATTGCAAGAAAATATGCCAATACAAGATCTATTATATCGACCAATAAAAAAATACAATATACAACATTATGAATAACCTGTGAATTAGATAAATGAAAAACTTGCGTAATGATTATTGTGATGAACAAATTGAAATATTGTAGAGAACCACGAATCATTTCTAATTGCTATAGAAGGGTCAACCCTGACACCATTGAGGGAAACGTTACCAAGAAAGAAGTAAAAAGAAATTAACATGCTAAATAAAGGAATTCGCTATAAAATGAGACTCTTAGTCACTATAAAACACAGTGAGACCACCACTATTAACTCAAAAAAAAATTCATATCATATTGCAGCAAAATCACATTAACATATAATTATTATTAGAAATTGAAAAATATTCCATAGAATCTTGTAAATGTTTTGGATTGGCCGAGACGATTATATACAAACTGAAACCCTCGATGGGGTATATTAACATAGTTCAGTTCGATACTAATGAAATAAATATAGGTACACACAGTAACTGTCACCTAGTATAAACCCTGGGACAATAACCCCACGTTACAACCTCATGCATTAGCATGGCTGTATGTTATCCCTTAGGACAGTAAAACAAAGAGCTAAGGAATCCATTGGGCATTTTAGGGGGGGCCTGCAATAGAGGCACTTGTATAAATAACATTGTAAATATTCTACTTTTGTTACTCAAATTAAAACTAGGATGTCAAGGTTGCATACCTGGAGTTGACACAGTAAGGTCGCATTTGGAAGCTACAAACCCTGTCAATGGATCCTGAAACCCAATACATATATCAAACCATGAAAAGGGAGGTATAGCCAAGCGAAAGGAAGAGATGTAAGTAAAATTTTACAAAAAAAAATGGATACCAAGTGCTCGAAGTGCACTGCTAAACATCACTGGTGAAACCCCGTGTCTATTTAAAAATTGTTGGATGCCAAGAGAAACCCAGTAAGCGAGTCTCAGTATCTCTAGAAGATGTAGATGGCTCGAGGCAAAAGACTAGATCTCAGCATACCATCAGGAAGACGTAAACTTCCTACAAAACCAGAGAAACCTTGCTTGCAGAGCTGCCCAACTCCGGCTACGGTGAGAATGAGACTCCGCCAAAAAGTGAACAGGGGTGGTTAACCTAACTTCTGGTAGCCAAATCTCAACCATTGGATCAAATGAGCCAAGATCAGTGGGCGCCAATCTCCCATGTTTCAACCTTGTGAACAGACATTTGTGGAGTTGTGGGTTCCATATCCTTCCCGAGGGCAACATCACAACTGAGGATTCAATGGAGAGGGTAGGTTTGAGCTAGTGGTGGAAGTTACTATTCCATTTCCCCAGACATTAAACACAACATTAATTAGCCTCGTACCCTAGAGTATTATTACAGGGATTTTGAAATCCAAACCATTATCGAATTAAAACTATTAAATAATGATGTGTGTGTGTGTGTGTGTGCATTTGATAGAACCATGTGCCTGCAATAAATCACGAGTTGACCTTTTTTTCATAAAGTGAATTGTCCCTCTTATTATATCTTGTTATGTCATGTTCCAAAATGTGTTAATAGTGCATAAAATGTGTGGCATGGATCCAATCCATAAGTGTGATAGGACCCATAGAGCAGGGTTAAGGTTTAATATATATATATATATATATATCTATATATATATATATATATATATATATATAGTTAATTGTGACTAATGTATGTGACATCTCATGCCCCTTACTAGGTTCTTTGGTGTGCTTGTGTGCCCTGTTAACTGTTTGTTTTTTTCACACTTTATGTAAACAATTTTCATTTTAATGAAAAGTGTTAGTTTTTTCTTTTTGAAAGAAAAGATTATAATCAAACATTTTTGTGACATCTATATAAAGATAAGATGTTTTGTGTATCTATTTGATGATTGAGTACTTGATATTAAATTAATATCTCAAACATATCACAATCATGCTTAACCATATGAGCCATGTTTGTTATAAATCTCCTTAGAAAATTGAAGGGTGATAATTCTATCAAGACACTGTAAGAGCTATGAAAAGAGCATTCTTGTTTTATATGGTTCTAGGAACATGGAAATCTAATATGATTCAATCCATTTGTTATTATGTAAGCTAAAACATCTATAATTTCTAAGGTCCATACAAACACACAAAAAAAAATTAGAAATTACTCATCAAGAACACCAATTATGTTATTCTTCGTGAAGACATCGATTATTCACTTTATCTCTCAAACCATGCAAAAAATGAAAAACTTAGAAGATTTATAGCATAATCCATATTGCATAGCTCTCTTGATAACATTAATTATGTTACCTTCTTTATATCTTACATAAGAATCCCATAGAAGTATAAAAAATATTGCTTCAAACATTAAAGTTGTAAAAAATATATCTCATTGCTCTTAGGCTTCATTAAGATAGAGAGAAAGAGATGTGAGAAACATTTCTCAAATATTTGACACTTACAAACTAATGTTTATAGAAATAAGAAGAGGTAAGTGAAGCTTGCTATAAATAAATACGCATAAAATCTGGGAAATAAGAATCAATGAAGTAAGGAATATAGGATGCATAAGATCATACTTCTTACTATTGTAATCTCGATTTTGTGCATGTTCATGCTTAATCAAGAGTATACAAGTTATTACTGATCTTAGTAATGTTTTTAATCACAAACAAAATAATTAGCACAGTTTTGTGTGAAACAAAGAAAAACTATGCATTATATTACTAGAAGCTTGCCTAAAGCTATAGAAGATTATTGTGTTGTTCAGAGAATTATGTTCAAATATTAATTCTGTAATTTTTACTTCATGTGGATTCCATGATTTACAAACTTAGTGGTTGAGAGGCTAGAAGTCTAACCAAATCTATAGAAGATTCTTGGATTGTTGATCGATTTACATTCAAATACTAATTATATGTTTTTTTTCCATAATGTGGATGCCATGATCTACATACTTATTGGTTGAGAGGAAAACAAATGTTCTCAAATAATAAGAAAATATTAGATAACATTTCCATAACCTTGTTAGATTTGTCAATATGCTAGATTTTTTTAGAGAAAAGGAATACTATATGAATATGAAGAAAAAGAGATGGCCTGATATCCTTGGGTTAATTGGATTTCTATTTTTCTCCTTTTAAAACTATCAGGGTTAAGTGGATGTTTAATTTTTTTCTTTTTAAAATTATCATTAAACTAGACTCATTTATATTGAATTTTGTTAATAAATTTGTAATCCCATTTCCATTTACACACATAACCCATAACTAACTATTTTATTTTTTTGTAAATTCTAGAGTGGAGACAAAAGATAACAAAGAAAATGACATTATGGTGACAGAAGGAATTGAGCACATTAGATACGATATTAAATGTCATTCCAATTATCATATCAATATGGATAAAAAATGCATATAAGACATGAATTTATTTGTGGATTCCAAGAGATAAAGTGTAAGCTTCTCCTGTAAGATTACATTAAGTGACACTTAAAATGTTGGATATTTCAATACAATGATAGGATTCTCTAAGCATGGGTTTCTGATGAAGTTTATATTATAGAAGAATAAACTATCTCAAAAAATTGATGAGATCTAATAAAAATAAAGATTATTTTTATTCTTTATATACCAAAATTGAGATAAGTGATTTTCTTTAAGATTTTATAATATTTTTACCACTGATTTTTTTTACTTTTTAAAAAAGTCTTTTTTAAATGAATATTTAGAAGATTTCAATTTTAATCATTCCCCACAATTTTATGTTTTTCAAAAGAATGACTTAATGCCCTCTCACACTGCGAATGTGAATGATAATCACTATGGAGAAGACTAGAATATCAATTAAGAATTTTTATTGTTTTATTTCAAGCATGATTCTCAGTTAGATGGATTCTATGCTTTGTTTCGTTCACGATCTGTATTTTTTTTCACGGAGAAAAAATAACAGTTTTGTATTAAGAAAAAAGGTTGTTACATTAATCGAAGATATGGACCCTGCAAAAACTGCAATAGCATCTAAACAGACGTGGTAGTTTAGAAATCATGTATATCAAATAGAAAATGGAAAAAGAGACCTCACCCAGCAATTATGAGCCACATTGATACAAAAAAGGATTGTATATGAAAACAACAAAAAACTACCCCAAAAAACAACAGAACATGGGAAATTCTGAGCATCAAGCAAAAACAAAGTGTCTAGAACTAGACTCAATACCCTGCATGAGACAATCAAAATGTATATACCTAGAAAGTACTGAGGACCCACACTTAGAGAGTCAATCTGTTAAGGTGTTATGCTCCTGGAAAATATGGCGGAAAGAGAGAGAATGAAAAAGGGTTTGCATAGTGGAGATTTTCTCCATCCAATGGCTCAAAGATGGGATTTCAAGAGAGCCGCCACCCTGTGCCCAATCGATAGTCACTTTGGAGTCCCTGTAGATGATTATATCATCCACCGCTAGCCATAAAGCGCATTTAAGAACTCCCTAGAGGGAAATCACCTCAGCTCGCGAGTTAGTACCAGAACCTCCAAACCAACAAAAGTGATAATGATGTGTAGGAGATAGGGAGATGACAACTCTGCACCCACAAACACCCCCCTCAGAGGCACCATCAAATAAACCTCTTAGAAAACTATGTCTCGTATCTTTGAAATTCCTCACTCTTTTTTCTGCTGGGAGAGAGAGGTCCAATCTCCAAGAAATACTCAATAGATTTGAGGGAATTTTGTCTCATATTTGGGACAACGTTTTCAAAGATGCATGCAGTTCGACTTCGCCAGATTGTCCAGAAGAAATAGAGAGGTATGGCCCTTTATAATCTGTTGTGTGTGGCCCAAAATTGCAAACATGAAAGGATGGAGGTTCTGTCCACAACGTTGTTAATATTAAGAAAATAAGTGATCTCCTCCCAAACATCAAGGTCCTAGGGACATACCAGGAAAAGATGCACAACATTCTCCTCAACTGAACTACAAAGTGGACAGACTCCAGGGCCCACGAAACCTATTTTGGTAATTTTGTGCCACGTAATATGGTTGTGGACAACAAGCTAGGTGAAACATTTCAACTTTTCTGGAATCTCCCATTTCCATATTCGGGCCAGCCAAAAAGAGCAGGGATTAAGGACAGGGTTGTTAGTTGATATAATAGTAAGCTTCCTTGGCCAAAATTTCTATAATCTGAGTTGTACCACCCCAAGTGATCTGGTCCTCCTTTTCAGCAAGAACAATACATGTTTTTATAAGGTTGGTGTGGTAGGAATCCCATTCATGGTGATATTCCAGTAATATATCCAACTGTGCTGCTTGACTCTAGTAACTAGAAGGGAAAAACTAGTTATGCATATCTGCAATGTGTAAAAAAGTTATGATATTTCTGCTATACAAATGCTAGTGGTGTTGAATGATAAGAAAGAAAAAAAATGACTTCCATCCAAACCAACCAAGCCAATCAAAATTTTGTTTCCCCTTCCAACTACCTGAAGTTGTTGCATTAGTATTTACTTTGGTGGTTTAAAGCAGACTTCAATATTATATGTAGAGATTAAGTGCGTGCATCACCACTGCATTTTTCATATACGCAATTACTCTTTTATGCGAAATATAGAGGAGAGGATGAATGGAATTACTGGGATAATCCACGTGTATTCCACATGCACCAAGCTTTCTTTCATGGTGGCTAATAAGGACCATTGCATCTTGCGTGTAGAATCAAGATTTGCACTCTTCATGGGCAACCAATATTTCCTATTCTATTCGCCCATTAATGCTGTTAAGAGTACCACTAAACATGCCATGTCCATGCCCATGGCATCGATCACTCGGGCAACTCCATCATTCAATGTAACTTACATTTATTCAATATCACCTGTCACCTCGGCATACAACATTTCCAACTTCGATTTTACGCCTACAGCGTTTCAAACTTGGATTTCAAACCTTCTCAAAATTTTTCAATTTGTCCCACCCAATATTTTTGGATTTCAAACCAGCTCGAAATTTTTGAAATCGTCGAGCCAAATATTTTTTGGATTTCAAAACCGCTCAAAAATTTTGAATTTGTCCCGCCCAATATTTTTATTTGAAGGGAATAGAATGGTGTAATCAGCGTATCGATGCAAAGAAGAGAAATAGAAACTAAAAGATTACCCTTGCATTCATTATCACAGGTCAAAACACATATTTTCTCGCTCGTCGTCATTATCACAAGTTTGAACACAGGTTTTCTCATTATCACGCATGTTTTCTCATATGTTTTTGCTGTATTTAAATAGCTCGTTTTACATTTTTCCTTTGAAAATGGAAACGGTGATGTTTTGGGGGATATTTTCACAACTGAATGGCATTTCGGATGGAGAGCAAACCGTTGAGTCGTTGAAGAAATGCATCACAGATATGGAGGCAGGCATCGCTTATTTTGAGGAGCAGGTGGACAAATTGTTTAGAGTGTTGATCGGCAATAGAATGGCACTCTTGGATAGCATTAGTTATTCGTAGCAATTTGTAATGTGTCGGAATTGAATCGCCACCGATCAACCTGTATATGCACATATTGTAGGGATTTAGCAAAGAAATTCCACTACACCAAATTCTTGATTTCATCCTCTTCCACCATCGTAGTGAAATTTTTTGTCAATTTTCACTTTTGGGGGAAAAATTTTGTGAGCAACATCTGGGGCGACGTTGTTCATGTTGAAACAGGTGCAGCATAACCAACATGAGGATCGGTGTGAAGATATTGTGTAATTATGTTCAATGGTTATAATGGGAATACATACATATGGTATTTTTTTCTTTTGTGTATATTACAGGCGAGGCCATTAAGTCAACTGTATGGCTTGTTCTTTAATCCTGTTGATGCTTGTTAAGTTTACTATATGGCTGGTTTTCATAATCCTGCACTTAATTTTATTGTGGATTTGGGGAGTAAATTTAAACAATTGAACTCGCCCACATTTGTTTTCTAATTGTGGATTATGGGGAACAAAGTTAAACAATTTAAGTAACTATTATTTGTGGATTTCAAAATTTTAATTGTGGATTACGGGAACAAAGTTAAAAAATTTAAGTAACTATTATTTGTTGAATTCAAAATTTGTGAATTTACAATCAATATAATGATACTTGTTATTTCAATATATTCTTGAATCTCCAGTCAAATAAAAATCTCATTTTTAATAAAAAAATTGTAAATTTTCAATACATTCCATTCCTTTTCAATATTCATTTGTGGATATTAGTGATAAGGATGGTGTTTTAAAAAAATGACTTTATAATAACATTATGTGATACTTTGTAAAAGATTTGATTTCTAAATTATTAAATATTAGTATTTTAGATTATTAATTTATTTCTTTATATTTTAAGATTAATTCTTCTAAAATATATTTTAAGATTAATTCTTCTAAAATATAGAATTTGAACCCTCCCAAATAATAATATAAGTAAACTAATATTAATATTAAAAAAAAAATTAGTAGGTCTGTCATCTTACTTTTGCAATTGGAAGTAAAGGTTCTAAAATTCCTTCTTATAGTCAGGAAAATCCATACCCACAAAAATTTTCTCCAGCACTTTCGTTAGGATAATCTTCATGGACCAATACAAGAACAATGTTTGTTTGAATTTTGTGCTTCGACCTCGGGTGTGCCCTGGATCTAGCACCAGAACCCACCAATCCTCCACATCAATTTCCATCGTGCACGCCTACTTGTTCAGGTCTTCTTCCCACTCTTCCATTAGCTGATGAATTTCCTCAGATGTGCCTTTGTGATAAGTTATAGCCGCATCATTTATGATGTTGGAGACTGTCTTGCAGCCCCGAGTTCTTCCCCCAAAGGAGGTGGGTTGACTAGGTGCGAGAGACCCCATGGTTCTTTTGCCTTGACCCTTTGAACTCGGGCCACTTATTCCCTTCGTTGTTGTTGACCGAGCCATCGTCTTGTACCTACACGTTGTGGGAGATTCTGAAACCAAACTTATAGCTTGCGCAAGTGGTATCCAGAGCCCAGAAGCACTACTGCACAACACACCTGCGAGATAAGAAACATGAACCGGTGATTGCCAATGTAAAATATGAGGGAATGACCCCCTCCTTTTCCATTGCAGACTTCCACTACACACCACCCAGAATAGAGACACAACCCCCATAAGCCCAATCGTACCCCTAATCTTATTTAGGATTCAGCCTACAGAGCAGTCGACAATCACAATTTCTTGGACCAACTCTAAAGGCTCGGTAATTGGGTTGTTATCCCTCATAAACATTAGAGGAATAGAGAAAATATAGAGGAATAACCCACAGAGACATAACCTATCGACACACCAAATATTAGACCCAGGAACATTCCATAGAAAAATGCCATAGAGATGGAAACCATAGACCCCACATAGACTTAACCCGCTTCAATACTTCCAATAGAAAAACCCAAGCCTTGACCAGAAAAAGCGTAGAAACAACACCTAGAAACACAACCGAGACAAAAAACACCCTATCCCTATCGGGGTGAGGCAATGACAAGAGGTATTCACAGAGACATACCCTAGAATTAAACTCTCGACAATATAACCCCATCCTAGATAGAAAAATCCCAAAAGTTACAGACACAGAGAAAATACAAGACATAAGGGCCTGCTTCAAGTCCCATACAGGCACATGCAACTGCATTGAACCCATCCTCCTATGAAACCCCAACGTTTCTAAACCAAACAAGCCCGAGTCCAACAAATGATACGATCGATGCATGGGGGAGTAAAAAAGAAAGCAGACCACATACATGTTTACCAGCACGAGGAGAAGACGAGACCAGAGCCTACACCAACCTACAGATCCCAATGCCTTCGCCAACCCACAAAGCCAAACACCAACACACCTTGATAGACGACTCACATACACTGAACGACTGCCAACCTCACACCCAGAAATCCTTAGAAATTTCCCAAAACTGTTTCCACGTTCAACGATGGCCTTAATGCCTCGCATGCATGGAGCCACCGCTCCATTTTCCTTTAAGTAAAACTGCACTTTTCCCAAGAAAAACTGCACGAATAAGTCGAGGCTTGAACTTGTGACCTGCACAGTGACATGAACACCTTAGCAGTGTTCACTAGTCAACAAGCAACACCTCTGGGGTTGTATGAAAAAACATATCAATAAAGTATAATATATATTATTTTGTTTGTGTTGAGTTTTGATTTAGATCCAAATCTTATAGGTAGGAATTGAGCATGGAAATCATTTTTGGAATTGAGTTATCTAAAATATGTCCAAGTTCCATTGATATTTACACAATCTTGATGATAGTGATAAAATCTCATTTCATTAAATTAATTGTGAAATAAAATATACAAAATGTATGTGGATTTTGTTTATTAATATTTTTTGTTTAGACTCACTTTTATTGATATAGTGTAAACGATAAAATCTATATATAAAATCTTCCTACCAAGATATATGGTGGTTGAAATGTACACACATTTATGATGAGGTGTTTAAAAAAAAAAATTTAAATGTCACTCTTGAAGTATACACTTGAATGGGTGAGAGGATAAGATATGACAGGAAAGTGAAATGTGAAGAATTATAACTAAATGTTACACATGTTATAGATATATTTTTGTTTTTCAGATATATTAGTCTTATTAATTATAAGAATATGAATATTTTTATTTATGTATATTAGAGATTTGGGAATATCCATGGATTTATAGAAGATTTACAAAAAAAATTACATGTGAGTCATAAGACAATTTAAGATACTCACATTATTATCAATTTTTCCTTATTTGCAAATTATTTGAAAAATAAGCATAAATGTTCTTTTACATAGATAAATAAATTTTCAAAAATAATGTAGTTAATTGCAAAAAAATTTATTGAGTTAATTTTACACTGAAAGAATTTGATTTTCTCATAGACATTTTATTATAGCAATAATTTTTCTAGTAAGAATTTTGTTATATATATATATATATATATATCTGTGTGTGTGTGTGTGTGTGTGTGTGTGTGTGTGTGTGTGTGTGTGTGTGTGTGTGTGTGTGTGTATTTATGTGTATGTATGTATGTATGTATGTATGTATGTAATGATTTATAAAACAAATATTAATCAACTTTAGTTTTTAATCCATTTCACGAAGTCATGATAACAACATTTATCTCGAGATGCAAGTAGGGTTGTATGTATTTGTCCTTGCTCATAGGTTTTATTTTAATTATAGATTTCATGAATTCACATAATTCTTTGTTCTTCTATTAGTGTATTTATATGTTTTATTTTGATTAAAATGTTATGAATTCACATAATAGGTTCTTCTATCATTGTTTTCATAATTAATATCCTGAATATTTTTGGTTTAGTTTTGCATAAAATAGATATCCTTTGAATGCTAGTGTGAAAATTTCTTTTAAACCAACAAGTGTGAGATTACAATTTCAAGTGTCAAAATGTGTACAAATATGGTGATATAATTGCAACTGCTCACAAAATTTAATTAACATCAAGACACAATTATACTCTATTACTCCACGGATATTAATTCACAATTTAGAACAACATTCACAAATATGCATCAATAACATACACAAGTACACAAATTTATCTAGGGGAAACCAATTGGTAAAAATCCCTTAATCTTACTTGCATTAATCAGATGAATAGAGAATGTGTTACAATTGCTTTCTCACTTTGAACTCAACCTATAAGGGAATAATTTGCTACGTATGAGTTCTGCTTCTCAAAATGGTTTCTCTCGTCCTAAGGTTTATGTTACATCACTCAGGAATTATTTCATTTCTTTGGCACAGGTACGGTGACCCTTTTGTCCAAATATGTCGTGGTCTTCTTTCTGGCTAAGGCCCTACTTTTGCACTGCTTGGGTCTTCTGTGTAGGGTTTAAGTTAGATTTCCTACATGGTGAAATACGAAGACTATGCTCGAGTCTGGGGTTTCAAATTTAATTATTGCCATCGATCGAACAATGAATGTAATTATACAGTTATAATTTCTTGCACTCATGGAGGAATGTTTTGGGTTTTGATTCGTGTTTGGACATTGTAAATTGGTTTATAAAAATTGTATATGAGTTCTTCATATATGTTTATTAGTTTTGATGGTTACAAGAAATTTGAGAGCTTAAGCTAGAACAAGATCTTTTCACATTATATGCATATTGTTAAGATTATATATTGTGCTTAAGCTATTAAAGCTATTACATATACATATCCATTTCCAATCATTAAAGCTATTAGTTCTTCATATAGTGTTTATTTGTTTCCATCCACCATTCATTACACAATAGTGAACAACGACATTCTTCATAAATAATTTTTCCACAGGTTTATCTAACCAAAATGTTTGTAATTAAAACAAGGAACTTAGAGTAGATACATCACTAGATGCCCTTGTGGTAATTTTCCCTCCAAACCTTGAACCCTAGGGCTTGGAGCAGCTCCCAAGCTATACAAATCAACATTTACCACCTTGAATGCTCATTGATTTTGCTGGTCAATACGTATTGGGCTCTCTCGAATATGGTTTTTCTTAATCCGTATTTTTATCCTATCATAAGACGATTTTCGAAGCCTTGGGTGATTTTCTAGGGACTCCTGTATCAGATCCATAACATTTTCCATGACAATTTCTAGGTAGACAACCTTTTTACTCATTGTTATCTGCATTTATGCCATGGTATTCTTATAGGTTTATATGTACCGAGAGGGTTTCAGGATTTTAAGTTTCTTCCCCGTCGTGAGCCCAAGGCTATAACACCCTATCCCAAGGTATACCATCCTTCTGGTATTAATTTGAACAAGCACATGGCTTGCTCCTCCCTTGTCAAATGTTCTTCGGCTTGTGGAGGTCGTGCACGTGGTAGGAAGTTGGGGCCAAGCCATGGAGATAGTCAACCCCAACCTCGCCGAGCAAGGAGTAGAGGCTGCAAAAATACCTCATTACTCATCTGAGATGAAACTCAAGCTTTTCAAATTAGTACTTTTTCACAGGACCGCCAGTTAATTTCAGGTTGGGACGCAGAGTTGAACCAACATGATGCAAACACAGATATTGATTTGGGTGAGTAGCATGATTTGGTTCCCTACCCAGGTAATTCTATAGGAAGGTCTTCAAGTATAAACATATAGTCTAGCTTTATTGGTTAATGAATAATATAGTAGCCAAAGCCTTGGCTAACCCTCTTTTTGATTCTTCCAAGACTGATCATGGACTCTCAGAAACTAATAAGGAATTTCAATTGATTCAGTTCCAGTTCCAATTACAACAACAGAATGGCCGCCTTAGCCACATTGAGAGACATATTCCATGCCTTCCAAAAACATAACTACTTGGTTCAAGCGTGAAGGATCTAGCTCCAGTGGATTTTTCAAATGAATAATAGCATGATTGGATTAATTTTTAATTTTTAATTTTGTCACATGAAGTATTTGCAAACAATGATTTCCAGTTTTAGTTCTTTAGAATATAGAAGGTTTAAAGATACTCATACATATATAGATTTGCTAGACAGTCTTAAAATATTATGTTTTTTGATAGCCTATAATGTAGTTAGGTGTCCAATAGATCTATATTCCCTATTAGTAGGTTAAGGCCACCTAACCACTTCAATTCTAGTTGTAACCTATCTTTTTTGAAGAAATGGATGGAAAATGTCTTGTCAAGCTTACAAAAAAAAATACTATATTTATTTATATATATATATATTAAATATACCACATTATGACCCACGAGGTGTAGAATACACTGTGGTGGGGTGTACTGTTAAGGAACTCTGTGATGTGAAGACCATTGGTTCGAAAATACATGGCAAAAAATCCAGCCATGTTAAGGGTTGATGTGGTCTAGGATGAGTGCGATCCCAAGTTGATTTTAACAACTTAGACCCCCCTGGGTCATATTTTTTTTAAAACTTAAACCTCATAGGTTATAGTTTCTAAAAGAAAATATTAAATGTGCAATCATCTCGGGACTCGCACAACTTATCAATAAAAAAATATATCATATTATCATATAATTTTTAAATAATAAAAGTTATATTTTTTCTTCGATAATTTTCGACTTCATATTTTTTAATTCAAGTTAAAACGTATATAAATTATTATTATTATTATTATTATTATTATTATTATTATTATTATTATTATTATCCAATTTTAAGGTCACGACGAAGAAGGTGTATGAGACTCCCTTGTTTGTGGGACAAGGGAGCCACCTCCACAGGTGTATGAGACCCCCTTGTTTGTGGTACAAGGGACCCACCTTCACGTAGTGATTTGACTACTAATTCTACAAAGGCATGCATACTCTACCCCCTCCAGTTTTGAACGCGTGACCTTTTAGTAGGAAACACAAGATCTTAACCAATAGGCCCACTCAAGATAATTTCACCTGACAATGAACTATCTTGCTCATCTTAATTTATAAAAGAAAAATTAACAACCTTTTTTTTTATTAAATTGGATAAAATTAAAGTAAAAAATCATGGGAAAAAACTAATAGATTAAATAAATGTAAAATACAAAATCATTCATGGGGGACACTTTTTTGAAAATATATTTAACATAATAAAATTCGATGACTAAAAATGAATGGTTTAATAGGTTATAGATGCAATTTATATGGCATAAGCTAACGTATAGACAAAATCTTCTTTTTCATCAAAATCCGGTGGTACAATTTCAAGAACATTTATGATTTTATATTGTTTAAAACACAATTTTGAATGAATAAATGGATTCAACAGCATGAAAACCATGGGAAACTTAAATTGTATAGATTAAACAACTTAAACTCAAATTTTTAAATTTATCTACCAAATTTTGGTTAAAATTAATGAGAGAACATGCCCTAAAAAGGACCATTTCATATATAAGTTATTATTTTCGATGCATTTTCATAACTATAAAGGGGTTTTACATAGCCAGAGGATGCATAGGTAGAATATCTGCATTATAGAGAACATTATAAAATGGGAAGGCTAGCAAGAAATAAGTTAAACCAAATAACTCACAGTCTTACATCAAACTGAGGGATGGAGTGGCTATAAGAAAATTAAAGCACAGTATATAAGCTTAACAATATTCATATAATGTGAAAAGATCTTGTTCGAGCTTAAGCTCACAAATTTCTTGTAACCATCAAAACTAATAAACATATATGAAGAACTCATATAAAATTTTTATAAACTGATTTAAAATGTCCAAACATGAATCAAAACACAAAACATTCCTCCACGAGTGCAAGAAATTATAAGTGTATAATTACATTCATTGTTCGATCGGTGGCCATAATTAAATTTGGAACCCCAGACTCGAGCATAGTCTCGGTATTTCACCATGTAACAAATCTAACTTAAACCTTACACAGAAGACCCAAGTGGTGCGAAAGTAGGGCCTTAGCTAGAAAGAAGACCACGACATGTCTGGACAAAAGGGTCATCGTACCTGTGCCAGAGAAATGAAAGAATTCCTGAGTGATGTAACATAAACCTTAGGACGAGAGAAACCATTTTGAGAAGCAGAACTCATACCTAGCCGAGCTTGCAAGAAAGAACACAAGTCAAGAATTAGTGTTTGATAGGTTGAACCAATCCAAAGTGACAGAAAACCACAAAAGTAACTAGACTTTACCACTAGAGGCCGAGAGGGAGAAACCCTCACGTCGTTCTGTCAATTTGTAGAACAAATTGAATACTTTGTGACAACCATAAAATTAAAGGTTGGAACCCGAAAGGAACATGGTAGGTATGCAATGTGTACCCCAATGATGAACCGTGAGCATAGTCGAGAGTCGTCGCAGCATGAAATAATCCAATTCTAGAAATAACATCTAGATGAGAACCCATAAAACTTACAGCTAAAAGAAAAAACAAGAAAAAAATTCAACAAGTATTTTATGCGAGATTTAGTATACCTGTAACCGTGCAATGGAATAGCTGTGTTGACCCTATCTGGAGGGTACCTAGGGAGGATTGTGACATCAAACCACAGTGGAAACCCTCTCTCAAGCCCAGAGGCCATCACCTTAACCCTACGTATCACTATTTGCAGAGGGTTGAGCACCAAAGTTCACCGGAGCAAATGAGCTAGAAAGAATGTGCGAAAGGCAAGCGATTATAGAGGTAAAACCCTAGAATGGAATCTCCACCGTTGATTTACAACATGAGAGCAACATCATGGATCAAACCCCGATCCCCAAGTGAGTCTGACAGGTGTAGGGTGAATGATTTCACAATCCAGATCTGGAAGATTCATACAGTGGTGCATAGAGTAGCAAGTGTGCTTTCCAACCCAGACATGTACCATAAGATAAGGTGTAGATAATGATAATCCCTTAGATATGAGTGGAACGCTATAAAACAGACAACTCCCATAAGTTCTCAATAAATGTTATACTCCAGCTTCCTATGTAGTAAGTTGAAGTTTTAGACCTTCACATATGGATTATATGCAAAATTAAATATGTGATACGTAATCAAGAGTTTTTAATATAGTACTTACCCTTTGTCTTATCAAGTTGTGTTATAGTTAATAATATTTTTAAAAATTTTGGTGATGATGCATGTTACAATAAATTTTCAAATCAATGACTAGATTCATGTGTAAGCACATGACTATAAGAAACTTTCAGTAAAGGACATAAAGAAAGAAACATATAGATGATGAAACAAATTACTTGACATTTAAAACATGTTTAATTAATAATAAAAAATTAGAAACATTTTTTTTTCAAAGTTAGAATGTGACATGATTCTCATAGCCTCATATATATTCAAACTTGACACTTCTCAATTAATCTAAATTTTAACAAACATCACACATATAATTAATGGATAATTTAGTGTACAATGCTATAAAGATATGTGATTTGGTCAAACTCTATTTAATTTTAATAACCAGTGTCTAAAAATGTTGTAACTTCGTCATCTATTCCACTTCATACCAATCTTTGAATATATAGTAGTTATTGTTAAAGATGTTGTGAAATCAATGTTCCAAGAACAATTTAACATGCATTGTATATATATTTTTGTAAAACCCTTAAAAATGAAAATAGATCTAAATTTACTAAATAACATCTCAAGAATTATATTTTTATTTTTGTTTGCTATTACATGTGTCATATTATCTTACCCTTCATTGGCATTAAAATATCGATAAATTATAATGTCCTTGAGATATATAAATTAAATATAAACAATAAAAGTTAATTAATTCTAAAAAGAAATATAAATTATAAAATTTGTACATTGTAATAACCATATATTATAAATCTGCTATATATTTTTTCACATTGCAGTATTATATACAAACCCTACCTAAAATAATTATAAAACAAGTGTAATATGCAACATTGTTGCTTACTACCCGCACTCAAAACCCTAGACATGAGATGCCCCACAAACTAGTGAGCATAAGTCAAGAGATGCCACCATTAGTGGAACCCTTAAAGTTATTTCCATTACATTGTTTTTCATGTAAACATTTGATTATTACTTCTAAACATTTAAACATAGATGGTGGTATTAGTTGGGTGAGGTGCATATTGTGCGCAACTTTGAATATTTTAGTATCTCTATTTAGATATTTTATTATTTATATTCTTGATTGATAACTTATGAAGAATTTTTCAAAAGTGTGCAACCTAACCTTCTTCATACTCAATTAATTCATAAAACCTCTTTCATAAGTGAAAATCTGCTATGTTTAGCATTTACTATTCTTTCATATGAGAAGTGATTTAATTTACTTACTATATATGATTGCTTATTTTCCGTTCAAAAATATTTAATCACATTTTTTATATTAATATTTTATAATTTTTTGTTAGGTATTGTGTGTCTTAGGAGCACTCGTAAGCCTATCCTATTACTTGAGTAACCAATATTAAGGAAATTTTAAGCCTTCAAAATCACCTGAGATCATAATTGGCTTGAACCACATGAACCCTTAACATGACTGTATTTTTATCCATAGGGTTCAAACTAGTAACTTTTTCACCATAGAGTGTCTTAACTAGATACCTTGGCACTATCTATTCTACACCCATGAACATATAAATAACCATTTTAATTAATTAAATATTCTATTTTTTTTAATATAATAATTTTATATTATACTACTCTGTAATTATTTTTATGAAATTATTTTACTATAAATTTAATTTTACATATTACACTTATTTTATATTTGATAAGTTATTTTAAAACTCCATAAAATTAAAAAAAAGGACTTACATTTTAAAAAATTATTATTATTATTATTATTAATTTTAAAATATCTAATTTAATATTTATATTTTTCAAAATTTTAATAAACCTTATTTGAAAGTCATAAAGTTTTTTTTTTTACCAAACAAAAATAATATAACCTACTCTCTGCGTATAGATCTCCAATGATCTCCGCCTTCTGATTGTACGTCAGTGCCTCGAGACTTGAGAGTCATTCGTAGTGAACAGCTGGAAGCTTTGGTTTGCATGGCATGGTGCATGACCATGGAGCATGGCATTGATGTGGAGCAAGCATTAATGGGCGAATAGCATAGAAAATTCCTCTAATAATAATTTTATTTAAATAACATGAAAAATTATAACTTGAAGACTAGGAAGCTAGCAGAAATTTACAAAAGATTAAAAATTCAAATTCCTATAATAATAATTTTATTTAAAAATTTAAATTCTTATAATAATATTTTTTATTTTCAGATGATTGTTTATTTTACTTGTTTTGAAGTTCTATAAATGAGATATAGCTATGCTTTGTTCTTTTGTAATAACATTCATTTTTAGATGATTGTTTATTTTACATGTTTTGGAGTTCTATAAATGAAGTATAGCTATGTTTTGTTCTTTTGTAATAACATTCATTTTCAGATATTTGTTTATTTTACATGTTTTGAAGCTTTATAAATAAAATATAGCTATGCTTTACTCTTTTGTAATAACATTCTACTTAGAATCTAGAAACTGATTGGAAAACTTGACCTCTACCTTTTATTTTATAATAAAGTTATTATTTTTAATAAAAATTAAATATAAATTTAACTAAAATTTAAGTAAGTTTTACTTATACTTTCTTGCATCTATTTAAAAGTTTTTTTTAAAATAACATTCCACTTAAAATATAGAAGCTAATTGAAAAATTATATCTTTTCATTTTATTTTATAATAAAATTATTATTTTTATTAATAATTAAATAGTAAAATAAAATTATTATTTTTAATAATAATTAAATATAAATTTTACTAAAATTTGAAAAGAATTAAAAATTCATATAATCATTATATGGCTCTTAAAAAAATTATATACACCCTCAAACTCTTAACATACAACTTTATTAAAACGTCAAAATTCATATCGTCGGCTCTTAAAAAAAATTATATGCACCCTCAAACTCTTAGCATAAAAATTTATTAAAACATTGAAGTATGCGCTTGCTCCACAGGATGTTATGCCACGATTAACATTTGTATTCATGCATCCATTGTATTTTTGGATGCGTTCACGGCACGACTCCGGCAACGACAACTCAATTATTGCAAATTGACATCCATATATGGTTGGCAGGGCATGGCTCGTATGGCCATGGGGTATGGCATTAGTACTTAAGCTTCTCACATAGAGCATTAATGGGCCAATAGCCCCGTAAATAAGGCTTTCCCTCATTTTGTATTTATAAATTAATTATAGCGAGTTGAGTGTCCGTATACTTAACACAACGCATTTCTCATGTTAGACTGGGATGTTGGTGGTCGTACGGTAGTTTCCATTCACCCGTGGAAACCAATATTTCCTATGCTATTCACCCATTAATGCTGTTAACAGTACCACTAAGCATGCCATGTCCATGCCCATGGCATCGATCATCAAGACGGGCTTTCCATGCCATTACATGACATATCACATACGACGGTTTGACATGCCATATTTATGGTATTCTATGACATGCCAGATATTCCCTGTTGTACGTCAACTATTCAACATGGTAACATTAATGCAAGCCAAGAACATTTGAATTTCGAATTTAAATTTTGTTGCTTTTGCCGCTTATTTGAATTTCAAATTTACCCTCCAATGTCATATGCGTATCGGTGGATTACAGACTCACACCAGAGCACCGCCTTCTTGCGGCCTGCGACCATTCATTTGGAGATTTTCTGTGGCTCTTCTCAGTGGCCCTCAAGGAGAGAGATGAGTCATGGCTCAGTCAACATGCCGATTTCAACGGATGTGTTTTGATGGGATAAGCACTAGGGGCGACCTCTTTCACCAGGCGCTTCTCTGATAAGTCCATCTTGTAGCAGCAGCAGCTCGATTTAGTGGATTCTGGCGCTGCTTTTGCAGGGCCATTTGTTTTCTATTTCAGCTATGGATTACTAGACTCCATGTTCCAGAGTGTGTGTTATTGGATCATCAGAGGTTTGGCAGATGACTCCCATATTCTGAGTAGATACAGTGGACTCTTCAAAGTAGTGCAGAGTGCAGGACAAGTGGTGGGCTAGGCTGTGGACACGAAGAGTGTTTTCTCTACTGAAAGTTGAGATGCTGGTGAGTAACATTACTTTGGGTGAAAATATACTACCTAATATCACTAATCCTACTACAGAAAGGCCTACAATTTTATTTGATTTGAATGAAACACCTATATTGGGCCTAGAAATCCAAACGGAGCTTCCACGATGCTTTGATTCTCCTCCAAATATAAATTATTATAATGAAACAAGCATTGATAATGTTCAATCAACCAATGTATGACCAGATAGTGCATTATTTGAAGATGATGAGATGAAACGTGTTAACTCATCAACTCATGAGAAATTGAGATCCATAATACCTACAAATTTGGAGCAAGAAAATGCATTGAACAGTTTGGTAGATAAAGCATGTCAAGAATACAATAGAATGTTTTTCAATACTATAACTCCATCGAAGATCACTACTAAAAGAAAACATAGTTTCTTGAACCCAGTCAAAGAGAAAAGGCAATGTGGGCTCAAGTCAAAAACAGGGAAAGATAAACCACATTTTGAAAAGGTTGGACGAGTTCGTTCAAAAAAAAGAAACATGGATGAGCAACTAAAGTTATATTCTCAACACCAAAGAAGTGTGGGCCACATACCTGAGTTAGTGCAACATTCTATTATACAGAAAAATGGTATGGAAATTTGATGGCATGCATTGTTTTATATGAAAAAAGACATATTATCATTTTTGATGCATTTTCATAACTATATGAAATTTTTTAATGTTACAGTCGAGGGACCCACATCTCACAACGTTCTAGCTTTTCGAATTCAATTATTTGATGAGCATGTTGGTGAACAAAACTATAGCAGTACTGCTCCAGTCATTAGCATCCCAATTTCCTCCCCGAGGGTGCTTCCTCCTATTGTACAACCAGTGGGGATTTATTTTCACCCACACCGACCACCTTTCTCCATCATAAATTCTCCCATGCCTATAACCACCTCCCCAAACTCTTCCCAATTCCCACCCCTACCATTGATTCATCCACCCTTCTCATTGTTTCAATCATCCACCCTTGACATTCCAATTCCCCTCCCTAGGGTGATCCCTCACCCTAAGGTGATTCCCACTATCGTACAACTAGTGGGGGTGTATCACCGCCCACACCCACTACCTTTTTTTTATTTCACTTCCACTATGCCTTTATCCATCACCCATGAACCATGCCTATATCCATCAACAACAGCTCCACCATCTGTCGAGGAAGGACAATCTTCTCCATTGCCTTAGATCTTCATGGTGAGAATGAGTATTTGATCAAAATATTATCATGAATTAACGGCAATTGATTCTATGCATTTTGGATTTTACAACTAATTGGTTATTTAATTTTTTGCAGCAATATCAATTTTGAAATGCACTTGGGAGTGTGAAGCGTGGCGAGGGTGACGTATAGACCCAATTTATAAATCAGTCATGACGTCATTTTTCCATTATTTCATTTATGGGCGCGACCTTCCATTATCTATGTTGGGAATACCATGGGCCATGGGCCCATTTTGTAAAAGAGAAAAATGTATAACTAGACCAATTTGGAATACAAGTACAAGAATGTGAACTTGTGTATATGACAATGCCTTCATTGACTTTTAAATTCATGATGTGGATTTAATGTTATATTCTATCAATGTTACATTATTGTTGATGAATGTAGTTAGAATGGATTTATTTTGTTTCATTTACAAATTATAAAGTTTGCAAGTTAAATTACTTAAATTTATATCTTATTCAATGTTGCATGCATGTAAAACCATATCATACCATGAAACTTTGCTTAGTTATAATAATAGATGTATCATGTACATGAAGAGAGCATATATATGGATTCAAATTTATTTTAATTTTGAATTTATGAAAAGGAAAACAAAAGTTTTAAAGTACAATATACATGCCTTATAATAAAAGCTGCAAAAATTGATAAATTTTTGAGCCTTTACCACTTCAATACTAACATTTAAAGATGAAAAATTTATTGATAAGTCGTGTAGTATTATTTAAGTTTTTTTTTTTTTTGGTTTTATATATATTTTAACAATTCCTTTATTTATCTATAAATAGGGCACAAAAAATATTTGTGGTATGAATACAAAGAAGTGTGTAAGATTTTTTTGAGATGTGGATTCACCTTAGTGTGGACGATTTTTTTCCCACATATTTTCGAACAAGTAAATTTTACACCAAGAAGTGCCTTAAAATAACACCCTATCACCATCTACTCTAAAAGTTAACTAAATTATAACTTTCAAAAATATTATTATTATCATTATTAATTATAAAAAAATGATATATGACAAACATAATAATATATTTTTTGAATTTGTATTTTCGAACAAGTAAATTTTACACCATGAAGTGCCTTAACATAACACCCTGATATCACCCTGAGCTCTTTTCCACCATTTGGGCCTTCAATTTTTTTTCTAATCTTTGTTGTTTTTTGAACATTTTGGGCAGTTTTTAATTACATACCATGTTTCATAGCATGCTCTACACTGGAATGAAACATTTTCATAGTCGAGCTTTTGGACTCAAACATAATTTTGAATCGTCAAATTAATTTTGGTGGGAAAAGCCTTGTTGAATTCCATCTCCACACATATTTTAGAATAAGTAGTTTTAAAAAAAAATCAATTTCACGCTACTACAATAAAACTTTCCTAAAGCATTCCTAATAAAGAATAGTGATGAATATTCCAAAGATGTAGGGGAAGATTCAGAGGCCTTACCCAAACTAGAGTTGTGGATATTAAATCCGTTATCGAATCAAAAGTGGCAGTCTAGGGTTGCATGAAGAGACCAATACTACCCCAAAACCACGACCCATCTTCACAAATGACCTTCTT
This sequence comes from Pinus albicaulis, assembly GCA_034641835.2. Taxonomy (NCBI): domain Eukaryota; kingdom Viridiplantae; phylum Streptophyta; class Pinopsida; order Pinales; family Pinaceae; genus Pinus; species Pinus albicaulis. Next base: position 487,923,117 of record CM076569.1, read on the forward strand.
GTCCTCGATATTGTCAAAAACCATAACAAAAAACCTCGTGCCATATAGAAAGTGTTTAGTTCATCTTTCAAAAGAGGTTTCCAAGTCTTAGAGATCCATTTGTACAGATCTGTCAGCGACGGCCAAACCTGTTAAACTTGAATATCAAACCTTGCTCCACAAAATATTTTTCACAATTGAATGCTTCCTCATCCAAAGCGACATTGAGGGAAGGAACCTCTAAAACCACCAGAAGACCAGAACCATATTTCAGCATGGAATTGTCCAAAATCGAAGAATTTCTTGCTTTATCGGCAACCATGCCTGCAAGAGAAACTATCTTTTTCATCGGATCATTGAGATTCGCCATTGAACGAACTACAAAAGAGATCTGCAAAATATTCACACATTAAAGCATAGACTAGGGAAAAACACTAGCAGCCAAAAAGATTTTCAAAGCTCTCTGTGCTTTATAGATGTTTAATTCAATTAAGCTTATGACATTTTTTGACAAATTTATTTCCCCACAAATAATTTGTATTTTCAACTTTAACTTTTTTTTTTTCATAAAAATTGAATGTAAAATTAAAATTAAAATATTTTATTCAATTGAATGAAGACATTTTTGAATAATTTATTTCCCCCAAATATTTTGTATTTTCAACCTCTCTTCATAACATTTAAATACATAATAAAAAATAAAATTCAACTTTGAATAAAAATTCAGATAAAAATGAAAATCTTAAATATTGTATTTTCAACCTCTCTTCATAAGATTTAAATGGATAATAAAAAATAAAATTCAAACTTTGAATAAAAATTCAAATAAAAATGAAAGTCTTAAATAAAGTTATCCTCTATCAATTTATCTAGAATCAACAAAGTAATATCTTAGGGTTGGATCAATGAAAACACAATGTTAAAACTTCATTCAATACTTTAAGCACAATTAATACGCCACTACTGTTTTTAAAGCTATTTTAAATAACTAAAATCACAATTTAAACAAAAATAATATCATTAAATTTTGAAAAGAACAAAAATCTATTCTATTCAATTCTATTCTATCTAGAAATGCTGAAACAAATTTTAAAAAAAAAAAAACTACTTATAAAAAATATATGAATATGAATGCTCCAAATATGCTTGATTCAAATAAATAAATAAAAAGGGTACATCTACAAGTTTGGCGCCTTAAGGAACAATTTGTACAACTACTATACGTGGAATGACTTAAATTCCGGGTCCGCGCTTTAATGAACTAACCACCTCATTTGAGAAAAAAAGTAGACTCCGGAGGGTATCATTTACCACATATCATTTACTATTGCTTGGCTCGCATGACCATGGGGCATTGCATTGATACGTCTGGAGCATTAATGGGCCTATAACAATGGAAATAAGGCTTTCCCTCTTCATGCCTAATGACTATCCAAAGCAGCAGACCATTTTCCTGTTACCCTGGATTCTGAATTTTACGACTTCGTCGTTTGTTTGTTTAGGAAAAGCGACGGGACAGGTGCCACAGGTGCCTAATCGTATTTTAACATTTTATATAGTTTATATAATTTGACTAAATACTTTAAAATTTATTTTAAATAATTAAAATTCATAAAAGTTTGATATGGATTAGTCGGAAAGAGTTGTATAGTTTATATAATTTGACTAAATACTTTGAAATCTATTTTAAATAATTAAAATTCATATTGACGATTCTATGCGTTTAGGATTTAAAAAAGTTTGGTATGGATTAGTCCGAAAGAGTTGTATAGTTAAAATCTATTTTAAATAATTAAAATTCATATTGACGATTCTATGTGTTTAGGATTTAAAAAATTAAAATTCATATTGACGATTCTATGTGTTTAGGATTTTAAAATTAAAATTCATATCAACGATTCTATGCGTTTAGGATTTTTTTTTTTTAAATGTATATATATTTTATTCAATAAATTAATTATTTTTATGAGTAATAATAATAATAATAATTTAAAATAAAGTTAAAGAGAGATTATTTTTTTTTCATGAAAAATATTTTAGTCTTCAATGTTTATGTTTTATGTTTAAATGTGTATCACTTGTTGAGGTTGAAGATAAAGATGAAATTCTTCTAAAAAATTTAAAGATCTATTATAAATGAGACTATGCTTATTTTGAAGTCCCATCTTAAAATCTTAGTATTGTGGGTGTAGCATAGTGAGATACTTATTTTGGAGTTGAGTATTACTCAATAAAATCACCAACTTCTTTTTTATCTATAAGTTTATTTGAAATTATGTGTGTGTGTGTGTGTGTGTGTGTGTGTGTGTGTGGATATGGATACAGGTAAATTTTTGTGTCACCTATCAAATCCATGGTTTGAAAATTAGGTAAAGGCCCAGAAATAAGTGGAGAAGGAGTTTAACTTTTAGTGACAATGTAAACGAGGAGATTATTAGTTTAAGAAGCAAAGGAATTATGTTTTGGAAGATAGTGGACATATAATGACCTAAACATAATTTCATTTCTATGATTATAGAAAATAAGCCATTGATAATCAAATCACTATTATGTTAGGTCAAAATAACAATAAAAATAAAAATCTAATCAATGGTACATAGAGCTTTAAAGAGAGAGGTCAGAAATCACAAAAAAATTTGAGAAATTGCAATGTCAAATGAAGATTATTAAATAGGAAATAGCATGCATAGAACCAGCAAAACAAATTCTCGAAGTCAATTTAAGGTCTCAAACTCTTCTTAGACATCAATGTTGGCTCCACCTTTAAATCCTAGGATTAGATGTAGTTATTTCAAATTATGATGTTGAGATGAACTTTGTTGGGCCATCTATGGTAAGTGTCAAATAAAAAGAACTCAATACATAATTGCATTCTAGTTCATCTTATCGTAGGAGCTCGAGTTGTTGGGAGAAAGGTGTGTTCTTCCATCCGCCTAGGTTCAATTCCGAGAGACATGTGTGGCCCGTTTTGATGCAGCTAAAAGGTAGGCGTGCCCATTGGGTTCAACTCCAAGTGACATGTTTGGCCCATTGTGATAAGGCTAGAAGTGTAACCATGGCCCCACTACGAAAGATTTTTCTCAACTATTACTAAGTCACAAGTCATCGCTATATTTGACTTGTGGACATTCTTATAAACAATAATACATGACTACACAACTAGAGCAAATTCTTTTCACTTAATGATATCATAGAATATCCTCACCAAAACCACTAAGAAGCATACCTTAAATAAACCTCAAGTAACTACCTCACATATTAGAAAAAGACCAATTTCTAATTTCTTTAGCACCAAACTCCACCTACAAATAATAAAAAAGCATTAGTTCTCACCCTCATATCCATGATTTTGACATGTCCTAAAAGTTTCCCGACAATGGTTCAATAAGGGTAGGTTGATTAAACCTTCATTGTAGCTTTTGATAGTAAAATTTTCCCTCAAGTACTTGTATGAGTAGATAACATCTCCACTATTTGCTTGCATAATAAGATTGCTTGTCCTTCCATTTAGGTGTGTTTATTTTGAAACAAGACTTTTAAAATTTGAATTTAATAATTTAATTTAGTTATCAATAATTATTATAGCTTTTCATAGTAAAATTTTCCCTGAAGTACTTGTTTGAGTAGACAGCATCTCCACTATTTGCTTGCATAATAAGATAACATTTTAGGTGATGGATATGATACCCATCCTTTCATTTAGGTGTGTTTATTTAGAAACAAGGCTTTTAAAATTTGAATTTAATAATTTAATTTAGTTATCAATAATTATTAGATCGATAGTATAAATTTAATCTATACAAAATATTTTAGAATATTCTTAGTATATTCTTAGTATATACAAATAAAAAATAGTTATTATTTTTTTGAATTTTTAGTTAAATTAATTACTTAAAAATTACAACATTAACAAGTGTCATATAAAATGAGCTAATGCTTTTTGCCCATATAACATTGATAAACCATAATATTGATATATAATATTACAATAAAGCCATAATATTAACCAATAAACCTATTTAAATTTAAAAATCTCATGAATAAAAATAAATCTCCATAATTGAAAATTTTACCATGAATAAAATGAAATTATTAAAAACCATATGATACCGGAGACGTAAAGTATTTAGAGATCATGTAATCGACACCTAAGAAAGCCTTAAAATCAAATTTGCCGTGAACGAAGTTATTTAAACAATAGAAATCAATGTGAACGGTATCTAAAATAAAATGTCAATTATCAATTTTCTGAAAACTGAGTCACATGGTTTCTTTCTCGGATTGGACTCCTTTAGCCATCGTCATCGTGTCTTTAACGAAAGTGTTTAAATTCAGGAAGGAAGATCCTCCGGGGAGCACTGCCTTCGTTGCCGACTCCTTCAGTCTCACAACGTTGTCTCTCAACTTCTTTCCTTCTGGTGTTCTCATCATTCTCCTCACAACATCCTCCACCTCTTCTTTCATCACCACCTTCTGGTTATCTACCTCCACATCCTCGAAAGCTTCGCCGATTTTCCACACCTCATTGGCGAATCTGCAGTTAAGGAACTGATCAGCAGCATATGGGAATCCCACTACGGGAACTCCCGTGCTCATTGCCTCCAACATAGAGTTCCATCCGCCGTGTGTGAGGAACAATCCCACTGAGACATGGGCAAGTACTTTTGACTGTGGTGCCCACCTCACAAACAGTGCCCGCTCCTTTGTTCGTTCTTCAAAACCTTCGGGTAAAATGCCAACCTGGCCTTCTGAGATATCCAACCAGAGAACCCACAAGAAAGGTTGGCCACTGCCTTCTAGCCCTAGTGCTAGCTGCTCTAGCTGTTGCTGGGATTTGCCAGCCATGCTCCCAAAGGAAACGTATATAACCGATCCTGGTTGTTGCGTATCGAGCCATGTAAGGCAGCTCTCCTCCTCCTCCAACAGACTGCTGCACGAATGCCTTGTAAAAACTTGGGAAGAAAGAGAGGTCCAATGGCCAAAGCAGGACAGCCATTCAAAGAGAGCGCTGTTATTGCATCCCTCCCTTCGAGTTCCTCGAACGTGTTCACTAATACGTAGTCGCCTTCGCTTTGCTTCTGCGATTCATAAAGAAAGAGATTCAAACGAATGCCCAACGGATCGTGATCTCTTTTCCGGTAAATAAGGTCGGTTGGCTTCAATGGTGGGATGTTGCCCGGAAGGCAAGTGATGAGTTTTTCTTGATTTCCCGCTTCCGTTACTGAACAAGTCACGATGAAAGTATAATCATTATCCTTGCAGAGCAAATGAAAAACATTTACGTGACTGAAAATGTAAAGAAAATAAAAATAGAAATGAAATGAAATGATTGCTTGAGAAATGAGTTCAAATAATTGATTTTGTTTTTTTCTATTTCCTTGTTTATTAGATTCTAAAATACTAAAAAAACTATAATATAATTAATTTTAAAAGACATAATGTTAAAAAGAAATTATATTTTCTGTTGACCCAATTCCGAAAGATTCACAAAATCTAAAATCTATAATGAAATTAAATTTAATGGTCGATGTAAACTGGAAACAGAAACAGAAAGACATACCATTTACCGGAATATGTCCCTCAGACATAAGCAAGTTGGCATAGCATTGAGAAATGGAGGCAGCGGCACATAGAGGCCAGAAGATAACCCTCGGCACTTTCAAATTTCTTGCAACTTCCTCCGTGCAAGACATGAAGGCGTCTGTGACGATGAACGAGATGGGTGGAAATGATGGTGATTTGCCATGAGCAGTTGTAAGGAGGTCCTCCAAAGCGGGGCCTGACTTTTGCAGCGAAATTAATAACTCGGTCGTGTTGGTGATGCGGCCATGGTTAGGCGGTAAACCATCAGGAATTGACAGAAAACGAATTCTGCGACCTTGCTCCTTCAAATCTAGATCGCCTTTGGAAACAGGAGATTTAGCTTTCTTTGAAGTTTCCACCATGCGTTCATGTATCCACTCAGTATTGACGAAAGTGACAAACACTCCCCTAATAGCCAATTGCTGCGCCAATTCCATGAGAGCGTTAACATGACCCTGTGCAGGAACTGGCACAATCACTGCATGTAGATCATGTTTCCCCTCTTGGTTCATCATATTCATATCAATAATGGCAAACTTTATCTCTTCCGTTAATCCAGTACCACAGGTTCCTGCTCTGGATTTGAGCTGCTAATTAAATGCACCTTCTAAAGCGGAATTCAAAATTATATCAATCAATTGACAAACAAACACTTTACTTCGTTCATATCTGGTTCATGTTTTGTCATAAGAATTTATGAGAAACTGTTGTGATCGAAGTGCATCTCATTGTCATCGACCTAAGCAGTGATGTCAGAAAGTATCAGATAATGAGACAAAATTGAGGTCCGCGTTTTGTTTGATCGGTGAGGTTACTAGGAGTGATGTAGAGTCAAAAAAATCATCGTTCATCGTCACAGACGCCTTTGTTTGAAAGTATCAGATAATGAGACAAAATTGAGGTCCGCGTTTTGTTTGATCGGTGAGGTTACATTACTCTACATCACTCCTGGTTACTCTAGATTGGTCTTAGTGGATGTTAAACATCATCATCATCATCATCATGAATCTTATTTGTACTTTTCATACCTATTAACTATCCAAAGCAACAAACCATTTTTCTCTTACCCTCATACAAGCGCAGAACCTTATTTTAACATTTTATATTATATTTTTCTATAATTTTATTAAAAATTTGCAGTTTCAAAATTTCAGTTTTCCTTTATTTATTTAAAAAGTCATTTTAAATAATTAAAAATTATAGTTTATTTAAACACTTTATGTATTTAAAAAGGCATTTCAAATAATTAAAAATGATAGTGTTGAATTCCATCTTAAAAACCCAAAACATAATATAATTAAAAAACCAAAACATAATATAATTAAATTGTGTTTTTTAATGCATGAAAATTGTTTTCTTAATCAAATTATTAGTAATTTTTTTCAATTTTTTTTTTTCAATAGTTTATAAAGTAGCTCAACTATATAAATTAGATGAGCTTAGCTCTATTTTAAGGGAAATGATCAAATCTTTTATACTTTGTATTAAGAAAAAAATTACAACTTGAAAGATTTGGTCCCTCTTGATAAATGCAAAACTAAACTAGGTATAATTGAATATTTTTGTTAATGTCATTATAATATCATTTACCTATTATAAAATTTAATGTTTATATTAATATTTTACTAATTTATTTCACTTTCAATATAATTAATATTAAGAATATAATTCTTGAAATATTCACATAACCATATATAATTTTAATATTTCAAAATATTGTTATAATACTTTATTAATTAGTTAATAAATGAGAATTGGATATCGCGACGGTTTTTACTTTCTAGCGTTTAAAGATGAATAGTAAGGTTTGCATCTACGCTCCTCCCACCGCCGTCAAACCTCTATTCGGCCCTGAGGCTCTTGGTGACCAGAGCCTAGGAGCGCCTCTGTCTCAACAAGAGTCCATCAATGAAAGCAGTGGTGATGGAGATACGATGGAGAGGATCCAAATTTTTACACGTTTGCTGACACCCTAAATAAGCACAACATTTTTTGCTGCAAACAAGGCAAAGGTGTGTGATGATTCATAGGTTAGCGAGGTCCCTGCTGGACGGATCAGGGTGGCTCTCTACCCCGAGGCAAAACCGAAGACAGTCGCGACCAGAAAACTCAACGAGTTCCAATCTCCCATGTTTCAACCTTGTGAACGGACAACTGTGGAGTCGTGGTTTCCAGATCCTTCTCGAGGGCAGCATCACAACTAAGGATTCAACAGAGAGGGTAGGTTTTAGCCAGTGGTGGAAGTTACTATTCCATTGTCTGAGACATTAAACACAACATAATTAGTATTGTACCCTGGAGTATTATTACAAGGATTTTGAAATCCAAACCATTGGTGACCTGAAACTATTAAACCATGATATATATATATATATATATATATATATATATATATATATGCGCAATTGATAGAACCATGTACCTGAAATAAATCACGAACTGGCCTTTTTTTCTTAAAGTGAAATGTCGATCTTATTATATCATGTTATGTTATGTTCCAAAATGTGTTAAGAGCACATAGAATGTGTGGCATGGATTCAATCCATAAGTGTGATAGGAACCACAAAGAACTGTTAAGCTTTAAAACAATTTTATTTTTTTTACTTATAGTTAATTGTGACTATTGTATGTGACAAGTGGTATCAGAGCCAAGTTTCCAACATTGTGGCTTTGTGGGAACTCAGTGTGATAATGTGATTAACACAGAGAGTGAGAGAAAAGTGTAGCAAAAACCAGATGCAGAGAAGATCTAATCATCATGAAGGCCAGAAGAATGTTATGGAGGAAATAACCCAGAAATGTGGGTACAGTTGGATGCTAACTGACATTATCATACAAATAGATTATTGGAAGAACAACAACAAAAAACTAGGCAACTTTTGGAGACAGTACAACAGTTGTAGAATGAGATGGCTCAAATGAGGAATGATAAAAAAAGGTTGATTCAATATTAGAAGAGAATTCTAAAATGTATGTCCGAAAAACAAAACAACAGAACCCATCAGCCGAATCCAGATTATGAAATCCAAAACGATAGAGATATACGATCAACCGATGATGATCAAGAAGATAGCCATACTCAGAGAAGTCGGCGTTATGAAAGGAATAAAGTCGAGCATGACGAGGAATCTGATAATTTAAATGATCAAGGAATGAAAAAGAAGCAAAGGATAGAAATACAAGGTGAGTTCAGGAAAATTAAGCCACCAACCTATGATGGGGAGAAGGAAGAAGTAGCAGAGTCCTAAATTATTGAAATGAATAAATACTTTCAAGTGTATGATTACAATAGTAATCTCAGAGCTAGGTTTGCTACGTACCAGCTATAGGGATAGGCCACCTTGTGGTGGGAGGAGATAAAGCAGTACGGAAAATTGATGAGCAGAGGGTAAGTTGGGAGCATTTCCTGAAGTATTTTAAGGACAATTTCTTAATCGAGTGTTTTTATGATGAAAAATATAGGGAGTTTCATGACTTGTGCCTAGTAAGGCTAACCATAGATGAATTCCTAACCAAATTTACAACTTTGTTAAAGTATGTACCTTACTTACATGAGGAAAAAGTGAAGGTTCAATGATTTTTAAGAAGTCTACCTACCTACATGAAGGAAAGGATCAAATTTGATAGTCCTAAGACCATGGATGAAGCGATCAAAAAGGCACGAATGTGTTATCAACAAACCAAGCAGAAGAAGGTTAATAAGAGCTGGAATCAGAAGAAGGGGTCAAGGAGTTTCCGACCTTTCCGAAATTCTAAGCCAAGCTCCAATAAGTTTTAGAAAAATTATGTGAATAAGACAGTGAGAAAGACACACTCAAAATCAAGATGGAAACTAGAAGCTAAAGCCATAGAGGCGTCTAGCTAGCAGAATCCCCCTTTGCAATGTTGGGGTGTGGAAAATCTCACTATTACTGAAATTGCAAACATAAGGCAAGGATAGAGAAAGCAGCCAATATACAAGAAGCTTCAACTATTGGTGAAGTGGTAAGAAACATTCCTTGAATCAATGCAGTGTTGGATGACCATCAAGTAGATTATCAGCCTTCGATGTTGGAGTGTGAAGGTAAAATTTCTAATCAACATGTCTCTGTTTTACTTGATCATGGTGCTAGCCTTAGTTATATGTTACAAAATTTAGATTTATGTCAATTACAGAGTCTTAAATTTCAGAAACGTCCATGGCTGGTTCAGTTGGCTACTGGTGCCAAGCATCGAGTCTCTGTTAAGACTAAAAATTATCCTATTGAAATGTCTCAACAACGCATTCATGTAAACATGAATGTTCTCCCTTTGGGCTCCTACGATGTGCTAATTGGGATGGATTGGATGGAAATTCATTGGTCAGTGGTGTAATGCGAGGAGAAAAGTGTTAGTTTCCTCAATGAAGATGGTGCAAGAAGGAAGTTGGAGGCTATTAAGAAGGGCATTAAGTTGCGGCCTATTACGGCCAATCAGCTGGGAAAATGTATTTGGAAGGGATGTGAGATCTATGTTTTGCAGGTGGGTTATACAAATTCTAAGGACAAGATAACATCTCTCGAAAATGTACTGGTCGTTTGAGACTTTGTAGATATGTTTCCAGAGTCTATACCAGGTTTACCAACCAAATGAGATATCGACTTCACTATAGAGTTGATTCCTGGAGTAGCTCCAGTGTCAAGAACCCCATACCAAATGAGTATACCAGAGCTGACCGAGCTCAAAATGCAACTACGAGAGCTGCTCGATAAGGGATACATCTATCCCAATGTATCTCCTTGGGGGGCTCCAGTATTGTATGTACGCAATAAGGATGGAACCATGTGTTTATGCATCGATTACTGACAACTGAACAAGATTACCATCAAGAAAAAATACCCACTCCTACGAATTGACGATCTATTCGATCAAGTTCGGGGAGCCAGTGTGTTTTCAAAAATTGACTTAAGATCGAGATACCATGAAATCTGGATCAAAGACGAAGATATTTGTTCAACTGCATTTCGAACTCGATATAGACATTATGAGTTCATCGTGTTTCCTTTCAACCTCACTAATTCCCCTACAACCCTTATGAGTTTAATGTATGGCATCTTCCAGCCTTATTTGGACAAGTTTGTTTTTTTTTTTCAATGATATCCTAATTTATTCCAAAAATCAGATAGAACATGAGAAGCATCTCAGAGCTGTTTTACAAACTCTCAAGGGAAAATCAGTTGTACGCCGAGTATAGCAAGTGTGATTTCTTGAAAGACCATATTCAGTATTTTGTACATGTAATATCTTCAAAAGGAATAATTGTTAACCTAGAAAAGATCCAAACATTTATGGAGTGGGTTGTTCTGAAAAATGTAGCGGACATACGATCGCTCATGGGGTTGGAAGGATAATATCGTTGATTTATCAAATATTTCTCAAAAATTTCTTATCCCGTAACTTCCATGCACAAGAAAGGGAGATTATTTAAATGGACAACAAACTGCCAGTAGGGGTTTGAACAATTAAAATAGTTATTGACTTCAACCCTAGTGTTAAAGGTAGCAGACCTAGAGAAGGGAGTTTGTTTTATGTACTGAGGCATGTCAAGAAGGTGTAGGAGGAGTGATGATGCAAGAGGGTAAGGTTGTGGCTTACGAGTCCCACAAACTCAAGAAGCATGAATAAAAATATTTAGCTTATGACTTGGAACTCACAACAATATTTTCACGCTCTAAAAATGTAGTGCCATTACCGATTTGGAAAGAAGTTTTTATTGCTTACAGATCATAGTAGCCTCACCAATTTCTTTAACCAAGCCACTTTGAATACTAGACAGGCTAGATGGACCACGTTCTTAAGTGAGTTCAAATCTGACATACGACATTTAAAGGGGAAGTAAAACTGAGTAGCAGACACCTGTAGTAGGGAGATTCAATGTTCTTATGAAGTTTGGTACCATCAAATTGAATTTGATGTGTTATGACCACTAGCTAAGGATGCCCTTAAAGACCCAAAGTATAAATATCTATGCCAACACACAAAATAATTCCAAAGGTTGGGTAAGACTTCAAAATATGATATAAATACTCGAAATAAATCAACTTTCTGTGGAAGATTTTACTTACCAAATTGAAAGTCTATTAAGCAACTCGTATTGGATGAGAACTATAGTCCATATGCAGCTCATCCAGGAAATCAAAAACTATTCTTTGTGCTAAATAAGGAGTATTTCTGGATAGGAATGAGGAAAGATATCACAAAATATCTGGGAATGCCAATAGGTGAAGGATGAACATCAACATCCAATAGGTTTATTAAACCCCCTTCCTATTCCAAAATGGAAATGGGAAACAATTACGCTAGATTTTATAATGGAATTACCCAGAACAAAAGACGACACGACTCTATAATGGTGGTAGTAGATAAGTTGAGAAAAATGGCTCATTTTATCTCGGTAAAATCCACCTACAAGACAATAGAGATCCTGAATATTTTCATGAAATATATATTTTGATTACGCGACATAACTAAGGTAGTAATTTCTTATAGAGACGTGAAGTTCATGTCTACCTTTTGGAAGGCTCTGTTTAGCGGGTTGGATACCCAAATACATTTCATTACATCTTACCATCCTCAAATAGATGGGAAAATAGAGTGAGAAAACCAAGTTTTAGAAGGCATGCTACAAATGTATGTAATGAACCATCCAATTAATTGGAGGATTGCCTCCCCCTGGTTGAATTTGCATATAACAACAGTTATCATGAGTCATTAAAAATGATTCCCTATGAAGTGTTGTATGGACGCAATTGCGGGACAACTGCCGATTGGAACAGACCTAAAGATAAAATGATATTGGGACCAAATATGCTTAAGGAAATGGAGTAAGAAGTTAAAAAAGTTCGATAGAACTTGCGAGTCGCTCAAGATTCAAAAAAGTCACATGCAGATAGGAAGAGAACTCATAAGGAGTTCCAGGTGGGAGATCATGTCTATCTAAAGATTAAGCCTAGGAGGAGTACTCTGCAATGGGTGGGTGTGCTCAACTGACACCTCGCTATTGCGGTTCCTTTCAGATTTTGGAAAGGGTAGGGCCAGTGGCCTACCAACTTGCCCTTCCTAGTTATGCGAAAGTTGACAATGTCTTTTATGTTTCATTATTAAAGAAATATGTGTACGATTCCTGGGATGTAATTAGTTGGAAATATGTTTAGGTAGCTAATATCTTGATTTCAAATATATGTATATTTATTTATGAGTTGAGAATAATGAATATTATAATGAATGGAAGGTCGAACTGGACAGAGAATATAGGGTAGAACCCCTACGTTTCCTGGACTGGAGAGAAGACACATTGCAGAGGTGAGTGGCCACCCAAGTTAAAGTGCAATGGATGCACTTTAGCCCCAAAGAGGCCACATTGGAAGGTTAGGGATTAATGAAACAGACATATCCAGACTTTTTCCACAGGATGGAATGAACACCGAGGACATTATTGTGCTGAGAGGGGGAATATGTAACCCTCATAAGTCTGATGTTACTTACATGACTACAGGAAATATGTTTTGTATTTATTATTTACAAGTAAACTGGAAAACTTATTTATTATTTACAGATAAATTGGAAACTTATGATTAAGTTAAAAGACTATTATAAAATAGATATTTCGATTGAAAGTTATTCTGTTTTAATTTTATTTAACTGCTCTTAAAAAAAATAATTAAATAGCAAAGAAGTTTCCTAGTAATGAACAAAGTTCTTGAATAGTTAGGGATAATTATGCAATTACAACCACCCTCCTAGGATTTATAGGAAATCCAGAGAGAGGTAGGGGTTGGATGGGGAGGATTCCAAAGGAAGTTCTAAGAGTGACCAGAAACAAACACTGTCTACGTTCAGGCAGGATGTTGTCAGTGATAATCTCCTGAGTTGGCTAAGGGTCAGTGAAGAAATTAATAAGCAGAACAATTTTATGGCTGGACTTGAGTCCTAAAGCTATTATTGTTGAAAAAATATGAATTAACTCCTTAAATTGTTGAAGAAGTGTGGCTCAGGGGGGGGAAAGGACAAAAACACCTTTCTCACGGTTGGGAGGACCATCCCAGCGAAAAGACTTAAAAAGATAAGGAAAAAATATAAGTAAACTTGATTATGAATATTTTTAGTATTGCAGGCTTTAATTATTTCATGTGTATATGACAAAATAACCCTTATGTAAACCGTGACAAATGAGAAATTAGATGTATCTCTTATCACTGTTATATTTAAGGGAATGTTGATTTTATTTCTTTCAATGTATCAGTAAGTTGAGTAGGTTCATATGCTAACCAGAAAACTCTATCTAACTAAAATAGGAATTTGGGTGCCTAGAAAATATTAAGGGTGAACCTGGGAACCTATGGTGATGCCATACAAATGGAGAAAGGGAAAAGTGAGTTTTGGACCAGTGCGGAGCAAGAAACCCGACCAAGAAAAAATATAAAAGAAGCTGAAGCTAACCTTTCAAACCCTCACTAAATGTAAACAAGGCAAGATCTTAAGGGTAACACCTTCCAAGAAGATAGTATGAGACCAGAAGAGGAAATCAAGAGGCAAACACCAACAGAGGACTCAACAGCATGAGAGTTGAGACCAACTACGGGTGGAGCATCCACGGTCGTTCCATGTCCCTATGCCTGAGGCCAATTCTAAAAAAATATCTCAGCATTACCAACATTGCAGGAAAATATGCCAATATAAGATCTATTATATCGACCAATAAACAAATACAATATCCAACATGATGAATAACCTGTGAATTTATTAAATGGAAATCTTGCGTAATGATTACTGTGATGAACAAATTGAAAGCATGTAGAAAACCACGAATCATTTATAATTGCTATAGAAGGGTCAACCCCGACACCATTGAGGGAAATGTTACCAAGAAAGAAGTACAAAGAAATTAACATGCTAAACTAAGGAATTCGCTATAAAATGAGACTCTTAGTCACTATACAACACAGTGAGACCACCACTATTAACTTGAAAATAAATTCATATCATATTGCAACAAAATCACATTATCATATCATTGTTATTAGAAACTAAAAAATATTCCATAGAAGCTCGTAAATGTTTTGGCTTGGCCGAGACGATTATATACAAACTGAAACCCTCGACGGGGCATATAAACATAGTTCAGTTCAAGACTAATGAAATAAATATAGGTACACAGAGTAACTACCACCTAGTAGAAACCCTAGGACAATAACCCCATGTTACAACCTCATGGATTAGCATAACAGTATGCTATGCCTTAGGATAGTAAAACAAAGAGCTAAGGAATCCATTTGGCGTTCTGGGGTGACCTGCAATAGAGGCACTTGTATAAATAACATTGTAAATCTTCTACTTTTGTTACTCGAATTAAAACTAGGATGTCGAGGTTGCATACTTGCAGTTTACACAGTAAAGTTGCATTTGGAAGCTACAAACCCTGTCAATAGATCCTAAAACCCAAGACAGATATCAAACCGTGAAAAAGGAGGTATAGTCAACCGAAAGGAAGAGATGTAAGTAAAATTTTACAACAAACAGTGGATACCAAGTGCTTGAAGTGCACTGCTGAACATCGCTGGTGAAACCCCGTGTCTATTTAAAAATTGGTGGATGCCAAGAGAAACCCAGTAAGCGAGTATCAGTAGCTCTAGAAGATGTAGATGGCTCGAGGCGAAAGACTGGATCTCAGCATACCATCAGGGAGATGTAAACTACCTACAAAACCAGAAAAACCTTGCTTGCAAAATTACCTAGCTTAGGCTACGGTGAGAATGAGACTCTGTCGGCAAGTGAACAGGGGTTGTTACCCTAACTTCTGGTAGCCAAATCTCAACCATTGGATCAGATGAGCGAAGATCAGTGGGCTTGAATCTCCCACATTTCAACCTTGTGAACGGACAGTTGTGGAGTCGTGGGTTCCAGATCCTTCCCCGGGGCAACATCACAAATGAGGATTCAATGGAGAGGGTAGGTTAGAGCTAGTGGTGGAAGTTACTATTCCATTTCCCGAGACATTAAGCACAAAATTAATCAGCCTCGTACCCTAGAGTATTATTACAGAGATTTTGAAATCCAAACCATTAGTGAATTAAAATTATTAAATAATGATGTGTGTGTATGTGCATTTGATAGAACCATGTACCTGCAATAAATTACGAGTTGGCCTTTTTTTTCTTAAAGTGAATTTTCCATATTAATATATCATGTTATGTCATGTTCCAAAATGTGTTAAGAGTGCATAAAATGTGTGGCATGGATTCAATCCATAAGTGTGATAGAACCCATAGAGCACTATATATATATATATATATATATATATATATATATATATATATTACATATAGTTAATTGTGACTAATGTATGTGACATCTGGTACCCCCTACTAGGTTCTTTGGTGTGCTTGTGTGCCCTGTTAACTATTTGTTTTTTTTCACACTTTATGTAAACAATTTTCATTTTAATGAAAAGTGTTGGTTTTTTATTTTTGAAAGAAAATATGATAATCAAACATTTTTGTGACATCTATATAAAGATAATATGTTTTTTGTATCTATTTAATGATTGAGTACTTGATATTAAATTAATATCTCAAACTTATCACAATCATGCCTAACCATATGAGCCATGTTTGTTATAAATCTCCTTAGAAAATTGAAGGGTGATAATTCTATCAAGACACTATAAGAGCTATGAAAAGAGCATTCTTGTTTTATATGGTTCTAGGAACATGGAAATCTAATAGGATTCAATCCATTTCTTATTATGTAAACTAAAACATCTATAATTTCTAAGGTCCATACAAACACAAACAAAAAAAATAGAAATTACTCATCAAGAACACCAAGTATGTTATTCACTTTATCTCTCAAACCATGCAAAAAATGAAAAACTTAGTAGATTTATAGCATAATCCCTATTGCATAGCTCTTTTGATAGCATTAATTATGTTACCTTCTTTATATCTTACATAAGAATCCCATAGAAGTATAAAAAATGTTGCTTTAAACATTAAAGTTGTAAAAAATATATCTCATTGCTCTTAGGCTTCATTAAGATAGAGCAAAAGAGATGTGAGAAACATTTCTCAAATATTTGACACTTATAAACTAATGTTTATAGAAAGAAGAAGAGGTAAGTGAAGCTTGCTATAAATAAATACGCATAAAATATGGGAAATAAGAATGAATGAAGTAAGGAATTTAGGATGTAAAAGATCATACTTCTTACTATTGTAATCTCCATTTTGTGCATGCATGTTCATGCTTAATCAAGAATATACACGTTAGTACTGATCTTAATAATGTTTTTTATCACAAACAAAATAATTAACGTAGTTTTGTGTGAAACAAAGAAAAACTATGCATTATATTACTAGAAGCTTGCCCAAAGCTATAGAAGATTATTGTGTTATTGAGAGAATTACGTTCAAATACTAATTATGTAATTTTTACTTCATGTGGATGCTATGATTTACAAACTTAGTGGTTGAGAGGCTAAAAGCCTCACCAAATATATAGAAGGTTCTTGGATTGTTGATAGATTTACATTCAAATACTAATTATATGTTTTTCTGCAATAATGTGGATGCCATGATCTACATACTTATTGGTTGAGAGGCAAAAAAATGTTCTCAAATAATAAGAAAATATTAGATAGCATTTCCATAACCTTGTTAGATCTGTCAATATGCTAGATGTTTTTAGAGAAAAGGAATACTATATGAATATGAAGCAAGAGAGATGGCCTAATATCCTTGGGTTAATTGGATTTCTATTTTTCTCCTTTTAAAAATATCAAGGTTAAGTGGATTTCTATTATTTCTATTTTTTTCTCTTTATAGAAGAATAAACTATCTCAAAAAATAGATGAGAGCTAGTAAAAATAAAGATTATTTTTATTCTTTAGATACCAAAATTGGGATAAGTGATTTTTCTTTAAGATTTTATAATATTTTTACCACTGATTTTTTTTACCTTTTAAAAAATTATTTTTTAAATGAATATTTAGAAGAGTTCAATTTTAATCATTCCCCACAATTTTATGTTTTTCAAAATAATGACTTAATGCCCTCTCACACTGCGAATGTGAATCATAGTCACTATGCAGAAGACTAGAATACCATGTAAGAAATTTTATTGTTTTATTTCAAACATAATTCTCGGTTAGAGGGAGTCTATGCCTTGTTTCGTTCACGATCCGTATTTTTTTTTACGGAGAAAAAATAACAGTTTTGCATTAAGGGAAAAAATTGTTACATTCATCGAAGATACGGACCCTGCAAAAACTGCAATAGCATCTAAACAGATGTGGTAGTTTAGAAATCATGTATATCAAATGGAAAATGGAAAAAGAGACCCCAACCAGCAATTATGAGCCACATTGATACAAAAAAGGATTTTATATGAAAACAACAAAAAACTGCCCTAAAAAACAACAGAGCAGGGGAAAGTCTGAGCATCAAGAAAAAATGAAGTGTCCAAAACTAGACTTAATACCTTGCATGAGATAATCAAAATGTATATAGCCAGAAAGTACTGAGGACCCACACTTAGAAAGTCGATTTGCTAAGGTGTTCTGCTCCTGGAAAATATGGCGGAAAGAGAGAGAATGAAAAAGGGTTTGCATAGTGGAGATTTGCTCCATCCAATGGCTCAAAGATGGGATGTCAAGAGAGGCGTCACCCTGTGCCCAATCGATAGTCACTTTGGAGTCCACGAAGATGATTATATCGTCCACCGCTAGCCATAATGCACATCTAAGAACTCCCTAGAGGGAAATCACCTTAGCCCGCGAGTTAGTACTCGAACCTCCAGAAAAGAAAAAGTGATAATGATGTGTAGGTGATAGAGAGATGACAACTCTGCACCCACAAAAACCCCCCTCAGAGGCACCATCAAAGAAACCTCTTGGAAAACTATGTCTCGTATCTTTGAAATTCCTCACTCTTTTTTCTGCTAGGAGAGAGAGGTCCAATCTCCAAGAAATACTCAATAGAGTTGAGGGAAGTTTGTCTTGTATTCGGGATAACGTTGTCAAAGATGCATGCAGTTCGACTTCCCCAGATTGTCCAGAAGAAATACAAAGGTATGGCCTTGTATAATCTGTTATGTGTGGCTCAAAATTGCAAACATGAAAGGATGGAGGTTATGTCCACAACATTGTTAATATTAAGAAAATAAGTGATCTCCTCCCAAACACCAAGGTCCTAGGGACATACCAGGAAAAGATGCACAACATTCTCCTCAACTGATCTACAAAGTGGACAGACTTTAGGGCCCACGAAACTACTTTTGGTAAGGTTTTCCCACATAAGAATATGGTTGTGGAGAACAAGCCATGTGAAACATTCCAGCTTCGCTGGAATCTCCCATTTCCACATTCGGGCTAGCCAAAAAGAGCAGGGATTAAGGACAATATTGTTAGTGATATAATAGTAAGCTTCCTTGGCCAAAATTTCCCTACTCTAAGTTGTACCGCCCCAAGTGATCTCGTCCTCTTTGTCAGCAAGAACAATAAATGCTTGTATAAGGTTGGTGCGGTAGGAATCCCATTCATGGTGATATTCCGATAATATATCCAATTGTGCTGCTTGACTCCAGTAAGTAGAAGAGAAAAACTCGTTATCCATGTTCTCAATGTGTAAGAGAGTTATGATATTTCTGCTATACAAATGTTGGTGGTGTTAGATAATAAGAAAGAAAAAAAAAGTGACTTCCATCCAAACCAACCATATTATCTAAGCCAATCAAAATTTTGTTTCCCCTTCCCAATACCCCTCTGAAGTTGTTGCATTGCTATTTACTTTGGTTGTTTAAAGCAGACTTCAATATTATATGTAGAGATTAAGTGCGTGCATGACCCCTGCATTTGTCATATACGCAATTACTCTTTTATGCGAAATACGGAGGAGAGGATGAATGGAAGTACTAGGATAAGCCACGTATACCACATGCACCAAGCTTTCTTTCCTGGTGGCTAATAAGGACCATTGCATCTTGCGTGTAGAATCAAGATTTGCACTCTTCATGCCTAATGACTATCCAAAGCAGCAGACCATTTTCCTGTTACCCTGCAAAATTCTGTGAACTTTTTCCGTTACCACACAGACCTTTCATGTCAACCTGCCACTTTTGTCAGCTGCGAGTTGGATTCTGAATTTTACGATTTCATGTCAACCTGCCACTTTTGTCAGCTGCGAGTTGGATTCTGAATTTTACGATTTTGTCGTTTCTTTGTTTAGGAAAGCGACGGGACAGGTGCCTAATCGTATTTTAACATTTTATGTCATATTTTTCTATCAATTTTATTAAAAGTTTGGTATGGATTAGTTGGAAAGAGTTGTATAGTTTATATAATTTGACTAAATACTTTAAAATATATTTTAAATAATTAAAATTCATATTGACGATTCTATGTGTTTAGGATTTATTTTTTTAAAAGCATATGTATTTTAGTTAATAGGTTAATTATTTTTATTACTAATAATAATAATAATTTAAAATAAAGTTAAAGAGGGATTATTTTTTTCCTATGAAAAAATATTTTAGGCTTAAATGTTTATGCTTTATGTTTAAATGTGTATCACTTGTTGTGGTTGAAGACAAAGATATGATTCTTCTAAAAAATTCAAAGATCTATTATAGATGAGACTATGCTTATCTTGGAGTCTCATCTTAAAATCTTAGTATTGTGGGTGTTGCATAGTGAGGTACTTATCTTGGAGTTGAGTCTCACTCAATAAAACCACTAACTTCTTTTTTATCTATAATTTTATTTGAAATTTCATATATATATATATATATATATATATATATATATGGATAGAGGTAAATTTTTATGTCACCTATCAAATCCATGGTTTGAAAATTAGGTAAAGGCCAAAAAAGAAGTGGAGAAGGAGTTTAACTTTTAGTGACAAAGTAAACGAGGAGATTATTAGTTTAAGAAGCAAAGGAATTATGTTTTGGAAGATAGTGGACATATAATGACCTAAAAATATTTTCATTTCCATGATTATAGAAAATAAGGCATTGACAATGAAATCACTATTATCTTAGGTCAGAATAACAATAAAAATAAAAATTTAATAAATGGTACATAGAGCTTTAAAGAGAGAGGTCAGAAGTCACAAAAAAAATTGAGAAATTGCAATGTCAAATGAAGATTATTAAAGAGGAAATAGCATGTATAGAACCAAAAAAACAAATTCTCAAAGTCAATTTAAGGTCTCAAACTCTTCTTAGACATCAATGTTGGCTCCACCTTTAAATCCTAGGATTAGATGTAGTTAATTCAAACTATAATGTTGAGATGAACTTTGTTGGGCCATTTATGGTAAGTGTCTAATGAAAAGAACTTAATACATAATTGCATTCTAGTTCATCTTATATTAGGAGCTCGAATTGTTGGGAGAAAGGTGTGTTCTTCCATTCACCTAGGTTCAATTCCAAGAGACATGTGTGGCTCATTTTGATGCAGCTAAAAGAGTAGGCGTGCCCATTGGGTTCAACTCCAAGGGACATGTTTGGCCGATTGTGATAAGGCTAGAAGTGTAACCATGGCCCCACTATGAAAGATGTTTCTCAACTATTATTAAGTCACAAGTCATTACTATATTTGACTTGTGGACATTCTTATAAACAATAATACATGACTACACAACTAGATTAAATTCCTTTCACCTAATGATATCATAGAATATCCTCACCAAAAACACTAAGAAGCATACCTTAAGTAAACCCCTAATAACTACCTAACATATTAGAAAAAGACCAATTTCTAATTTCTTTAGCACCAAACTCCACCTACAAATAATAGAAAAGCATTGGTTCTCACTCTCATATCCATGATTTTGACATGTCGTAAAAGTTTCCGGACAATGGTTCAATAAGGGTAGGTTGGTTAAACCTTCATTGTAGCTTTTCATAGTAAGATTTTCCCTCAAGTACTTGCATGAGTAGATAACATCTCCACTATTTGCTTGCATAGTAAGATAACATTTTAGGTGATGGATATGACACTCCTCCTTCCATTTAGGTGTGTTTATTTTGAAACAAAACTTTTAAAATTTGAATTTAATAATTTAATTTAGTTATTAATAATTATTAGATCGATGGTATAGACTTAATCTATACAAAATATTTAGAATATTTTTAGTATATACAAATAAAAACTAATTATTATTTTTTAAATTTTTAATTAAATTGATTACTTAAAAAATACAACATTAACAAATGTCATATAAAATGGCCGTAGTCTAACTAGCCAGAGGAATCGCCCTGAAAATCATGAAAATTCCGATAAGATTTTCTGAAAATCTGGCAGGAATTTTTCTAAATCCATGTTATAACTATCAAAGTTTAATATTTTGGGTGTCTTACAGGTTTTTGATGGTGCTGAATCCATTTCCAATGTCAAAATCAGGATTCAAACACTGTTACTGCAAGATTTTTTAAAAAATTTTAGCTCGGATTCCGGCCAATTTTGACCGTCTGGGCAATTCCTCTGGCTCGTTAGACGACTCCTATAAAATGAGCTAATGCTTTTTACCCATATAGCATTGATAAACCATATAAACCATAATATTAATATCTAGTATTACAATAAAACCATAATATTGACTAATAAACTATTTAAATTTAAAAATCTCATGAATAAAAATAAATCTCCATAATTGAAAAATTTACGATGAATAAAATGAAATTATTAAGAACCATATGATACCGGAGTCGCAAGTATAAATCTCCATAATTGAAAAATTTATGGTGAATAAAATGAAATTATTTAAAACCATATGATACCGGAGACGTAAAGTATTCAGAGGTCATGTAATGGACACCTAAGAAATCCTTAAAATTAAATTTGCAGTGAACGAAGTTATTTAAACAATAGAAATCAATGTGAACAGTATCTAAAATAAAATGTCAATTATCAATTTTCTGAAAACTGAGTCACATGGTTTCTTTCTCGGATTGGACTCCTTTACCCATCGTCATCATGTCTTTAACGAAAGTGTTTAAATTCAGGAAGGAAGATCCTCCGGGGAGCACTGCCTTCCTTGCCGACTCCTTCAGCCTCAGAACGTTGTCTCTCAACTTCTTTCCTTCTGGTGTTCTCATCATTCTCCTCACAACATCCTCCACCTCTTCTTTCATCACCACCTTCTGGTTATCTACCTCCACATCCTCGAAAGCTTCGCCGATTTTCCACACCTCCTTGGCGAATCTGCAGTTAAGGAACTGATCAGCAGCATATGGGAATCCCACTACGGGAACTCCCATGCTCATTGCCTCCAACATAGAGTTCCATCCGCCGTGTGTGAGGAACAATCCCACTGAGACATGGGCAAGTACTTTTGACTGTGGTGCCCACCTCACAAACAGTGCCTGCTCCTTTGTTCGTTCTTCAAAGCCTTCGGGTAAAATCCCAACCTGGCCTTCTGAGATATCCAACCAGAGAACCCACAAGAAAGGTTGGCCGCTGCCTTCTAGCCCTAGCGCTAGCTGCTCTAGCTGTTGCTGGGATTTGCCAGCCATGCTCCCAAAGGAAACGTATATAACCGATCCCGGTTGTTGCGTATCGAGCCATGTGAGGCAGCTCTCCTCCTCCTCCAACAGACTGCTGCACGAATGCCTTCCTTGTAAAAAATTGGGAAGAAAGAGAGGTCCAATGGCCAAAGCAGGACAGCCATTCAAAGAGAGCGCTGTTATTGCATCCCTCCCTTCGACTTCCTCGAACGTGTTCACTAATACGTAGTCGCCTTTGCTTTGCTTCTGCGATTCATAAAGAAAGAGATTCAAACGAATGCCCAACGGATCGTGATCTCTTTTCCGGTAAATCAGTTCGGTTGGCTTCAATGGTGGGATGTTGCCCGGAAGGCAAGTGATGAGTTTTTCTTGATTTCTGGCTTCCCTTACTGAACAAGTCACGATGAAAGTGTAATCATTATCCTTGCAAAGCAAATGAAAAACATTTACGTGACTGACAGTGTAAAGAAAATAAAAATAGAAATGAAATTATTGCTTTATCTTTCATTCTCAGGCTCCGATACTTCATTGCAATTGGAGTGATTTAAATTCAAAAAAAATATTAAAAAAATCCAATAAACGTAAAAAATTAAAAAAAGAGTACTAATCAATATGCACTTAACGGAAGAAACAATTCAAATTAATATCTAAATTCTCAAAAATAAAATTAAAATGAAAAATAAAACATCCATGTGCACTTAAAGTGAATCTAAGGAATGGAGAGATTAAAAAAAGAAAAATGCATAGTAAACAAAATGATATTTTTAGATTTTGAGGATTTAGAATATGAGAAATGAGTTCAAATAATTGATTTTGTTTTTTTTCTATTTCCTTGTTTATTAGATTCTAATATACTAAAAAAAACTATAATATAATTAATTTTAAAAGGCAGAATGTTAAAAAGAAATTCTATTTTCTGTTGACCCAATTCCGAAAGATTCACAAAATCTAAAATCTATAATGAAATTAAATTTAATGGTCGATGTAAACTGGAAACAGAAACAGAAAGACATACCATTTACCGGAATATGTCCCTCAGACAGAAGGAAGTTGGCGTAGCATTGAGAAATGGAGGCAGCGGCACATAGAGGCCAGAAGATAACCCTCGGCACTTTCATATTTCTTGCGACTTCCTCCGTGCAAGACATGAAGGCGTCTGTGACGATGAACGAGATGGGTGGAAATGATGGTGATTTGCCATGAGCAGTTGTAAGGAGGTCCGCCAAAACGGGGCCTAACTTTTGCAGCGAAATTAATAACTCGGTCGTGTTGGTGATGCGGCCATGGTTAGGCGGTAAACCATCAGGAATTGACAGAAAACGAATTCTGCGACCTTGCTCCTTCAAATCTAGATCGCCTTTGGAAACAGGAGATTTATCTTTCTTTGAAGTTTCCACCATGCGTTCATGTATCCACTCAGTATTGACAAAAGTGACAAACACTCCCCTAATAGCCAACTGCTGCGCCAATTCCATGAGAGCGTTAACATGACCCTGTGCAGGAGCTGGCACAATCACTGCATGTAGATCATGTTTCCCCTCTTGGTTCATCATATTCATAATTTCATACCCATAATGCCAAATTTTATTCGTTTGATCTCTTCCGTTAATCCAGTACCACAGGTTCCTGCTCTCTATTTGAGCTGCTAATTATGCATCTTCTAAAGCGGAGTTCAAAACTATATCAATCAATTGAAAAATAAAGCTTCTACTTCGTTCATATCCGGTTCATGTTTTGTAATAAGCATTTATGAGAAACTGTTGTGATCGAGTACATCTCATTGTCATCGGCCTAAGCAGTGATGTCAGTAAGTATCAGATAATGACACAAAATTGCGCTCCATGTTTTGTTTGATCGGTGAGGTTACTTGATTCTTGTGGACTTCAACTTGGTCTTTGTCATCAATGATGGCTTGCCAGCAAACTTTACTTTTACATAGACCGTCTTCTTTTGTTTTATGAGATTGTATTGTCAAAATCACTCAGGTAGTATAGCTGGATGATCCGGCCCACACCAATCATTAGCGTAGTTAGTTTTTTTGCTAAAGAATTTGGAAATAAAATAATTCTCACCAGAAAATGCCATATTACAGTATATTCTATTGTCGGTCATTAACTTTTTTAACTTGAAATTTTTTTAACACGATATATTATTTTCACAACCATTTCCAATTGAAAAAACTGATTATTATCTAATCTTTCATCTATCTTACCATTTGATAAAAATACGATCAAATCATAAATATCATTCTAAAGATTATAATGGTTCACTTAAACTATTTGATAAAAACATGATGAAATTATAAATATCATTCTAAAGATTATAATTGTTCACTTAAACTATTTTATTTAGTTGACTTATTTATTTTAAAGTTAAATTGAAAATTTATTATACTAATATTTAAAATGCTTTTTCTATTTTATTTTGTTGACTTATTTATTTTAAAGTTAAATTTAAAATTTTCATAATAATATTTATAATGTTCTTGCATGGGATGTAGAGTAGATCGTGATTTATGTTAAGATACTTGTGATGTAAAGGTTACTCGTTTGAAACTTTGTGGGTAAAAATCTAGCTATGCTAAGGGTTGGTCTGGCCCAAGCTAGTTATGATCCTCTATTAGAAAAAAGACCAATTTCTAATTTTTTTAACACCACACTCCACCTACAAATAATAGACAAGCATTGGTTCTCACTGTCATATTGATGATTTTGACACGTCCTAAAAGTCTACCGACAATGGTTCAATAAGTGTAGGTTGATTAAACCTTTTTCATAATAAAATTTTCCCTCAACTATTTGCTAGCATGATAAAATAACATTTTAGGTGATGGATGATACTCCTCTTTCCATTAATTATGCTAGTAGGTGTGTTTATTTTGAAACAAGACTTTTAAATTTTAAATTTAATAATTTTAATTTAGCTATCAATAATTATTAGGTGGATGGTATAAGTTTAATTTATACAAAATAATTTTTTAGAATATTCTTAGCAGTATACACAAATCAAAAGTAGTTATTGTCCTTTTTGCCTTTTTAATTAAATTGATTACTTAAAAAAATACATGAGCAAGTGTCATATAAAATGATCTAAGAATTTTTTTCTATATTAATGTGGTAAATCATAATATTGATGTGTGATATTGCAACAAATTTTATTTAAAGTCATAATATTAACCATTAAACCTTTTTAAAATTGAAAAATTAATGAATAAAAATAAATATCCATAATTAAAAAATTTACTATAAATATGAAGTTATTTAAACTATATGAAAATATATGATACAGTAAACATGAAGTATTTAAAGATCATGTAATGGACAACTAGGAGACCTGATACAAATAGCTAAAATCACACAATTACTAAACACACTCATATATTATGTGCAAGGGGTGTATGTGTAAACACACTCACACACAGATTACATTCAAATTACTCTATTAAATACAGTTTCTGAGATCCAACTTATTCCTAATTTAGAGAGAAAAGTTGAGAGAATTTCTCAACCATCACAAACCAACTTCTCAAATATGAAATGTAAGCATTAACTCCAACATCCCCCCTTAATGATTACATTACATGAATTTATTGAATTCACTCATAAATAACAAAATAATCAATCTTATCAGTAGATGCTCCATCAAGTTGCCTCATAACCCTCGGAAAGGTGTAGTTGGCAAGTTGGATTCCCAAGTTCGCTTCCTCAACTTCCGAATCAAGGACCTCCCAAAGTCAATTACAAGAGAACATCCCAATCTGTCGCATAACCTCATCAGGAAACCACTTCCATGTCTACCACTAATGAGGGCTTCTTCCCTAGATCCGCAACTACCATACTATCTAGACAACCATCCATATTGAGCCTTACTGCCACTTGATCTCTTCAAACACAATTGATTGAATGTTTGCAATAGCTGAACTCCTAGTCATTCTATGGACGAGCTCCCATCCACTGAAATACATGGGTGCTAACCACTGTACTCGCCAGTTATCTAGGGAAGCCGTCTAGATATAGAATGTATCTAGAATCAGTATTGCAAAATGACCTTTTTATTTATACAAAAAAGAACTTTATTTGATTTGCACTAGATTGAATGCTGCATTGAACATATGGATGTATACAACCTGCAAACAATGGTCTCCTCAAACGCTGCATATAAAAGCTGCATATAACTATAACGCTACATATAAACACGGGTGATGTTTTCCATAATATATATCAATGAGCTCTTGTTATTGTGCCACTAACATGGTTATCGTTATATATAATGTAAACAGTGGATATGCTACTCCATCACAATGATCAACACTACAAACCAATGCAAAGAACATTGCCACGAATATAATTGAATGCTGTTAATAATAATATGCATAATGCATAGCGCTGCTCCAGTAACATTTAGCGCTGCTCCAAAATGTGCTGCTGCAAATTTAACGCTGCTCTCCATATCAACGACTACCACTTGACTTCCTTTGGGCACGCTTTACGCACATTTTTGTAATGTGCAGTAATAAGGAGCCTCGTCAAATTGAAATGCACAGGTGATCGTAAACACAACTCATTCACCTCACCAGTACCCAAGACGTTGAAATTTTTTATTTAAATGAAATCATACTGACCTCGTTTTCTGTGTTTGATACTCATTTCGATTTGCTTGATCCACTCCACCTAGTGTCCACGTATCGACGACTTTTTTTTTTCGCTTCTCTGATGCCCAGCCCTATCGGTATTATAGTCATAGGCATTCTCATTGATTGTGTTTCTCTGCAGGCACAAATTTCAATGAACACTCACAGTCTGTAGAATTGGAACAAAACTTCTTTATGTAATCCAAAAACCACTGGATCTGCGTGTCCAACGAAAATAAAGTAAGAGGCAGCATGATTAACCTTTCTACGAAGAAAGAAGGCTCCAAGGCAGTGGCTCCAGCCACTGTGAAGTTAGCACCGATAGTGTAAATCGTGACTCCAACCACTGCAAAGGGATCATGCCCCAGATATGGAGGCAAGAACGGCAGACCTGAATCTTGAGTGATGTAATCAATGACTAATCGTGTTGGAATTTCTGAGAATTATAGAACAAACAATAGAGAGAATAATGCTCTGCTCCTTAACACAACGAAATTTAAAAATTTTGCTTCAGGAGATAGAGATTCACACTTGAAAAAATTTCTATTCCATTCACTAAAAACTGTTACAAATGTTCTTCCTCTAACAAAGGGATTACAAAAACAAGACTGCTTCAAACGCAGTGCACAAAAACAAACTCTGTCTCTCTATCTGTGTATTTCAAAAACTTACACTGTTCTTGTGTTAAAATAAAACGCACTGCTGTGCAATAAAAAATAATACATTACACCATAGCCTTCATATCTTTTCACTTTATATGTGTCACAACACACATAGTAACAAAAACTATATGAAAGAAATCTATTTTTTAAAAAAAGGCTCTCGAGCCCACAAATACAAAAGTGCTCATGCGCATATAACTTATATTAAAACATAACAATTAAAGGTTAAAACCTTTCATCACACAATAAAAAAACAAAACTATATCATAAAAACTTCAATGCAAAACTCCGTCGGACTTCAAAACATATGAACCAAAATGCATCGGAAGATTTCGGGTAACAATTCTTGAGTCGTGACGTCATGAAATGTGCGCGCGATCAATTATCCAATCGGCCCTATAGAACCTCATCAGGTCCACCAAAATTTTTTGGGTACGGGTCCATTTGAATGCACGATAAACAATCAAATCCGCCTTATAAAAGAGAACGGGTTTGGAACTTAACATTGCAATCGAGCCATAACAAAAGAACTTGCGATTCAATATATAGCTGCCACATGGTCTATGGGACCACTGCTCTTGCGGACCTTGGCTTGAGCGGAGGGCAATTAAAACATTTGTGATTGCGCCAATCGCATCGTAATATTTCAACAGTGGCATAACAAAAAACCGGAGGTAACTCATATGACTTGCGATTGCGATTGCGATCGCATCGCAATCTCCCATATCAACAAGACACTTAATCGCAACAACAAAAAAGAATTTGCGATTGCAATTCAAAAGACTAGTGGGGACCACAGGTCTTCACTTAAAACAAAAATCAAAACGAAACTCTACTTTTCAATGTAAAGTTTGTTTCATGTTTAATGCTCTGTTTTTATGTACAAAGACTGTTCAATTTAAAATGGAAAGCTTTGTTATCAAATGCAACGGACAGGCGTTGAAACACAAAACTAAAATTGACTGTTCAACTATTTTGGCAAGCGGCCAGGGTACAAAAACCTAGAGATAAAAATGGAAAGTGGCCTGTGCCAGAGCAGTCAAAGTAATTTTGGAAAGCGGCTCTGTACAGGGGCTGTTGAAAGTAACATTTCAACATTCCCCCTTAATTTCAGCTGATGGGTTATCAGTCATACCCAAACATTTCCTCGAAAACTCAAAACTCTTCTGCAGCAATGGCTTGGTCAGAATGTTTGCAAACTGCTCCTAAGTTCTGCAATGTTCTAAAACAACTTCACCATTGTTCACTAGCTCTCTGATGTAGTGAAACTTTGTGTCAATGTGTTTCATTCTTTTGTGAAACACAGAATTCTTGGATAATGCAATAGCTAAGCTATTGTCACAAAACATTACTGTACCGTTTACCTGCTCTTGACATAAACTCCTTAGCATCCTCTTCATCCAAACTGCTTGACACACTGCTGCTGTAGCTGCCACATATTTTGTCTCTGCTGTAGACAATTCTACAATAGGTTGTTTCTTAGAAGCCCATGAAATGGCTCCTGAACCCATGTGAAAAACATAACCAGAAGTGCTTTTCTGATCATCTACTCTTCCAGCCCAATCACTGTCAGTGTATCTAATTAAATCTGAACTTTCTGAAGTAGTATATAAAATGTCATACCTTTTTTTTCCCTTAACATACCTCGGAATTATCTTTGTTTCCTCCCAATGTGCTTCTTTTAGCCTCTCCATGAATCTGGAAATCAAACTAACAACATGCATTATATCAGGCCTAGTTGCAGTCAAATACATGAGGTTGCCAACTATGCTCTTGTACAAACTAGGATCAAAATCCTTGCTTTTGTCCTCTCTGCTGAGTTTTAATCCCATCACTGTGGGTGTTATTGCTACTTTGCTCTCTTGCATATTAAATCTTTCCAACACTTCATTAACATATTTTTCTTGTGAGATAAAAATCCCATTTTCATTTTTCTCTACTTCTATTCCTAAGAAGTATCTCAACAAACCCATATCAGTCATTTCAAATTCATCTTTCATGATTGTTTTAAAATTTTCAATAAGGTAATCATCATTACCTGTAAAAATCACATCATCAACATATAGCACTATAATTAGCATCTAACCATCTTTCTCTTTGATGTATAGGGTGGGTTCTCCCTCACATTTTTCAAATCCATTTTCCAGTAGATAGGAATCTATCCTACTGTACCATGCTCTTGGTGCTTGCTTTAGCCCATAAAGAGCTTTCTTTAATCTGCACACTTTGTGCTCCTGGCATTTCTTTTCGTAGCCTAAAGGTTGTTCTATATAAACCTCTTCCATTAACACTCCATTTAGGAATGCTAACTTCACATCCATTTGGTAAACTTTCCACTTGTTTTGTGCTGCTATGTACAACACTGCTCTCAAGGTTTCCATTCTTGCAACCGGTGTGAAAGTTTCCTCATAGTCTCTCCCATGCTATTGCTTATACCCTTTGACAACAAGTCTGGCCTTGTGTCTTTCAATTTTGCCTTCAGCATTACTCTTGGTCTTGTAGAACCATTTAACTCCAATAACTTCTTTACCTTTTGGGAGTTCAACCAAATCCCATGTTTTGTTTCTTTCTATGGCATTAATTTCCTCATCCATAGCTTCTATCCATTTTCTATCTTTAATAGCTTCCTCAAAATGAATAGGGTCATTAACATGATAATATAAAGCAAAGAAAGAGTTCATACCTTCATTTGTTGCCTCTTGCTCATAAATGTCATTTATATTTCTGAACTTATTTCCTCTTTCATTTGGTGTATGAGTGCTTGAAGTAGCACTCGAATCTCCTCCTTGTGGTGTGCTTGGAGAAGCACTTTCATTTCTCCTCAAGGTTGTTCCTTGCTGTCCTTGTGTTGGTGCTGCATTTGAGGGATGTATTTCAACCATCTCTTCATCATCTTCATCATGAGACAAATAGTTTTTAACATTCACTGTTTTCTCTATGATTCCATCCCAAGCTTCCTCTTCAATAAACTGAACATCTCTGCTCACAATAAAATTCTTGGTGGATGGGTTATACAACCTGTAAGCTTTGGACTGTATCCAATAAAAATACATTTCTCCCCCTTGATGTCCAACTTCTTCCTTAGCTAATCTGGTATTTGTACATAAGCCACACAACCAAAAAATTTCATGTGTGTGACACCTTTCTTTGTCCCACTCCATGCTTCTTTCGGAACTTTTTTCATGACTACTTTTGTAGGGAATCTATTCAATATATATGTTGCACAATGTATAGCTACAGCGCAATAATCATTTGGAAAATGCTTTGCCTTTAGCATACTCCTTACCATATCGATGATTGTTCTATTCTTCCTTTCGGCAACTCCATTTTGCTGTAGAGTGTACCTAGTTGTAAACTGCTTATGAATTCCATTTTCTCTACAAAAACGTAGAAATTATTTGGACATATAATCACCTCCTCTATCAGTCCTTAGGACTTTGATATGCAGCCCACTTTGGTTCTCCACAAATGCTTTGAAATTGCAGAATATTTCAAACACTTCACTTTTGTTTTTCAAAAAGTAAACCCAAGTTTTTCTTGTAAAATCATCTAAAAATTTTAACATATAGTGGCTGCTAGCAAGTGATGGAGTTTTCATCAGTCCACATAAATTTGAGTCGAAAATTTCTAAGGGTGCCTTTGCCCTTATGCTTTTCCCAGGTGGAAAACTTTCTCTGTGTTGTTTCCCCAAGATATAACCTTCACAAAGGTTGTCTGGCTTCTCAATCAATGGAAAACCTCTTACCATTCCTTTTCTGTTCAACAAGTTAAGACCTCCAAACTTGAGATGTCCAAATCTCGATTGCCACAACCAATTCTCATCTTTTGATTCGCTTTGGAAGGCCTCTTGTGTCACTACTGCTATTTCTTCTTCATTTTTCAAATCTGCCCTCATCCTGAGAGGGAACATCATGTTCCTTGTCATCTTCACTTCAGCAATACATTGTTTGCTTGGTGGTTTATCCATGATGGTGCATACATCATCTTCAAAGAAAACATTGTACCCCTTTTGAACAAGCTGTCCAATACTTAAGAGGTTACATTTCATTCCAGGAACATAATAAACACCTGCTATAGATTTATTTTCTCCTTTCCTTGTTAAGACATTTACATCTCCTTTTCCCATAACAGAAACTTTACTATTTGTCCCTAATGTGACTTGTGACTTCACATTCTCATCTAACATAGAAAACATGGCTCTGTTTCCTGTCATATGGTTACTACAACCGGAGTCTAGAAACCACAAGTCTTCACTCTTTTCCTCAGCCATATTACAAGCTAAAAACAATTTATCTTGGCTGATATTTTCTCTAGTGAAATTTGCACTAGTTTTATTAGCCATATCATGATGCTTCTTCCTACATTCATTTTCATAATGCCCATAATTTTTACAATAATTACATTGGAAATTGGATTTATCATACCTTTGTCCATGAGCATGTTGTTGTGCACCTTGCTGGCTGTTTCCTTAGCCTTGGTTTTCATTTATATTGCTGCCCCTTCCTTGAGCATTTGCTGGACTATTTCTTCCACCTCTGTTTTGGCTTCTGCCTCTTCCTCTCTCGTTTCCTTTGCCTTGACCTCTTCCACTTCCAAAAGACATCTGGGTCTTAAAGGCATGTTCTAGAGATGAATTTTCATTTCTACCCAATCTCTACTCATGTGTCATCAGTGATGCATGTAGCTCATCAACTGAAAAGTTTGTGAGATCCTTAGTCTCTTCTATGGTGGTGACAATCACATCAAACCTTGAGGGTATGCTCCTCAATAGTTTCTCCACAATACTCCTTTCTTCAAGAGTCTCTCCATGAGACCTTATCTGTGTGACCATTCCAATCACACGTGTGAAGAATGAGTCAATGTTATCTGACTCCTTCATGCAGAGAGTCTCAAAATCTCTCCTCAGAAATTGTAGTTTTACTGTATTCACTTTCTCCATGCCTTGATAGGCTGTATTGAGAGTTTTCCATGCTTCTTTGGATCTCTTAGCTACTGCTATCCTTGGAAACACACTCTCATGCACTGCTTGATACAAAAAGTAGAGGGCTTTGGAGTCCTTCTTCTTATTGCTCTTCAACAATTCTTTCTCTGCTCGTGTTAAATCATTAAACTCATTTTCATCCACTAGTTCTTCAAAACCATCCTCAACAAGTTCCCATAAGTCTTGGGAAGCAAACAAGGCTCTCATAGTTATTTCCCAATAATCATAGTTTTTCCCATTAAATTGTGGGAGCTGAGTATATCCTATACTCATGCTAGTGCTGGCTTCAGCCATTCTTGCACTCTTAACTATGCTTCAAACACTTGACTGTGTTTTTAAAACAAACTGAATGTCTTCAACAGTAACACAATAAACTGTTTTGAGAAATACCTTGGATTCTTTTGACTGAGTATTCACTCTGCTGGAGAAGTTGCTGCAACAAGAAATCCTTCCTTCAGCTTCTTTGACACCTTCAAAGAGCCTGTACTAGCTCTGATACCATGTTGGAATTTCTGAGAATTCCAGAACAAACAATAGAGAGAATAATGCTCTCCTCCTTAACATAGAATTTAAAAAAATTTCTTCAAGAGATAGAGATTCACACTTGAAAAACTTTCTATTCCATTCACTAAAAACTATTACAAATGTTCTTCCTCTAACAGAGGGATTACAAAAACAATACTACTTCAAACGCAGTGCACAAAAACAAACTCTGTCTCTTTGTCCATGTATTTCAAAAACTTACACTGTTCTTGTGTTAAAACAAAACGCACTACTGTGCAATACAAAATAGTACATTACACCATAGCCTTCGGGCCTTTTCACGTTATATGTGTCACAACACACATAGTAACAAAAAATATATAAAAGAAATCTATTTAAAAAACAAGGCTCTCGGGCCCACAAATACAAAAACGCTAATGCGCATATAACTTATATTAAAACATAACAATTAAAGGTTAAAAAATTTCATCGTGCAATAACAAAACAAAACTATATCATAAAAACTTCAATGCAAAACTCTGCCAGACTTCAAAACATATGAACCAAAATGCATCGGAAGATTTCGCGTAACAATTCTTGAGTCGTGACATCATGAAATGTGCGCATGATCAATTATCCAATCGGCCCTATAAAACCTCATCGGGTCCGCCAAAATGTTTTGGGTATGGGTCCATTTGAACGCGCGATAAACAATCAAATCCGCCTTATAAAAGAGATCAGGTCTGAAACTTAACATTGCAATCGGGCCATAACAAAAGAACTTGTGATTCAATATATTGCTGCCACGTGGTCTGTGGGACCACTGCTCCCGCGGACCTTGGCTAGAGCGCAGGGTGATTAAAACATTTGCGGTTGCGATTGCACGATCGTGCCAATCACATCGCAATATTTCAACGGTGGCATAACAAAAAATCGGAGGTAACTCATACGACTTGCCATTGAGATTGCGATCGCATCGCAATCTCCCATATCAACAAGACACTTAATCGCAACAACAAAAAAGACTTTGTGATTGCGATTCAAAAGACTAGTGGGGACCACAGGTCTTCACTTAAAACAAAAATCAAAACAAAACTCTGCTTTTCAATGTAAAGTCTATTTCATGTTCAATGCTCTGTTTTTATGTACAGAGATTGTTCAATTTAAAATGGAATGCTATGTTATCAAATGCAACGGACAGGCACCGAAACACAAAACTGAAATTGACTGTTCAGCTATTCTGGCAAGCGGCCAGAGTACAAAAGCCTGCAGATAAAAATGGAAAGCGGCCTGTGCCAGAGCAGTCAAAGTAATTTTGGAAAGCGGCTCTGTACAGGGGCAGTTGAAAGTAACATTTCAAAAAATCGACCGTCCGAAAACCGTCCAGTTGCTCTTTTAAAATAAGTTTCACCATGCAGAAATTTACCGACGATTATAGGAGCTACGGGATTTGAGGCTAACCAATTCCCCATGTCTGCCAAAAAATCTCAACAACCACACATGCCGGATTCACAAACAAGTGACAATCACTC
This sequence comes from Pinus albicaulis, assembly GCA_034641835.2. Lineage (NCBI taxonomy): Eukaryota > Viridiplantae > Streptophyta > Pinopsida > Pinales > Pinaceae > Pinus > Pinus albicaulis. Next base: position 487,958,493 of record CM076569.1, read on the forward strand.
AACAAAGCTCAATTACATGCAGGCCTCTGATTCTGTGCTCTGATACCATGATAGAAATAGCTAAAATCACACAATTACTAAGCACACTCATATATTATATACAAATGGTGTATGTGTAAACACACTCACACACAGATTACATTCAAATTACTCTATTAAATAGAGTTTCTGAGATCCAACTTATTCCTAATTTAGAGAGAGGTTGAGAGAATTTCTCAAGCATCACAAACCAACTTCTCAAATATGGAATGTAATCATTAACTCCAACAAGACCTGAAGTATTTAAAGATCATGTAAAGGACAAAAAAGAAAGCCTTCAAATTAAATTTTCCGTAAACAAAATGAAGTTATTTAAACCATAGAAATCAATCTGAACCATATATAAAATAAAATGTCCGTTAAAATAAAATGCCCATTGACCAATCAAATGAGTTGATATGCAACAAAATCTCCATCTATTTTTATGGAATTTTTTGAAAACCGAGTCACGTGGTTTCATTTTCGGATTGGACTCCTTTACCCATCGTCATCATGTCTTTAACGAAGGTGTTTAAATTCAGGAAAGAAGATCCTCCAGGGAGCACTACCTTCGCTGCTGACTCCTTTAGTTTCAGAATGTTGTCTCTCATATTCTTTCCTTCGAGTGTTGTCATCATTCTCCTCATGACATCCTCCACCTATTCTTTCATGACCACCTTGTGGCTATCTACCTCCACATCCTAGAAAGCTTGGCCGATTTTCCGCACCTCCTTCGCGAATCTGCAGTTAAGGAAATGATCGGCAGCATATGGGAATCCCACTATGGGAACTCCCATGCTCATGGTCTCCAACATAGAGTTCCATCCGCCGTGTGTGAGGAACAATCCCACTGAGACATGGGCAAGTAATTTTGACTGTGGTGCCCACCTCACAAACATTGCCCGCTCCTTTGTTCGTTCTTCAAACCCTTCTGGTAAAATCCCAACCTGGCCTTCTGAGATATCCAACCAGAGAACCCACAAGAAAGGTTGGCCGTTGCCCTCTAGCCCCAGCGCTAGCTGCTCTAGCTGTTGCTGGGATTTTCCAGCCATTCTCCCAAAGGAAACGTATATAGCTGATCTCGGTTGTTGCGTATCGAGCCATGTGAGGCAGCTCTCCTCCTCCTCCTCCACAGACTACTGAATGAATGCCTTTCTTTTAAAAAATTGGGAAGAAAGAGAGGTCCAATAGCCAAAGCAGGACAACCATTCAAAGAGAGCACTGTTATTGCATCCCTCCCTTCGAGTTCCTTGAACGTGTTCACTAATACGTAGTCACCTTTTCTTTGCTTCTTCGATTCATAAAGAAAGACATTCAAACGAATGCCCAACGGATCGTGATCTCCTTTCCAGTAAATCAGCTCGGTTGGCTTCAATGGTGGGATGTTGCCCGGAAGGCAAGTGATGAGTTTTTCTTGATTTCTGGCTTCCCTTACTGAACAAGTCACGATGAAAGGATAATCATTATCCTTGCAGAGCAAATGAAAAGTAGTTTTGTGCAGTGACAGTGTAAAGAAAATAAAAAAATATAAATGAAATGATTGCTTTATCTTTCATTCTCAGTCTCCGATAGTTCATTTTAATTAGAGTGATTAAACTCAAAAAAAATATTAAAAAAATTGAATAAACGTGAAAAATTAAAAATAAGAGTACTAATCAATGTCTTTTATAATTTATTTTAATTTTAATTTTTAAAAATAATTAATATTAATTAAATAAATACATATCTGAGCACTAAAAAGAGATAATATTTTTTCTTAAATCTTGATAAAGCTAATATGTTTTTGAAATCTTGACAAGGCTAATATAATTATAATCCCGAAGTCACCTAAAAATCATTTTTAAAAGAAATCAAAGATGAAAGCTTATATATATATATATATATATATATATATATATATATATATATATATATATATATATATATATATATATATATATATATATTTGTTAATAATAAATAAACTTGTTAAGTTAATAAAGCCACATTAATAAATTTTTATTTTAAAGTAATCAAAAATTTATTTTTAATAAGGTAATCAAAGATGAGAATAATAATAAGTAATTTTAGAATTTATATTTTTAGAGTTTGAATTCTTGTTGAACATAATTTTTTTGGTTAAAAAATCTGGAGAGAAATTGCAATGTCCAAGGTTTTTAGTGAACATTTGTTTATTTTTAGGACTGTAAATTTGAAAATAATAAATTAGAAATCACGGTGAGTAAGAAGTGTTGGACACTTTTTTCCTACAGAAAAAAATAGTAATTTCATTCATTTGGATAAAAGATCCCACAAACAACCTGCAGAGGTCTAGAATCATTAAGTCTCTAAAGTGCCACAAAACCATATATCATGATTTTAAAACTAGCTAGATTTTAGATCTTTGAGTCTAACAAAACTAAACTTACAAAAAGCCATGCAATAGTTCAGAAATTGTGGAAATTCCTCAAAATAGGTTGTAATAACAACAAAACATAAAGAGTTCAATATGGAAAAAAATTGTGCAAGAGAGAAAAGTAGAGCATATCCATTGGTGTTGATTATCCTTCCATGGCGGGAACATTTTTTGTATCGTCCATGAAAGGCCTATGAAAAAACTCGTAGTGATCAGATCCTACGTATTCTGCGATGTGACAAGAACCCCGATCCATGACGAAACCCTGTTTCGTAAGGAAATCGGTTGTCTGGTTCCTTTCCTTGTAGATGTCAACACATAAAAAAAATGTAAAATATCTCTTCATTCTCATAATATCTTGTAGCATGGGCATGAGAAAAAAGTTTTCATTTGATGATGGTTGTTGACCTAATTGACAGTAAGCATAGAGTTGTCATATACTTGAATCCAACCACATCCCTTATGCAAAGAAAAAACCAAGAGGGTGTTGAGGGCAAGAAGTTCATATGAGTAGTTGTAAGCTCTTTCAAAACACATCTTAATGTGGAAGCTATGATCCTCAGTAAGAAAAGGGAATCCCTCCCAGCTACTCTAGTTAGGCTACTTGGAGGCTCCTTCAAAATATCCCCAAGGAATAGATTTGTCAGGGTTATGAAATGTGATTTGACACACTTTGAGTGTGGCTAAGGATTGAGGAAAGTGAGAGAGAATTGTTATTCCCTCAACTGTTGTCATCTCTGGCAATTAGAAAGAGTCATGAAATTATTACAGACCAACTATATGCCCTAAGTGAATATGAGAGGAAGAGCTATAAAAGTTATAGTAGTCAGGATTATTGAAGCAAGCCCTCCAACAATCTACTATGCACTAACCCCCCCCATATGCATGTTGTGCCAAAAGAGGACTTGAGAATAGCCCAAAATTCCCTCAAGGAGTGAAAAACTATGAACATGTGGATTATATTTTCTTTTACTGATCTTCATAAGAAACACCACCCTTACCTAATATTGGAGCGTTTTTAGATAACGTCTCACATGAGTGCTTTCCCTGTGAAGAGACACCACATAAAGATCCTAGAATTCAGTGGACACTTTATCTTCCATATGATTTTCCACCACCATTCTTTTTCAACTAGCTGCCCCATTGTGTGTATATGAAGGAAACCAAGCTTTGGGCTGTAATGCCTCGAGGGATAAAAAGACCCAACTAGCTCGTCCTCCTGATATGAGAGTCTTACATTGGTTTCATGCACGGTAGTCACGTATCCCCTCCGTTATTCCTGGAGATGACCAAACAATACAAGAGATCTTGCTGACCTCCAACATTATTGCCAAAAACTTGTGATATTGGGGTCTTGCACCTATGCTAAAC